>JAPPVO010000024.1:1181183-1437431 GCA_030407325.1 Camellia japonica | reverse complement strand
AGTTAAAGTTTATAAATTAACTTATTAAAGTCATATGAGTATTTAATTATTTTTAAAAATTACACTTGATTTATAATTGGTTATTTTTTTCATTGAAGCACGAAATCATAGTATAGATGGGTGCTCTTATCACTTGACATAAAGGCCTGGTTGGTGCAATTTATCAAACAAGGTAAATTTGCATTTAGTGTAGATGCCGAGTATGGGTTAGGTTGTTCCAATGTAGTGGCTAGCTAGAGATGAATTGGATTTTGTTGTTTTGTTTATGTGATAAGGATTGTACAGCGTTACACTTGTAGAGCGTTACACGAAATCATAGTATGTATATACATATCCCGAGCCCTATAAGTATTTCCTACTTGGAAGTGTTGTCTGTCATAAACAAGCCAAACAACTAATTTCATAGGTTTGTTGTTTTGGATTCAATCCAAGAAAGGACCTTTGTAATAGAGGTATCATGCACAGTCGATCTGGATTCCCACATCCTGCCTTGGCGCAAGCATGAGCCTAGCTTTGATATCATACATGTGGCCTAGCCCCTATTTAGAAGTATTGTTTGATATAACCCAATCCCCTTTGAGCTTTAACCCAAAAGGTGCTTTCACATTGGAGGTGTCCGACTATGTCTCATAAATTCATCTTGGACATCACCTGTAAGTTGTAACTATACATTCAATGATTTTACTTACTTTCTTGTAGGAATTAAACTGATAAAGTAGAGTAGGCCCATATCCTAGGATTGGAGCATTGTGGAAGCTTAGCCACAACAATAATGCTGACCTGCTGTTAGTAGAAACAATGTGAACGCTTTTTCCTCGATCAACTTTAGTACCATTCTGCTACTTGTGGATTTTCTTTTATTGGGTTGGTTTGTTGTTCTCTGTTTTGAGATGTTTGGTTGGTCTCTCGTCAACCCTCCTCAATGCGGTGCTTGCACATGATTGGGTTAGTTCTATAGTGCCAACTTAGTTGGGATCATGCTATCTTGTTATGATGCAATTTTGCACACACCATCTTCCCTCTTTGTTTATGTAAGATCTTATTGGTTTCGTTTAGGATGTGGGTTGACTTTTTGGCTTTTTGGCTACTTTAGCCTAAGGCTAAAAAGACTCATTTGAGATAGATTTTTTTTGTTTTTTATTTACTTCTGTGAGAGAAAAAATGAAATGATTATGGTTTGGATGTGAAATTTTGTCTTATTGGACTAAAAAGCCTATTTTGTCTTTTTATGGCTATTTTAGCCCCAATTCACCCCAAGTTATCATGTCAAACCAGTGTTGTATGTTGGTTTTTATCAATAAGATTTATCTCTCTTTTACCGAATCAAGAAAAAAAAAATAAATAAAGTTGTAACTAATGTGGGATTCCAACAACCCTTCCTAATTAGCTGCAACATACTTTTTAAGGATTAAAATGTTAAGTTAGTTATAGTCTAACATTTAAAAAGAAAGGTTAAAAAAAGTACTTCTAACTTGAAATCCAATTTTACTAGAAGATGGTGACCAAAACAAAAAAAGATGCACTGGTCCGTTGAGAAGAGATGACAACCACATGATTTGGGATAACCACTAACCTATTGGACTGTTACAGCTTGCCCAATTCAAGTTAATATTTTTGGACTTAGAATAAGTATTTTGGTCCATAAAGTCAAATTAGGCCAAAATTTGGAACCTGTTTGTTTTTGGGTTGGGCTTAGAATGAATTCTAGCTCAGTCTGGCCTATCTATTTATAAAATATTAATGAAAAATCTTTATTAAACATTTATTAAGGAACCCCAAAATCATTACAATTGATTTATTAATGACTAAAATTCAAATATAATTAAAAATGATAAATTAATAAATATCGGATTAAGGGAACTGACTTGAGACTTGAACTTAAAACCTAAGTATTATACTTTTGAATTCACTCATATATGTATTAAACTGTCCCACATATGCTCTATGTATATTGATTGATTTTCAGTTCATTTGTAGTGTTTGATGTAATTTATATTTTTGTTTGATGTAAAGTTCATTTGTAGTGTTGCTGCCAAGGAATTTTGTGAGGATTTGATCAAGATGTTGAAGATAGGTATTCTTCTAATACTTGTTATATTTAACGTATTGCATGGTACTTCAAATACATACGCATCTGCACATGCTGCATACATTTGCAATGTTGATCTATATCTTTGTGTAGTATATGTATACAGGATTAATTAGAAATAGTAAATAAATCACAAACAATTGACTCCTACAATGTAGGAGATAAAATCAAATAAAATTATGTTTAGTAAAATATTTTCTTACAAAAATATCAGCAAATTATTAAGCGTTTGTGTATAATTTTATAGGCTTTTGTTAACATATATGCTAAGGGCACATGTTAAGAAAGTATTAAATAGGTACAACTACCTCCATTAATAGAGGTAGTTGTAAAAACTTAAATGATGTCTACATTAAATAGTTGTTTTTTATTATAAGATCAAAACACTATTGTTGTTTTTCTTTTCATTTTAACTTTTTAATTTATTTATTTTGGTATAGAAATAATTTTAAAAATATGAAAAAATCTTCTTCTTCTTCTTCTTTTTTCTTTTTTGTATTTATTTTTAATAAATTAATTTCTAAAATTTCAAAATAAATTTTGAAAATTCAACCAAACAAATATAATTTCCAACTAAAGTTCTTTCTAATTTGGAATAACTTATTATAAAAATATTGAAAGATACCGTACATAAAATTCAAAATAAAAAACAAAATAGAAGATAAATGGTGGATAATTGAATAACCATTTATCGGAAAAGTTTGTTGGATTTTAATATTACAATTTTAGTTTTTATTTATTTATTTATAATTAATTTTTATCTTTTAACATCACACTATAGTTAAAAAGCTTACCATCAATTTCATACCTCAAGAATGAGGTATTTTTGTCCACATAAAAGAAGGGCTCAGCTGTGGACTGGACTGTTGGACCCGTGAGGCCCACCATGGATTTTGTTTCAATAATCCGAACCATTCAATGCGTAGAGCTCGTCGAGTAATTTATCCTTGAAAAATCACATTGATCGGATGTCGATAGCTACATGATTGGATCAGATTTTCGTCAACAATTTATTTTGAAAATTATATTTATCGTTGACAAAAATCTGATCCAATCATGTAGCTATCACTATCTGATCAAAGTGATTTTTTATAGGGATAAAGTACTTAACGAGTTCTATATATTGAACGATTCAGATCATCAAAACGAAACCTGTGGTGGACCCTCACGGGCCCAACAGCATGTTCCAATCCGTTTACGAACTGGAGAGAGGCCAGGTTCTAAAAGAAAATATGAAATTTATTAACATTTTAAAAAACATTAAATGTATTTATACTTTTGTTCAACATTCCCCATGCTAGTGGAAGTAGGTAAAGTTAATTATTACTTTCTCAATATGTGCCCTAAGAGCACATGTTAACAAGACCCAATCTTATACTTGTAAAATTATCTTGATATTTTATAGTGACTTTTGCTTGCACTTATTGTAACCATGTTAAATAGGTTTATCATTATATGTATTCATAATTTTTTTAAGTTACTTAATCGTTTGCCTCATACCTTTTCCCCTCTCTCTATTGCTTTTTTCACTTGGCAAGTCATCTCATTGTTGACTAATTTCACCAATTCGGTGTTGTGCTAGCACATGATTGAGTTTGCTTTGTGGTGCCCTAGTCTTGCTATGATGCTTCTTACACTCACCTCCTTTGTTGATATATCCACCTATATATATATATATATAGAAGCGCTGCACCCTTTTGTGGCTCGTATTTTTTTTTTCCCGATTTACCCTTTTGCTTGGTTTTATTTATCAGTGGCTTACTTTAGTTTTCTCATTTTGTCTTTTTTTTTTAACTACTCATTTCGTCATTCTCTTTTGCTTTTTTGTCTTATTAGAAATCCTTCAATGAATTTGCTTTTTTATTTTGAAATTGTATATTTTAGTTTTGTTTTGCGATAAGTGGTGGTGGTACCAACCATGGTTCCTATAGAACCAAGGGACAATTGTAGCACTTGTGCCTTTTAAAGCTTTGGTAAATGTATTGGACCCTTCATTCTATTTTGGGAACCTTTGGTGTGTTTGTTAGAAGTCCCACATCGGTTTTGGGAACCTTTGGTGTGTTGTTGGAAGTCCCACATCGGTTACAAGACACATTTTAAGGTGGACAAACTCCTATATATAGGTGCAAGTGCATAGGGTTAGCTTACCAACTTCTATGGTTCTTTCTTGGTTTAATTAGCCATTACGAACCAAGCTTGACGTTATAAATTTTAGTTGTGCCGAGCTGGATTTTGGCCATAGTTCCATTGGGATTTTGGCCATAGTTCCTTCGCCAAAGTTGTTTTAATTCTCGAGGGCTTGTGATGTGTGGTGGAGATCGAGTTTCAACTCTTTTCATCTTCTCCGTTTGAGCTTCGAATTTGAGGTAGGGATAACTACTCCTCTTGTATGAGCTTGTTCTTTAAATTTTAGCATTTTGATATGTTGGGGGTTGTTGGGTAATTTTGCGAAAGTTTAGGGGCTTTTGTGCAATTTTATAAAAGTTGGGGTTTTATTTATAATAAACCTATATGCATGTTTAGCATAGAGAAATGTTAGAATTGGGAATGTATGGATTAAAGGGTGTAGTTGAATTATTTATCGCTCACCTAGTTGAAATGTTGATTTTATATTCATTTTGTGCATTATTTTCTGTTTAGAAATAACTGCTTTGGGCTATCGGTGGAGGATAGTTGATTGTTGTAAACAATGCATGATGATTAGGAAAACTAAAACTAATCACTAGAATGTGTCATTAAGTATGACGTTTGAAAGAATACATTAACTTTATGTATCGACTGATGATGTGTATAATAATTGTTTATATGCATTGTGTTGTGTTGGAGGAGAGAGGGGATGTACTCCACGGTTTAGGGGAAGAAAGGGGATGGACCTCTAAACGGGGTTGTGTGGGAGGAGAGAGGGGATGGACTCCGTAGATACAGCTCATATGCTTATCTGTTGAAGTGTTGATATAGCTCATATGCTTATCGTTGGAAGTGTGATATAGTTCTTATACTTATCAGTGGAAGTGTGATATATTCATATGCTTATCTGTTGATGTATTGATATAGCTAGTATGCTTATCTATTGTGAAATGAGGAAATGTTTAATATGAGTTACTGTCTCATATCGGTTATTTGGTCAGGTTCTGGACTATGGTTATGAATTGAGATTGAAAAGGAATGGAAAATGAAACTGTAATGTGTTATGAAAGAATGTAAAAGTGTTAACCATCTATCAAACTTTAATCTCTTTAGTCATTGTTCATAGCTGGTTTAGTGATTTTATTGGGCTGTTAGTTCACCCTATACGGGAATATCATTTCAGGTACAGGTAGCATGCCACCTCCAAGGTATAGCTTGGGAGGCTTAAGGGCGAGCAGACTTTATTGTCTTTCTTTCTTTTGATGTATACATGTGGATTCAAGCCAAGGGCTTAAAGTGTAATTGAGTTAGTACTCTCTGTTTGTAACCAGTGTTAACTTGGAAAGTTGTAAGCCCGTAGGGCATTTGTTTGTTGTTAACATGTAATACATTTTGTAATGAATTACTCTGATGAATAGAAGAATGAAGGTCTTTTATATATCAATGCATGTTAAAAGTGATGGGTTTTATGTATTATTTTGGGGCGTGACAACAATTACAAAAAAAACTCCATGGTTTGACCTTTATAACACTATAAATCCTAAGTTTTTAATTTTATCATTTAAATCCTAAATTTTTAATTTGTTTTCAATCTAAACCATTTGCCTATTTTTGTTAACTAAAATTGACGAAAAAATAGTATTTTAGCCATTAAACCTAATGTAGGTGTATATATAAAATGTCTAAAATACCCATTTTCATTGAGTTTAATGACCAAAATACCAATTTTCTATCGATTTTACTTAACAAAAATAGATAAATAGTTCAGATGGAAAACAAATCAAAAGTTTAGGGTTTAAATTGATAAAATTAAAAACTCAGGGTTTATTTTGTTACAAGGGTCAAATCTTGAGATTTTTTTTATAATTTACCCTCAAACCAATAACAATAATGATAGTGGAGATAGAAGATAATGGTTGTATTGTTGGTGGAAGAATAATGTAATGGAGATAAAAACGAGGGTGGCAGCCATGGTGGAATGATGATGATGGTTATGGCAATGGTATGAATTGTAGTAGTAGTAGTTGTGGTGGTGATAATGACAATGGCGATTATGGTGGTGGTGGTAGTGAAATGATGGCAGTACTTGTAACAAAAATGACAATAGTAATGAAGGTGGTGGTCGTGGAAAGGTGGTGGATGTTGGTGGTGGTTGTGGTGATAGTGGTGGTAGAGGCAAAGGTGGTGATGGTGGCAGTTGTGAGGTTGTAATGGTGTACGTTAATACTTATGTATAAGTATTTATAAATTTAGTCAGAATTAAGCAAGTTTCCTATCATTTAAAGTTTTCTTAATTTTTAGCTTACATTTTAAGAGTCATTTAAATTTTTAAGAGATACAATTTGTTATTATCAAACGGACTTAATTGATTTTTATTTAATAGATTGGGTTTTAAGTGTTGAATTCAGTTATCAAATACTACCAAATTGAGGTGTTGTTTGATAAAATTGAAAACTAAAAGATGAAAATTTAGTACTAAAAATTGAATGCTAAATTTTTTTTAGCTAAAAAGTTGTTTAATAAAAATATAAGTGCTAAAGTAAAATAAATTATTTGATATATATGATATTAATAAATTTAAAATTTATTATTTTAAAATTTTTTTATTGTGATAATGAGTTGGTGATGGTGGTGGAAGCAACAATAGCGGCTATAGCGTTAATGACAATGGTGGTGCAACTAGAGAGACAATGGTTGTGTTGATGATGGAGGAGTAATGTAGTGATGATGAAAATTGAGTAGTGGTAATGTAATGAAGGTAGTGGAATGGTGGTGATTATTGTGGAGGTGGAATGATGGTGGTGGTTATGACAATGGTGGTAATGGTTGCAAATGTGAATTGTTGTAGTGGTGGTAGTAACGACAATGGCGATTGTAGTAGTGGTAGTGAAATAATGATAGTGCTTATGGAAATAATGATAGTGGTAAAGAAGGTGGTAGTCGTGGAAGGGTGGTAGATGGTGAGTGGTGGGTGGTGGTGGAGGCGGCAGCGGTGATGGTGGTGGTAGTGACAGCATTGGTGGTAATGGCGGAGGTTGTGAGGTTATAACAATGTATGTTGACACTAATGTATGGTGGTAAAATTTTCTTATTTTGGGCCTACATTTTCAGAACCACTTAAATTTTTAATTGATATTATTTGTGATTATCAAACATACTTAATTAATTATAACTTAATACATTCAAATTTAAATGCTGAATTAAGTTATCAAACACCACCTTAAATAATCTAATTAATTTACATATATTTAAATTTCTCAATAAAATTATTTCTTAGGAACCTTCGATATGTGCCTTGCACAGGCTTTCTTTACTAGTATATATGTGTATATATATATATATATATATCTTGTCTTGTACTCTGATCTTCATCAATATAGTTTTCTTTTGCCGATCAAAAAGAAAAAAAGATAGATTTCTTAATTTAATCATATTTTGTTTTAGCTTACTTATTTTTTTAAGTTAAATTTTATAGCATAATTTTTTATCAACCGAAAAAAACTTTTATTGATGAGGAAACCCATACAAAGTGTACAAGATACATCAATAAAAGAAGAGCAAGTGCTCAAAGCATTATGGCGAGACAAATCAATCTGAACTAGGTTAGCACTGAAAAACATACCAAATCATCTGCTGAGCACCATGCCCACTGTTGGTGAGAAGCCAACAAAGCAAGACAAAACCAAACCAACACAACATCACCCCCAACAGCAAACAAAGCTGCTGCTACATAGTCAAACCACAATTACAAGTAAAATCTAGCCTCCCTAATGTTTGAAACAATATCATGGACTGTGTACTGAACTCCTATGAAATTTGATTTAGCGCACATAGCCACCCTCACCTTAACAAGTTCCCCAATCTCTGCAAATTTTGGTTGATGACCATTAAACACCCAATCATTTGGGTTTTTTCGGGTTTCACGCATGAATTCTTGACTTTAAACTCAATTATTTTAATGATACGGTTTCGTAGTTTACCCTAACCTTGATAGTTTTGACCTACATACCCATATATTTTACCCTACTTTATCAATGTTCTCTTAAATTTTTTTTTATTAAAATCGGGTCGGGACAAATATAATCGGGTTGGGTAATTTTGCCATCTCCTTGCCTTCCAGATCGACCACAACAGGGCAATAGGTACTGTTTTCCAAATCTGCCGCTCCATCTTCTTGAACTTGACACCCCTTCACCATTGAAGCAACCCCTCCACATCTGCAGGTGTTACCCTGCTGATTGTTCACCAATCCAGCAAATCTGACCATACTTTCCATACTCCTGGGCAAAGTAATAGAACATGATTCCCTGTTTCAGCTTCAGATTTGCAAAAGGGGCAAACAATACCCTCACTGCTTCTAATAACCCCAATGCTATGCGAGAAATTTACTGTCTTTACCCTGCCTTTCCAAGGTAACCACCCAAAAAATTGTGCTTTTGGTGGTGTTGCATTGTGCCATAACATCTTCGTAATTTGAAGCCTAGGTCCATACTTGGCATCACATTCCTTCCTTACTGATGCAACTGTAAACTGACTTGAAGAAGCAGCCTCTCACTCGAGGAAATCAGGGCAGTTCATTCTAAGCACTGGAGCATTACTCAGCAGACCCTACAACCTGCCAACTTCTTCTTCTTCCCATGATAGGAGAGACCTTCTAAATGAGAGCATCCATTCCCCTGTGCTCCGTCTTCTTTGCACAAAGTCCTTTAGAGAATCTTCTTTTTCCATAGATAGACTATACAACCTTGCGAATTCCTCTTTCAGTTGGATGTTCACGCACCAGCTATCAACCCAGAAATGAACCCTGCAGCCATCACCTAGCCCAATCTTTAGATTACTATCATAGAAGTTAAACAATGATGAGTTAGACATTACCACCTTCAACACGCCAAAGTCTTGATATCTTCCTTTCATCATCAGAGTTCATTGCTAGTAGCCATCTTCCACCCTGTAAACCACACTTGCACATTAGAACTTGTTTCCACAAAGCATTTGCGGCCTATACCTCCACTACCATTGCAACAAAAGACTCTCATTTACCTCCCATATCCTCCTAATGCCTAACCCTCCTTGATCTTTGTTCTTTGTCACTTCCACCCATTTGACCTTATGTACCTTTCTCTTCAGCTCTGAGCCACGCCACAAGAATGCAAAATTTAGAGTTTGGTGTCTTGCATCATAGATATGTAATATAAGATCAATTCCTTATTTTATCCTAAGGTTATGTTTGGTTTATGGATTTGGAAAAGGAAAAGATAGGTGAAATGTGAATGAAATATAGCTAAATTTCACACATTTTTTCCCTTTCCCTACCCAAATACATGAACCAAACACAACCTAAAAAGAAATCTAAGATTAGTCACAGCTTCATAGGGGTAGGCTATTGGTTAATTATGCCTTGCAATTTTTTTTTCTTGTTATATATTTTTATATATAAGAGGAGTTAAAAATTTGTATTTCCATACTCAAATATTCTGGAAGTGAATGTGGGTCATAAAAAATCCTCCTTCCATTTTGACATATTGGACAATCTTGTTAAACTTAATTTATTTCATCCAGTTCTCAAATCTAATCTCCTATACTCTCAGTTTCACTTTGTGAGTTAGATTTGCTTGACTTCACTGAGTTCTAATATTTTATAGCTAAACTTCACCAGCTTTATAATCTATTTAGAAAATTTTAAATTTGTGCAAACAAAGATGTAGCATGAAAAATATTTTAATGGCATAATTGATTAACTGGAAGTTTCATGATTATTATTATTATTATTGTTTTTATAACCTAATTTTTACATGACTCGTGATTCTTTGTTGACAGGTTCTATCTTTTTGTTGCACTTGGCTAAAAGCACTAAAAGATTAGTGAATTCAACAATATCAATTCATGATGTATATTTTTCATTTGTAATTTATGCCTTAATTAGTCTGTCAATATATATTTTTTTAATAGCAAGATTTCAACCCTTGTAGGAGAGTAACACCCTTGGCCATTGAATTGAACCCTCAAGTTTAAATTTACACTGTTATACTAATTCATTGTTCATAATTTACAGGTTGCTTTTTCTGCCTCAATTAATTGGGTGGAAAGGGGAGCACTACTTTCAGTTAGAAGACAAATTGGAAGTAAATGTTCTTTTCTTCTTCTTTTTTGTTTTTCTTATGGTATTAAGTTCATAATCATTTTACTTTTATCCTTTATTTTTCAGATACATGCTTTGTTGTTGCGGTTGTTGATGTGACGGCAAGTGCCCGTCACATATATTATGGAGAAGAGTTGGTTGCACTGGCCGCACAAGAGATCCTGGATTGTATACCATGGAATCCGAAAAAAGGAGGATCGGAGATTCTGGCATACGATTACATTTATAGGCAAGGGATCGCATTGGAGAAGTATTATCCATACACAGGAGTGAAAGGGAAATACAAAAAATCAAGAAAGGTATGTTTTACTTTTAATTAGAGTCAATTTGTGTGGCAAGTATGGTCAAACATCTGAATCATGTTTTACTTTTTTGTCCCTTTGTGGCAAGTATGGTAAAAAATCATAGGTCGGTGGGGATTACAATGGTTATCCCATGTTTAGTTGATAGCTTAATGTAGTGGTGGATGGGCTGGAACTTCAGAAGAAAAAAAAAAAGGAAAAGGAAAATTTGGAGAGCAATTCCCATAGCAATTGTTTTGTCACGCCCCAAATTTTAATTACTCGAAAACATTACTAAGAGCATGAAATTTAGGTCCATTTTTTTTAATTAAAAATATCTATTACCCTTGAGTAATAGAAACATAGTAGTGCATGTTCTCTCTCATGATGAGTACAACAATAATAATAAAAAATACATGCCAAGCTCCCGCTACGGAGTTACAAATAAATAATTACAAACATCAAGGTACAAAGAGATTACACACAAGATATACATGAACTTCCTAATCCTGAAACCAGTCAATCCGAAATCTCTTCCTGTAAAAAAAAAAATAAAAAACAAGGGGTGAGCACAATTGCCCAGTAGGAATCTCATAGTTCTAAAACAATAACCATCCTATATATAGAAATGATCATGCATGCAAGGTGATACCATATAGTAGGTGACATTTTGTAATTTCAAAATGTCATACATAGAGTATCCTTTTTCTCGAAATTTATTTGAATATTTAGTAAAACCTTCGACCATCAAAACCATCGTTTTTATCAGAAAACCAAAAATCCTTTTGGAAACAAACAAGTTTAAGGAACCACGTCATTTTATATTTATTAACTCATTCCAAAATATTCCTTATTAAATTTTCATCTTAATATTCCTCCTTTTTATTCCCATTCTCCCCTTTTACTAGTTACATTTATTATAACTCCATACCTCACGTTCATGTTCCCTTAATACTCAAAACAACCCTCATACACTCTATTCCCACCTATCAATCCTTTATTGCTATAACTTTTTAACGTAGAAATCCAAGAACAATTACATCACATTCACATTTGCATTATTAGATATAACTCAACACATCACAAGGACAATAAACCCTTTTGATTCAATTTCTCAATTAAACACAAAGCAAAACTCCTAATCTTTCCTTATAGATACAAAAAGCCCGGTGAGTTCTTTATCACTAACCCCTTCTCCAATTACCATTTCATTATCCATTCTTTTCTAATAGTTTCTATATGCATTTCCATTTCATACCAATTTACACATCAAATGGTAATTTCACAAGTTCATCACAAGTCACATATATCATCACTAACCTCAACACACTTCACAACACATTCCACCTTTTGCCGACTT
The DNA here is from genome assembly GCA_030407325.1 of Camellia japonica. Taxonomy (NCBI): domain Eukaryota; kingdom Viridiplantae; phylum Streptophyta; class Magnoliopsida; order Ericales; family Theaceae; genus Camellia; species Camellia japonica. The sequence goes on along the minus strand of JAPPVO010000024.1, from coordinate 1,425,435 downwards.
GATACGGCGGGATAGCGGGCACCCAATTCATAGCACATTCCACCTTTTGCCGGCTATTATACGGCGGGAAGTGAACTCCCAAAAGTCATTCTCTCAAAAACCATATCTTTTTTTTTTTTTTTCGAAAACCATTTGCAACTTTTTAAAACCATCCTCCACATTTGCCGACTATTATACGGCAGGAAGTGGGCACCCAAAATTTTCGAAAACCATCCATTTTTTCACTTTTGTCGGCTACAATACGGCAGGACTGTGTGGACACCCAAAATCATTTTTCCATTTTTGCCGGCTACAATACGGCAGGACTATGTGGACACCCAAAAAACACTTTTGCCACATTAGTCCAGCGATAAGCCTAGACAGGGCAATTGGGCACCTTGAATTCAAACACCACCCACAACATTCCATACGGACGGTTTTGGGCACCGAAAAACCATTTTTCAATTTTTAAAACCATCCTCCACATTTATCGGCTATGATACGGACGGTCGTGGGCACCGAAAAATCATTTTTCAACTCCCTGTGCGGGTACTAACCACAACACAACCCAACACAACTCAACTCAACCCAACATAACTCAATTCCACATAACACAACTCAACCAACTTAACACCACATAACCCAATACAATTCACATGACACACAACAAGATTCAACACAACCATTTCAACACAAAGCTCATATCATCCATACTATTAGTAATTTCTTTTTCCCCAAGTTTGGTTCACATTATAACATAATTCAAAACATCAACATTGAGGGTTCAATCGCAACTTTTACATAAATTTGCAAACTCTTTAAAATTTCAATTAAACTTGTACATGTGTAATTTAACACTTCAATTTCATGATTCTACTATCAATTGAAGCAAAACCATTAACCATCTTCATGATCCAAACTAGGATTTTTAAGAGAAGTTAAAGCTTTTCACAAAACACATTTTATTCCAACCCTTCTATTACTTTTACACCTAAACTCAAGACCCAAGATCTTAACCCAACAAGTGAACCAACTCCCTTCAAACCCTAACCCCCAATCTCATGATTCATCACAATATGCATAAAAATATAAAACTCTTGTATTTATATAAAGAAAATACCACAAATCTATCCATAAAATGAGGGTATTGAAAGAGAACTAGAAACCCCTACCTCTTGAAGCCAAGAGATGACGACCCAAAAATCAATGGTGACAAAACCACAAACCAATCGGACCAAAAGGAAGCCCTCGATGAGATCTACACTTTTTCTCCAAGGACCATGGTGAAAAGATCACTCTAGTTGAGTAGATCTAGTAGTCTTAGTGCCAAAAGCTTGAGTTTAGAGAGAGAGAGAGAGGAGCACTCACGGTTTGAGAGAGAGGAAAGAGGAGAAAAGTGAAATGAAACTATGTTTGGAGCCTATTTATAGTAGTAGAAAAGTAGCCCTAAGGTCAATAAAATAATAGGCCCAAAACCTCCTAAAGGTAGGGCCCATTCAGACCCACAAATCTGAAAAAAAAACACGCAGGAGTCGACCCTTCGGGTAGGGGGGTTGACCTTTTAGGTAGAAAGAGACAATCTAGCACAAGCAAGGGGGGTCGACCCTTAGACAAGAGGGGGTCGACCCTATTTTACAGCAACGAACACACAAATTCTACAACATAAGAGGGTCGACCCTCCCCAGACTGGTGTCTATCCTATTTTCCAACAACACTTCCAGAAACTTCACCAATAGGTAAGGGTCGACCCTTAGGAAGGCTGGTGTCGACCCTAGAATGGAATTTCTAAGTTCCCAATGAACTTTTTGACAAGAACAAGTGCAAACAAACAAACCCAATGAGTTTAAATCGGATCACACTCCTCTAAAACCAACATTCAACAACTCCAAAGACTCCCAAAAAGATAAAAATAAGAGAATTAAATACACACTCCAATGGATTAAAGGATGTGGGTGTTACATGTTTGGCCTGTGTGGAAGCATAGGAATGAATGTATCTTTAGTGATACTCAACCAAACTTGGAGGCATTGTGTGAGTTTATCAAAGTAGGATTAGCCATCTGGTTGAAATCACATAATGTTGGGTGCTTTTACTCTATAAATGAGATTGTTTCAAATATACACTAGGTAAGAAGGTGTTGGAACTGAAGTGGTTAAGTCAGGACTGCTCAAATGAAGATGGAAACTGTGGGTTTGACAGCTGTAGTGATTACAAGCTATTTCTGTGTCAACCTAGTTGGGATCGTTTAGTTTTGTTGTGATGCTCTTTTGCACCTACCTTCCCTTTATTGATAATAATCATTTGTATTGTTCCTTGATTATTATTAAAGTTTATTTTTGCTGATAAAAAATATATATATTGAATTTATGATGTTTATAATTTTGTAGTTTCATAGTCCAAGAGTTTCTATCGATGGATATTGCGAGATGGCAGCCGAAAATGAGTATGAGATGTCAAGAATTCTCCAGTATCACCCGATCACTGTTGGTATAGCCTGCCATACGTCTTTTGATCTTTATAAAGGGGTATAAACTACTAAACACAAAATGTTTTATTTGAATAATTTTGAAATAAGTTGTAATTAAATGTTATTGTAATTTATTTTTATATGTAGCGTTTGTACAAGCCACCTCGCTTTTTTTTTTGATATGGTGAAGCTGAGTGATAAATCAGATCTTGAAAACCATCCACTTCTGGAATTTCATGAGATTTGTCTTGTAGGCATGGGGACTTACAATGGAGAACCTGCCTGGCTGATAAAAAATTCCTGGGGGAAGCAGTGGGGTGTAGGCGGCTATGCATACATCTCACGCGACGGAAGCTACGCCGGAGCCTTAGGAATAAATTGTTGGCCAACTTATCCTATTATCGGTGATCACGAAAGATACGAGAAGCCTCGCCTCTATAAGCCACCTGCTGGGGTTATATTCCTGAAGAAGGATTAATCTTGTCATGTTCTCTGCTTGTCATTAACATTCCTTTTGTTAGCAGTTTATTTATTATTTTTTATTTCTACATTCTGTTTCAATATATAAGGCATCTACTTGTACAGATGTGCACCTTTGCTTTTGTGATAAACCCTTATGCGTGTCTGCTTATTTCATGGTCAAGCAAGGTAATGGAAATCAAAAGGATAATAACAAATAATAAAGGAGATGCGTTCAACCAAGGTTTAGAGGAAGCCCAAAGACTCACAATGTTTCAATATTAGAGCCCATATGAGAATGGTTTTTTGCACGTATTTCAATTTGTTTGATGTGAATAGAGTTCTCTAGCTTTAGATTTATTAGATATGGTTCATTAAGTTATTATTATAATCTTGGTTTGGTTGAGGTTCTTTAAAGGATTCCTTGCTTTAAGTCAATAAATCTTGGTTACTTGATCAAGCATGGTAGAGCACTATAGTTGGACACATTTTTATTTTACACATGTTGGAGACTTAGATAGTAATTAGCTTTCCTTGTATTTTACATCATGGTGTTGTGTGTTGATGGATATGAAATAAAGGGATTTGGGTTTCATTTCATATTTAAAGTAGTCGAGAGAATTGGTATTGAAGTGCTTCCATTTGAAGCGTTAAGGTAAAGGTATGAGATTCATCCTACTAGAATAGTTGTGCCACTAGAATTTTGAACGTTTAGGTCAAAATTCATGTTTTTTTTTTCTTCTTCAAAATCATTCATAAAGTTCTTATAAATCCATTCATGGAAAATTTAATCCAAGCTATATTGCTTGAAGTTCTTTTTGTTGGAAGGTGGAAAAATAAGAGGAATGGAAGAAGGTAGGAGCAGAAGGATATCAAAGTTCACCTTTTTTCTTCCAAAATTACTGAGATAAGGTTCTCAAATTCATTCGTGGAGTTTGTCCTCGTCAAATGATTTTTAGTTATGTTTAGTCTTGCTAAGGTTCACTATAGGAAATTACACTTTTAGCTACCAAATTTTTAGTCGCCGAAGGTTCTTTTTTAGTCTTCGAAAGTCATTGGCGACTAAAGTTTTTTGTTGCCCATTTAGTCACTGAAGCCTTGTCGGCAATAGTCAATGGCGACTAAATTCGCGTTGGTCACTAATTATATTATCTTCAGCTACTAAAACAAACTTAGTCGCCAATGGTCACTTTTTGGCGACAAAAGATTTAGTCGCCGAACGTGATCAAATAAAAATGAAATTCTTTTTCAACAACTAAATATTTTAGTCGCCAATAATAACACATTTAGCGACTAAAAAATTTAGTCATTGTTTTATGCCACCATTAGCCACCAAATAGTTTAGTCGCCAAAAGACTGGATATTTTCATTGCACTGTGTTTTACGGCCAAACATTTTTGCCGGTGAAGGTGTATTGTTCTTTCGTGACTAAAATATTTAGCCAGCAATATTGTTTTGGCTACTAAATATTTGGTCGCCAAAAGTCTTTTGTTTTTTTTTTTTTGCTACAAAATATTTAGTCACCCAAAACCTTTGCTTACATTTTTGGCTACCAAATATTTAGTAGCCAAAAACTTTACAATCTGATTTTTTAATTAATTTCTCAACCACCTGTATTCATTCCATTATTAGTGCAACCTGTACCCTGTATATAACAAAATAATTCATATATTGATTATATTATCGATCATTCCAGAACGTGCACACATTTCACTTTCAACCATCCAATAAATTCATATTTAACATCAAATTCCAAATGTAATAGAAATTTCATATAAACAAAGTATAATCCAATCTGAAAAATGTAATTTCATACAGAACAGAGGATTAAACAAAAACCATGCCCTATAAACACAAAAAAGTAATCCAAAAAAATAATATATATAGACAATAGTAATATGTAGACTAAAACAATGTCCTCTGTAATTGTCCAAAAAAAGTCGTATCCACAATTCCACACCAAAAACCATCTGTAAAAATAAAATTAATCATTAGTATAGACTGAATATTGGCATATTTAAAATTATAAAAGAAAATCACATAAAAATCAAATGTAATTAATCTTTACAAATTAATCATTAGTTTTGCATACTCAAATATATAAAAAAAAATAATAAAAAAAAAGAAGAAGAAAGAAATTCAAAAAAAAAAAAAATCTAGTAATTTTTCTAAATAATTCTTCATAAACAACTCAAATCACAGTTAGCAACTTAGAAATTCAATTGACAAACAAATTAGTATTGACACAGACAATTCATAATTCCAATTTAGTATTAAGATAAAAATAAATCTCCATTATAATTTCACCAAAAGCTAAGCCTATTTCAACAAAGTGATTAAACTTCCAGCAAAACAGGGCAAACACATAATATGTAGACTAGGGGCTCCAAAGAAACTTAAAAAAATAAATAATAATAATAATAATATAATAATAATAATAATAATAATAATAATAATAATAAAAAATAAAAAATACATTAATAATTGTCCCATTATGAGTATAGTCATTGTTCATTTGTGAAAGCTATGTTCAAGTTCGAAAGTGAAGGTAGACTTTTTAGTTTGTTTATGTTTTACTTCCATAAATGGAAAGTATATATAAAAAAAAGGAATCAATATGCAACAACAGATCATACTAGAAGCAGCATTGGAGATATTGATCTTCCTTTTTTTTTTTTTTTTCTCACAAATCAAAACTACTTCTACTACTACTTGTGAGTAGCACATTTAAACAGCACAAATGGATATGGTTTTGAACAATTAATAATAATGTAAGAACATTTAAAACAGTGGTTTGGGGCTATTTTGCATTTTCGCCCCCCAAATCCCATTTTCCGACTATGTTTTAAGGTATAACTCTCAATTTATGTGTCCTATATTACATACCATCAGTTCTCACAAGTCATTTTGACATAAGGAAGCTGCCGTTACATCCCAAACAGTGGTTGGGTGGCTGCTGTTTTGCATTTTTGCCCCCTCGAACGCCCTTTTTCGACAAAGTTTAAGGCGTTTTTGACTCTAAATCCCAATCTACATGTCCTCTTTACGTACCATCAATTCTCACAGGTCATTTTGGCACGACGAAGCTGCCCGTTACATTCCAACAGTGGTTGGGGAGCTATTTTGCATTTTCGCCCCCCAAACTAAGGATGGCAATTTGAACCCGGCCCGACGGGGACCCGACCCCCTGACCCCGATTTAAGTGGTTTTTTCCCGAAAAATGTCCCCAACGGGACGGGGATGGTGTTCAAAAATCAATCCCCGATTAGTTTCGGGCCGGGGACGGGGATAAGTGTCCCAGCCCCGTACATGGCCCGGCCCCGTCCCCGTTCCCGTTCCCATCCCGGTTCATCCCCGAAGCAAAATTACTATTTTACCTCTTTCTATAAATATAAACCAAAGAACTCTCTCTCTGAGTCTCACGGCTCTCATCTCTCTCTCCCTCACTCACAGCTCTCATCTCTCTAAGTCTCACCACCAGTGCTCTCATCTCTCTCCCTCACTCAATCAGATCTCTCTCATCTCTTATCAGCATCAACATCAGATCCACCACCACCACCGATCTGAACAGATCGGTGAAGCCACTAATCTGAAGCCACCACCACCACCACCACCGATCCCTCCGTTGCCACCGATCTGAAGCCACGACTATGACCAGGACCGTGAAGCCACCGATTGATGTCTTGAGGCTGATAAGAAGCTACTGATCTGAAGCCACCGACCGTGAAGCTACCGATCGTGAAGCCCCAATTCTCTCTCTCTCTCTCTCTCTCTCTATATATATATATATGTTGTTGATTGATGAACAATTTTTTTTTTCCAAGTTTTTATCTATATTATATGTTGTTGTCTGTTGTTGTTGATGAACAATATTATATCTGTTGTGTGTGTGTGTGTGTTGAATAGATCTGTATACATACAGATTAATTTCTTTTTTCTTTTTTGCTCTTGTGTTTGTATCTGTGTTGAACAGATTTGTCGGGGATTTTTCGGGATCAAGGAAACCCGATCCCCGTTAGGGGATGGGGACGGGAGAGGTGAAGGGTTCCTCGCCGGGGATCGGGGGCGGGGCCGGGGATTTTGTTATTGTCAGGGATCGGGGACGGGGAGGGTCATCCCCGGCCCCGCCCCGTTGCCATTCTTACCCCAAACCCGCATTTTTCAACTAAGTTTAAGGCGTTTTTGACTCTAACTCCTAATCTACGTGTCCTATTTATGTACTATCAGTTCTCACAAGTCATTTTTGGCACGAGGAAGCTGCTCGTTACATCCCAACAGTGGTTGGGGGGCTATTTTGCATTTTCACCCCCGAACGCCTTTTTTTGACTAAGTTTAAGGCGTTTCCAATACTAACTTCCAATCTGCGTGTCTTATTTATGTACCATTAGTTCTCATATGTCATTTTTGGTATGAGGAAGCTGCTTGTTACATCCCAATAGTACCTAGAAACTAACCAAGCACCCAATTCCCAATGATAAAGAAAATAAATTGGGCAAATTACACTAATAGTCCCTGTACTTTATCTCTCGTGTCACTTTGGTCCCCATAGTTTTAATTTACTCGATTTTGACTCTCAATTTTTGATTTTGTATCATTTTAGTCCAAGTGTTAACACCAGTTAAAATTGTCGATGGAAAACAAACACGTGAGACGCGCATGCCATACTCTTAGGGGTAAAATAGTAACTTCACCAATACTATTTATTTTGTTTCCTTCAAATCAGTGAGTTAACTCATTATAAGTTCACTCATAGAAAACAAACACGTGAGACGCACATGCCATACTCTTAGGGGTAAAATAGTAACTTCACAAATACTATTTATTTTTTTGCCTTCAAATCAGTGAGTTAACTCATAGAGTTCACATTATAATTTTACCCTAAAATCTCATTTTTCTAAAGAGAGAACTAGGAGGAGAAAGAGGTGAGAACAAAATGGAATAGGAAGAGGGGAATGTGGTGGCTTATTGGTGTTGAGACGAAAAAGTAGTGTGGTTGAGAAGATTGAGGACGACGGAGATTCTGACAGAGAATGAGCGGATCACGGTGAAGAGAGCAAAGGTGAGGCTGATAGATAGGGGTTGTGAAGGGCTAACTAAGCCCAAAGCGATCGCAACTGATAAGGTAAGGAAAGGGGTTGAACAGGGAAGTCGTGAAGAGCTGACGAATGGAGGTCTGGGGTTTGGGGAGATGCCGATCTGTCTAGTAGATCACGACGATCTATCAAACAGATTGCAAAGAATCTTCTTTGCCAAGTCTTCTTCTCTTATTTTTCTCTCTTCTCTTCGGTGATTTTTATTTGATTTGTATGATTGTTGTTTGATTTGATTGAATTACTATTTGATTTGGAGGAATTGGCGGTCTGTCACTTTGTTATTGTCATTGTTATCATCTCTCTCTGTTATTTTTTTGACTGTCACTTTGTTGTTTGGTGATGGTGGGATGATAGGGGTAGATGAAGGAGGTTGGATGGAGGTGATCGATATGGCAGGTATGTGCAAAAGACAGGGTGGTGAGTTTGGTAGTCTAGGTGGCAGATGATACTGGGTTTGATGTGGTGGAGGTGGATGGTGCTGATGTTGGGATTGGCCATGGATGATTTTGGTAGTGAAGGAAAGCAACGATGGTAGGTGATTATTGTGTTGCAAAGACTCAAGAGGAAGAAGATGGTGAAACAAGGAAAGGGTTGTGAAATGTCTATATTGTCCTTGAAAAAGGGTCATGTGCGTCTCACGTGTTTGTTTTCCGTCAATAATTTTAACCGATGTTAATAATTGGATTAAAATGATACAAAATCAAAAATTGAAGGTCAAAATCGAGCAAATTAAAACTACAAGGACCAAAATGACACAAGAGGTAAAGTGGAGGATTGTTAGTGTAATTTTCCCAAATAAATTTGCATGTTATTGGCTAATAGATATGTGCAATATTTCCAAAGTTGATTGACTCTCCAACAATTATAATTAACAGTGAAGTGATTCTCATTCATTCTCCCTTTCAAACTTGACATTACAATGGCATAGATCATGCAATATACGTCTCTAATTGTGCTTACCATAGAAATACAGAACTTGAAATTATGTTATGCATATTGCAATCAAGTTAGGCAAAAATAGATGTTAAAATTTTCAAACTTCAAACTCTCCGTAACACCAACTTGTAGGAGGTATGACAAAGGAACTTTCAAATGCCCATAAACATATTCATAATTAAAAAAAATATGTTATAGATGTGGTATTTGTACTTCTTAGAGCAAATAATAACAACCTGATGGGTAAAAAATTATGTTTGGAAAATAGAATACAATTTATAAACCAGAAATAACTTGTGAAGGAATTCTTTCACCAGCTAAATTTTAGATTTCAAATCACGTTTACATCTCTGTCTTGTGCCATTGAGCTAGGGGAAACCTGGCTCTGATACCACTTGATAGAACGGAATATGCATGAAACTAGATATCGTTTTAGTAGACGAATACTCTTGAATCCACAAGAAAGAAACCCTTGAATCCACAAGCAAAATAGAGTAACTTGAAAATTATAATGATAGAGAATGCCTTTGCCTCTAGGTACATTAACATAATATTACACTAGATAAAGTCTTGGTCACCAAGCATACCTGATACCAATAATATATAAAAAGAACTAATTGACTAGGGTAGTACTAGTCTTGGTCAACAAGAATACTTGGAGACCAAGTATAGGAAAATATAAGAAAATAATAAATTAAGAAGTGGGGTTGGTCTGAGGATGAGATTCTTGTGGCTTCTGAGAAGAATCCGTGGTGTATGGTGTCATCCGAGCATAAGATCATGAGAGTGATGGAATTTTTTGTCAATAAAATGGGTTGGGATTCTTCATTTCTTGCAAGAAGTCCAATACTTATTGGTTTTAGCTTAGAAAAGAGGATTGTTCCAAGGTGTGCAATGTATCAAGTATTGTTCTTGAAAGGGTTGATTAAGAACAGTTTTAACTTGACAACTATGTTGAAGAAACTTGAAAAGTGGTTCCTAACGAAGGTTGTCAACTGTCATGAGGAAGAAGCTCCTGAGCTATTGAAACTGTAGAAGGACAAGTTGGCTCTTGCAAAGAAAATATAATATAAGGATGTTTCTTTTGATACCAACTCAACAAACAATTGCCCTGTTGTCTTGCTTCTCCTGGTTTAACACTGGTTATTGATTTATCTCATTTTGTCATCTGTAAGCAAGTTTGAGGTCAATGTTTTCACTCTGACAAATGGGATTTGAAGGTTCACATTGCTGCATTGAATCTTTATCATTCTGTAATGGCTGAGGCTTGAAGCAGTGTACCTATATCTGAAGATTAGCCAACTCCTTAATGCTGCATTCATCATTTGAGTAACCGTTGCACATTAACAGTTATAATGTAGATTGTTGTGTCCAGTAAATTGTTGATGTTATGCCTATGAGATGTTAACAGAGTGTCGGTAAGATAAGCCATTGTCTAACTTTTTTGTAGGGCTAATTGTGCAAGCCTCATTTGAAGGTAAGTAATCTTTCAAAGTTTAAATGCCATGATTTCTAGCAGCAACTGACAAAGATTGTCACATTTTCTTCAAAGATGCATTTTGCATTTTCTTAAGTTCACTCTTCTATTGTAGGGTTCCGAATTTTGTATACTATTTACTGCATACAATAAGTGTAGCGGCTAGACAGGAACTAATATTTAGCTTCAATTTGAAATAACAATGATAGTTGAAATGGTTCACAACATATGGAAGTGCAGAAAGCCTCTGGAATTCCTTGAAGGCTTATGGACTAGATGAGTGATCGTGTTTAGAAGCTTCTTGAATGTGTTTAATTAATTCATCCATAGCTAACACCAACAGATAAGGATGCAAAGTTGACCCTTGATGCAATATCCTGCAGTGATTGGAAATTAGCAACTAGCCCGGAGGTTCTGAATAAGCTGAAATTAGCAACTTCAATTATGCAAACCATTGAAACCTTTTCTCTACCCTGCATTTGGTTTGTGCAATTCTGTTAACCAGTGATGTTCATGGTCGTTCTGGTTGCTTAGTTTCCACATTTCTCATGTACATTAGAAGCATAACTGTGGTGTAAAGCTGTCATATAGGCACTGAAATGTTCCACATTGTGAGCTGTGGGCTTATAATTTGAGGTTATCAGATCTAGGTTATTATTTGTATTCTATTGGAAGCTATTATTTGTTTTCTATTGGAATGGGCATGTGGCATGGCTGGTGCTGGACATTTTTACCTTGTGACATTACCTTAAGTTGTATAAATAAGCTCACATTCTGTTGTCTTTTTTATTGTCTATTTTTAGTTGGTTGAGATAGGGGACCTAAAACCTGATCCAACTTTGTGGCATGAGGATAATGGAAGGAAGCCATGGGAAAATTGAAGGTATACTAGATTGTCTTTTCATTCAAGTGCCAATTTTTAATTGATTGATTCTACTCTTGATGGATACTTGACACTGTTGTCTTAATATTCTAAAAGAATTGTTGTTTTGGGCTTTCTTCTTTCAAGCAAGATCCCCCTGGAAGCATTTCTGGCTGGCATCTAGGTGATGCTGCACATCGACTTGTAGCTAATAGCTTACAGTTAAGGGCAAATCGGAATGGTTACAGCAATGAGGAAAAGAAAATGTGTGTAAGATCTGCAGAAGTAGCTAACAAGAAGCATTTGGAAGGAGTGAAGAAAATAGCTAAGCTCGAAGCAAGTGCCAAAGATTGCGTGGTCTTGTGCGGAAGAAGTTGCCAGGTCCTGCAGCACTGGCTCAAATGAAGTTAGAAGTAGAGAACTTGGGCCAGGATTACGGAGAAACTCGAGTAAGGAGGTCTCCTTTAAAGCCTCCAAGTCCACACCCACCCCAATTGCCTGACTTTTCCCTTGATAGTGTACCAAAATTCTATAAAGAGAATGATTTTCTCATAGAACGTCTTTTGGCAATGGAAGAAGAAACAAAGATATAGAAAAAAGCTTTGGCAATGTGCACTAGTGAATTTCAAGCTTCCAGGAATATTTGTGCTAAGACAGTCAGCAAGCTTCAAATTTTAGAATCACAACTGCATGCTGATAATCAACAAAAAAGTCCATCAAAATCTAGTCTTCAGATCCCCACTGAAGGTTCCCTCATTCAAAATGCTATCAGTCCACCGAGCTTCACCTCCATGTCTGAAGATGGAAATGACAATGAAAGAAGATGTGCTAGTTCTTGGGCTACAACATCGATCTCTGAGCTTTCCTATTTCAAGGGAAAGAACATCAAGAAATCTAACAAGGCTAAAAATGAAAATCACCTGGAGCTTATGGATGACTTTTTGGAGATGGAGAAATTGGCATCAAATGATTCAAATGGAGCCATCTCTGGTTCAGATATTTCAAATAATATGAGATCTGAAATGGCAAACCAAGATACTACAATCAACCCACATTTCCATTCCAAAGAACAACCTGAGTTGGATTCGTTAGAAAATCATGAGTCAAATGCGGAATTGCCAGTACCAGATCCACAATCTGATATTGATCCACTGCCCTTGATGAAATTCCAAATGCAAATCTCTATGTTGTTTGAGTCCAACGATGCTGACATGAAAAATATTTTGGACGACATCAGATGTGTTGTGCAGGAAACACAGGATAGCCTGCATCACCACACCATGGGTTGTGTTTTCATGGAAAGTCACTACTCTGATGCCACTTGTGATAGGCAGGCTTGTTTTGAGGGGACTGAAGTAACTAAAGAGAAGGAAATGTCTTTGTCCAAAGATAGTTCCATTAATGAAGAATTGGTAGCTGCTGTATCTTGGATTCATGACTTTGTATTGGTTCTGGGGAATGAAGCTACGGCTGTCCAGGGAACATCTCCTGACGGGGATGTACTGAGCCAAAAAATTCAAAAGTTCTCTGCCACCTTTGATAAGGTTATTAACAGCAAAATAAGTTTTCTTGATTTTGTTCTTGACCTTTCATATGTTTTGATTAAAGCCAGTGAACTTCACTTTAATGTCCTGGGCTATAAGAATAATGAAGCAGAAACCAATTGTTCTTATTGCATAGACAAGGTTGCTTTACCTGAAAATAAGGTGGTTCGGGACACATCAGGAGACAGATATTCAAATGGTTGTGCTCACTTTTCTGATTCCGCTTTGATCATGAAGGAAGTTTCATTTCAACTTTGAATCAAATGCTACATCGTGAAATACTTGCTTGAGGAGTTTGAACAGTTGAAATTAAAAAATGATAATATGGCTTTGGATCTGGAAAGCACCAAGGCTCAGCTACAGGGAACAGAGCAGCTTCTGGCAGAAGTTAAATCACAATTGGCATCTGCTCAAAAGTTGAACAACTTGGTAGCTGAAATGTATGGCTGAGTCATACAAGTCTCTTGAAACACATGCAGAGGAGTTGCAAACTGAAGTGAATCTTTTGCCTGCCAAAACAGAAAATTTAGATAACGAGTTTCAAGAGGAAAGGCGGAACCATCAGGATGCTTTGGCCAAATTCAAGGATTTTTAGTTCCTAGCATTTTTATCGCATACTGGTCATCCTGCCCACAAACTGATACGTATTTCAGGTACAATGTCCAAAAGGATAGTTACAGAATCAATTTAAGGCCTGATCAATATCAGGCCAGCATCAGGTTTTATTATATCAAACCTGCTCCATTCTATATATTTTATGTGGTTAACTAAAAGTAAAAATGTAGATGATTGAATCTCTACATGTGACCCATTGATCCTTGTCTCTTGTTTCTCTCTCTGAGAAGTTAAATGATTTTCGGAAAGTACATCTTGCCTCTGTTCGTCTATATATTTGTTTGTTTATATGTACTCATGCCTCAAGTAGATTTTGATTTATCTCTGATTCTTTTTATTTTTTTATTTTTTTAAAAGAATTAGAGTTGCACAGTGGCTGACGTTGATGTGACGACTAACCAGGTGAGGGTTTATACTTATATCCACCATGTGTTTACAATTTTGGACTTGTTCAAATGCTCGCAAGCTTTCACTTCTAACTTCACCTAGCCTATGTTGAAAGTAGGAATCTGATATTTTAACAGAGAGTCATACTTCACTTTCGGATTTTGTTTATTTGTTTAGAGTAATGCTAGGGATCATGAAAATGATCATGAAAGATTTGGCCTTTCATTGGGGATACACGAATAAACACATGGTCACCGACCTCATACTCAGGAGGTCTTCTTCAAACATCTGTTTTGAGCCTTTACCGAATAGTTTTGATTTTCTCAGAAGTGTCTTGCACAATTTCAGGCCCAAGCAAAGCTCTATCCCCGACTTCTGTCCAACAAATAGGTGATCTACACCTTCTACCATACAAAGCCTCGTATGGTCCCATACCGATGCTGGAGTGGAAGCTGTTATTATAAGCAAATTCTGCAAGTGGCAAATAATCTTCCCAACTCCCTTGAAAATCTAAAGCACACATCCAAAGCATATCTTCCAAAGTCTGTATTGTTCATTCTGATTGCCCATCTATCTGTGGGTGGAATGCAGTACTGAACCTAAGTTCTGTTCCCATAGCTTCCTGCAAACACTTCCACAACCTAGATACAAATTTCGGATCTCTATCCGACACAAAAGATACGGGAACTCCGTGTAAACGGACAATCTCATCAACATAAATAGTAGCCAATCTATAAGCATTAAATGTAGTTCTAACTGGTAGAAAATGTACAGATTTAGTCAGTCTATCAACTACAACCCAAATAGAATCCATACCTCGAGAAGTCCGAGGTAGGCCAACAACGAAATCCATAGTCACATGCTCCCACTTCCATTCAGGAATAGGGAGGGGTTGAAGTAGACCGCCTGGTTTCTGATGTTCAGCTTTAACTTGCTAACATTGAAGACATTTGGACACATACTCTGCAATCTCTTTCTTCATTTTAGGCCACCAATAGGTTTGTTTCAAGTCCCGATACATTTTATTGTTACCCGGATGTATAGCAAATAGGGATCTGTCGGCTTCATCTAAAACCCTCTTCTTTAGTTCCGGAATATCTGGGACACACATTTTGTTCCGAAATCTCAACACCTCATTCTCAATGCTAAACTCTACTTTCGGACTTGTCTCAAATTTATCAATTATTTTCTTGAGGAATTCATCCTCTTTCTATTTCTGTTTGATTTCATCAATGACTGCTGGCTCGGCTGTAATAGCGGCTATCAATTCGCCCTGTTCACACATTACCACTTCGATTTCAGACTTCTCAACATCTTGCAAGATCTCTTTCTGTTCAGTAAGCAAACAAGCCATATTCCCCGTTGATTTTCTGCTCAAGGCATCAGCAACTGTATTAGCTTTCCTGGGGTGATACTGAATCTCTAGATCATAATCTTTTATCAGTTCTAGCCATCTCCTCTGTCGCATATTCAACTCCTTCTGCGTTAAGAAGTATTTCAGACTTTTGTGATCTGTGTAGACTTCACACTTTGCTCCATACAGATAATGCCGCCAGATTTTCAAAGCAAAAACAATTGCGGCCAATTCTAAGTCATGAGTTGGGTAGTTTTTCTCGTGCAGTCTCAACTGTAGGGAGGCATAAGCGATAACCTTTCTGTTCTGCATTAGCACACAACCCAAACCTTTATAAGACGCATCACTAAAAATTACAAAATTTTCCATACCTGACGGTAGTGTCAACACTGGTGCAGTGGTCAATCTTGTTTTCAATTCATGGAAGGCAGCTTCTCTTTTGTCATCCCATTCAAATGATTGTCCCTTGCGAGTCAACTGGGTAAGAGGTACAACTATCTTGGAAAAGTTTTTCACAAACCTCCTGTAGTACCCGGCTAGGCCCATGAAACTACGGACTTCTGTCACATTAGTCAGTGTAGGCGAATTCACGATTGCTTCTATTTTCTGTGGGTCCACTGAAATTCCTTCCTTGTTGATCACATGCCCTAAGAAAACAACTTCATCCAACCAAAACTCACATTTGTTTAGTTTAGCAAATAATTTCCTTTCCCGAAGTATTTGTAGGACAGTTCTCAAATGATGTTCATGATCAAGTCTATCTTTAGAATATATCAAAATGTCGTCAATAAAAACCACAACAAATTCGTCAAGGTAGGTTTTGAAAATTTGGTTAATTAAGTCCATAAATGCTGCCGGAGCATTAGTCACTCCAAATGGCATTACAAGAAACTCAAAATGTCCATACCTCGTTCTGAATGCGGTTTTCTCAACATCTTCTGCTTTAACTTTCAACTGATGATACCCTGATCTCAAATCAATCTTAGAAAACACCTGTGATCCCTACAACTGGTCAAATAAATCATCAATACGGGGTAAAGGGTAATTGTTCTTTATCGTTACCTTGTTCAATTCCCAGTAATCGATGCACAAACACAAAGTTCCATCCTTCTTTTTCACAAACAAAACTGGTGCACCCCAAGGCGAAGTGCTAGGTCAGATAAATCCCTTGTCAAGCAGGTCTTGCAACTGTTCTTTCAATTCTTTCATTTCGGCAGTAGCCATTCTGTAGGGAGTTTTAGAAATGGGCTGGGTGCCTGGCACAGTTTCAATAGTAAACTCTATCTCTCTGTCTACCAATTCCCCTGGTAATTCATTTGGAAACACATCTGGAAATTCTCTGACAATAGGGATGTCATTCAATTCAATATTCACAGATTGTTCAGACAACACATAGCACAAATAACCCTGGCACCCTTTCCTGATCAGTTTACATGCTTTCATTGCAGATATCAAATAAGGTGGAGGCACTACCCCATTACCCACAAACACAATCTCTTTCTGTTCTGGTGGTTTAAACACAACCCGTTTTGTCACACAATCAATGGTGGCACAATATTTGGTCAACCAATCCATGTTCAAAATTACATCAAAATGTCTAAAATTCAAGGGCAACAAATCTACATATAGATTAGCATCCTCAACAAGCATATCACAAAATCGGTATATAGATTCACACAATACAGATTCCCCAGATGGAGCAGACACACATAGCAGATATGGCAGTAATTCTAAAGGTCTATTCAGTCTAGATGCAAATGCACATGTCACAAAAGAGTGTGTAGATCCAGAGTCAATTAACACAAAAGCATCCTGATTACATATAGAAATAGTACCTGAGACAAATGCGTTGGCGTTCCGTGTATCGCTCGGAACAAGCACAAAAACTCTCCCTTGTCTCACGGTATCCCCGGTGGTAGCAGATCTCAAAGTATTTCCCGACTTCGGGATTGATGCAGTGGAACTAGTAGCTATCCTTCTACCATTCTGATTACAATCCCGGGCCATATGCCCTTGTTTCCCACATTTGAAACAGGCTCCTGACACAAGGTAACAAACTCCACGATGCCTTCTACTACAAATATTGCACATGGGAGCTGTGTCTCGGGAAGAATTCGAAGTATTTAAGGAGCCCGTATTCTGCTTTTTCGAAAATTTCTTCTTCGAGAAGAAGCCTTGCCTTTTGTTGCCTTTCCATTCTGTTGTTGGCTTAGCTTGTCTAGCTATGTTAGCCTCTGATATGATGGCCCTGTCTAGCACCCCGATGTAGGTTTCTAGCTTCAAGACATTCACTCTTTCTAGGATGTCACTTCGAAGCCCACCTTCAAAATGCCTCGCCTTCTTATAGTCTGTATCAATCACATGTGGCGCAAACCTGGCCAATTCAGTGAACTTGGCCTCATACTCAGCTATAGTCATACTGTCATGCCTTAGTTCCATGAACTCTGCTACTTTCCTGTCCCGAGCACACTGCGGAAAGTACTTGTCATAGAAGATTTCCAGAAATTTCACCCAGTCAACATCCTTATGATTTTCTCGCATTAACATCCACCATCTTCTTGCCTCGTCTTCTAGCACAAAAGTGGCTAGAAGCACTTTCTGTGTCTCTGAACAGGGAAGCACTTCAAATAATTTCTTAATGCTGAGGACCCATGCTTCGGCTTTCAACGGGTCTAGTCCCCCATGGAACTGTGGTGGTTCCAACATAATCGATGATGTGGCCCCACAATTTTTGAAACACTGGCGGGAGTTTATCGGCGCCCAACGGGAATTTTTTTCAAATTGTAAATATGCCCGCCCAAAGAAAATAAAGGGCGGGATTCCAAGTATTATATTATGCAATCCTGGGGAGGGTTCTAGTTACAGAGAGTATTTGGAAAAAACATGAACACGCCGGCCTCAAAGCGTGGACGATCAGAAACGCAGAATTCTATACAGTCGAAGAGCCCCTGTTCGCCAGAACCAATCAAGAAGAGGCATCGTAATGCCAAGACGAAGGACAAACGCAGGAAGATATTCCACTTCGAATGCGGCTGTTCGATATTCCACGCCAACGGATGTCTCGAACCACATCCATTGCAGAGAGAAGATGCTATCAGGGGTCTTCTACGACACTTTGACGAACCCGATGTGGTTCAAAGCTGTGGACATGTCAATGCCGGGGAATCAGGGCATATACAAGATACGATGTCTGTTCAACTACAACCTCCGGAAAGCATTGGGAATCCGGACGTTCACTGCGACGATGTATATATGGCTGCCATCTTCTTGCCTCGTCTTCTAGCACAAAAGTGGCTAGAAGCACTTTCTGTGTCTCTGAACAGGGAAACACTTCAAATAATTTCTTAATGCTGAGGACCCATGCTTCGGCTTTCAACGGGTCTAGTCCCCCATGGAACTGTGGTGGTTTCATTTTCTTGAATTCTTTGGTGAGTGCTATTATCCGATCGTCATTCTGATTATTTGGCACAGGAGGTGCCGGAGGTGGAGGTGGCGGGTGTGGTTGCTGCCACTCTTGTTGTTGTCTCAAAGTTTCTGCCATTTCCTGTATCAGTCTTTCCATTCTGTCTATCCTGGCAGTAGAGGATTCCTCTATCTCATCACCTCTTGTTCTCGCCAACTGATTAAACTTACATTATACTTTATACAAAAGATATACAAGTATGCATATACTAGAAAGCATACATATTCAAACAATTGCAACGCAAGCAATTCACAAACTTATAGTACATAACCGTTCATATCAAAACAGTTAAGCATATTCTCGATGATTCCAAATTCATACTTATCACATGAATGCATCCTAGATCTTTTCTAGACGCTTATTGCTCTTTTGGACTCTGATACCACTCTGTCATGACCCGAATCCGCCCCCGTGGGTTAAGGACATAACCGGCCAGTAATCATGAGATTACCTACGGCCTCAAACCAAACCAAAAGTACCTTAACAGAGTTAATGGGGGCCAAACAGAAGCAGTTTAAAACTTTGTCCATAGAACCGTGCTTACATGGCACGTCAAAAACAAACCATACATATGTACATTAATAACTCATAACAGAAATACCGTAGCATAAGTTCTGTACAAACAGGATCATCCAAAACTGAGTCAACCCATGAAAACTATATACTGATATATTCAAAGTTCTCGCCGACATGACAAACATAACACAATATAACAGAATGGCGAAGACGAGTCTCGTGCGTGAGACACAAGGCTGACTCTCCAAAACTCGGTTGTTCCACACAAACTTTACTGGGGCTGGGTTTGGACCTCTCTTGGCTCACCTACAAACACATGAATGAGCGTGAGCGAAAGCCAAGTGAATAATATCTAATAAGAAGATACAAACGATATGTAGAACAACATACTTCAAACGGCCTTAGGCCCAATTTATGATTCCATTTAACTTATATACACAATTTAGGTCAAGTGACTGCGGTTCTAAACATATTGGCCTTTGGCCCATTTAAACTTCCATTTCTGTCAAAACGGCCTCTGGCCCACTTATTCATGTCAAAACGGCCTCTGGCCCATTCATTCATGTCAAAACGGCCTCTGGCCTATCCATTCATTCTTGTCAAAATGGCCTATGGCCCATTCACTCATTCTTGTCAAAACGGCCTCTGGCCCATTCATTCGTTCTTGTCAAAACGGCCTCTGGCCCATTTATTCATTCTTGTCAAAACGGCCTCTGGCCCATTCATTCATTCTTGTCAAAACGGCCTCTAGCCCATACATTTGGTATAGCAAACATTGTCCACCAATCGAATCAATGAACTTATAAAACTTACATAAAAGTAAGCAATTGGATAACTACATATTTCAGATATCTTTGTTGAGATATTACTCACAGTGATCGGTTGGTTGGTTTGCCCTGGAGCTCGACCCTACACATTCCATGAACACAAAAGGGTCACAAACAATTCAATCTGTTCTAAATTCACATTTTCCTCTTTAGGCTTCATTCTTATCTCTTTAATTCAATAACAATGCTCAATGCATGCCTAAGAGTGCTTAGAAGTGAAAGAGAACGGAAAACGAAACACAGAATGCCTTTTCAAAATTTTAGAAAATAGGGTCCCTGCTCGAGCGTGGACTTCCTTGCTCGAGCGGACCCAATAGGTCTACAAAAGTGCTGGTTGTATCATTTTTACGCTCGAGCGTGAACTCGGATGCTCGAGTGGAAGTTCATCCTACATAGCTCCCCGCTCGAGCGTGAACTTCCCCCCTCGAGCAGACATCCAAGTCTGCAAAAATGCTAGGCGCACGTATTCCCCGCTCTAGCAGCACTTCCCCCGCTCGAGCGGACGTAAAAAATTCTGGGTTTTCCAGAACACTTTTTTGAGCTTCAACTTGGTATTCAAAGGTTCTAAAAGCATGATTTTGGCTCAAACTTCACATATACATATTCTAACATGGTATAAACACCAAATTACAACACAATGAGGCTCAATTTCACAATTTAATCACATGCATGCCTCAATTTAACTCAAACTCATCACCAACACACTAGATTCAAACATGCAAGACTCAAACTCCCATGATTTGCACTTGCATGTGAAATATACACAATATCCTCAACTAAATTGGTGAAGAGATGATCTAATACATGGTCATTAATCAAAACTCAACATGGATTACATACACATTGTGCTCAAATATGGAAATTCAGAGTAATTTCCTACATGCATGCATCTATTGACCTCAAATTCAACAAGACCAACCCATTTCATCATGGTCAATTCATTTCATGTTCATTAACATCATACAACTTTGAATTCACAAAATTACAAGCTAATATTCACAAATTCACTCACCTAGGAGCTTCAAACACCCAAGCTCTAGTCAATTCTTGAGTTAAATCTTCAAATTCCCAAGCTTTCAAGATCAAACTTGAGCCAAACACAATTCTTCTTCTCTCACCCTCTCTAGCCAACCCTCTCTCTATTCTTAGAGTAAAAAATCAGCCAAAATGAACTAATGAGGGGATTTTGAGTGAAAGTGGCCCACTAAAAGCTCTTTTAATCAAAATTCTTAATATTAAAATAATTGAGCACTAATTCACTAATTTAATCAAATTAATTTGACCCGAATCAATTTCCAATTAAATTTCACCGTAGGCTCTAAAAATTATGCCAATCACAATGGTGTGATCAATTTCGGGTTCTGTGGCCGATAAGGCCTTCAATTTAATTTCCAAAGCAGATAATCAAACAGATATTCTTACGGTGAACAGATAGAAATTCAAAACCACATATTTTCACATAATGGCACACAAGATCATAACAAACACATAATCATATCCATATTAAGGACCAATTAGCATAATACAGAACAGGGGTATTACAACCTTGAGCTTGAATATTAGCTCTTGAGGGTGAGAAATTGGTAGTTTATAACTCAAAGGGTCACTCCTCTTCAAAGGGTATAACTCTTGACTCTTTTACACTACTTCTATCATGACCCGAACCCGCTCCTATGGGTTAAGGTCATAACGGCCAGTAATCAAGAGATTACCTACGGCCTCAAACCTGATTAAAACATATTTTAACAGAGTTAAGGGGCCAAAATGGAAGCAAACTTAAAAATTTTGTCCATAGAGCTGTGCTTACATGGCACATCATAACATTTCACATATGTATATTAATAACCCACACAAAAAGAAAGACCATATATGATTTTGTCCATACAGGAACATTCTAGTCACAATCAGCCAAACCAAAAGCTTATATACAAAGGTGGTGCAACATGTTCACCAAGATAACAAAAGAGTAAATCAAAAGAAACAAAGCAGTGTCTCGTGCGTGAGACATTTGGGCTGACTCCACAAAACTTGACTCCCCTCATGTCTTTCACTGGGGCTGGGTTTGGACATCTCTTTGCTCACCTACACACACATAAATGAAGTGAGCAATAGCCCAATGAATAATATCAAAATAAAGAGTACATAACTAAAATTTATAGCAGTCATATCATACGGCCTTAGGCGCATTCATAATTCGATCTAATATATCAAACGGCCTCAAGCCCATTCTGTTCTTATCAACCAGCCTTTGGTCCATTCGTTCATATCAAACGGCCTCTGGCCCAATCATTCATGTCAAACGGCCTTTGGCCTAATCATTCATGTCAAACAGCCTCTGGCCCAATCATTCATATGGCCTCTGGCCTATTCATTCATGTCAAACGGTCTTGGGCCCAATCATCTATATCAAATGACCTCTGGCCCATTCATTCATGTCAAACGGCCTTTAGCCCAATCATTCATGCCAAATGGCCTTTGGCCCAATCATTTATGTCAAACGGCCTCTAGCCCATTCATTCATTTCCATACTCCTATCCATGTGTGTGTCATACTCATGATAGTAATGACATTCGTATTCAATTAGTCTTGTGTAAAAGACTGTCACTCAAACTATTCATCCATAATTCAAATTACGAACCCATAAGGCTCACATAGAAGTAACGTTGTGAAAAATAACGTACTTTAACATATCTTTATTAAACATTACTCACATGATCTACCGGATGATTTGCCCTTGTGCTTGACCCTACACATTTCATAAACATAATGGGTCACAAGCGATTCAATCCATTCTTAATTCATATATCCTTCTTAGGCTTCTTCCTTATCTTTTTAATTCATTATAATGCTCAATGGATGCCTAATAGTGCTTAGAAACGAAAGATAACGGAAAACAAAACACAAAACAACTTTTTAAAATTTCTGAAACAGGCTCTTCGCTCGAGCGGACCCCTTTGGTCTGCAAAAGTACTGGTTACCTCATTTTTGCACCCGAGCGTGACTTCAGATGCTCGAGCAGAGAGTCAGACATGTGACTAGATGCTCGAGCGTAACTACTCTCGCTCGAGCGACATCAATGTCTGCAAAACTTCTGGGAGCTAACATTTTATGCTCGAGCGACGCCTTCCCCGCTCGAGCGGACTTGATGAATTCTAGAATTCCAGAACTGAATTTGAAGCTCAATCTTGATGTTCAAAGGTCCAAACTCATGTTTTTGATACAAAGGCATGGAAAGACATTGTACAACATAAGAATATAGGTAATTTGAAACCAATTGTCTAAAATCATGGTTCATCTCTCAAATCATTTCAAATTCTTCTTGTCAATTTCTAAACTCAAATAGTCAAGCTCCTTACTTACATGAATCTTGCATGCATGTGAAATATTGACTTCAATTCCATTTCAAATGGTACAAGTGGTGCTCAAAATCATGAAACTACACAAAATTATGCATGCATGTGAAATTTGGTGCTCAATTCATCATGTTCAATATGATTCATGCTTGAATATGTAAAATCATCAATTCTATACATGCATGTGCATATAGACTTCAAATTCATCATGATCAACTCAAATCTTGCTTGAATTCACTCAATTGCCAACTAAAACTTATAAGTTAAGCTCAATTACTCACCTAGGAGTTCAAATCTTCCAAATTCTAGCTAGCTCTTGAGCCTAGCCTTCCAAATCCCCAAGGTTTGAGACAATTTCACAAATTTTCTTCTTCCTCTCTCTCTAGAACCGACCCCTCTCTCTCTCTAGAGTGTGATTTCAGCCAAGAAGAGCTCAAAGGAAGGAATTGAGTGCATATAGGCCTATTTATAGGCTTGGCCAATCAAATTGATTAAGGCTAAGTAATAGTGCTCTAATTTAATCATTCTGAATCTAATTATTTTGATTCGAATCAGTTTTTCAATTAAATTTCACCGTAGGCTCTAAAAATTATGTCAATCACAATAGTGTAGTCAATTTCGGTTTCTGTGGCCGATAAGGCCTTCAATTTTCAGTTTACAACAGCAAATTGAACAAATTTTCTTACGGTGAACAGATATAAAGCCAAAAACACAAATAATCATATAAATAGCACTCAAAATCATATTAAACACATAATCACAATTAATTAACTTAACACAAGACAGGGTTATCACAATTTTCCCCCTTTAGGAAGTTTTGTCCTCCAAACTTATTTTACCTTCGTCCGGAAACAAATATGGATAGCATAGTCGTATCTCATCCTCTTTTTCCCTTGTAGCGTCCTTCCCATAGTGTTCCTTCCATTATACCTTCACCATTGGAATGGACTTACTTCTCAACTGCTTCACTTGTCGGTCGATGATTCGTTCTGGCCATTCTGTGTATTCCATATTTTCATCAAGAGCGATCCGGTGATAATCAATCACATGAAACGGATCTCGAAGATAACCCCTCAACATTGATACATGGAATACATTGTGCATTTGCTCGAATCTCGGTGGCAAAGCGACTCGATAAGCAACTGGACCTAGCCTTTCGAGGATTTGAAACGACCCAATGTAACGGGGCAACAATTTACCTTTCTTACCAAATCTTAGTTGGCCTTTCAACGGAATTATACAAATAAACACATGATCACCGACCTCGTACTCAAGAGGTCTTCTTCGAACATCTGCATAACTCTTTTGTCGACTTTGGGCCGTTTTGAGCCTTTGTTGAATAATTTTGATCTTCTCAGAAGTGTCTTGCACAATTTCAGGCCCAAGTAAAGCCCTATCTCCAACCTTTGTCCAACAAATTGGCGATCTACACTTTCTACCGTACAAAGCTTCGTATGGTGCCATACCGATGCTGGAGTGGAAGCATTATTGTATGCAAACTCTACTAGTGGCAAATAGTTCTCCCAACTCCCTTGGAAATCTAAAGCACACATTCGTATCATGTCTTCCAAGGTTTGTATGGTCCGTTCTGATTGCTGTCCGTTTGTGGATGGAACGCGATACTGAATCTCAATTATGTTCCCATAGCTCTTTGTAAACTCTTCCACAATCTAGACACAAATTTCGGATCTCTATCTGAGACAATGGACACGGAACTCTGTGTAAATGAACAATCTCATCAACATATATAGTAGCCAGCCTATAAACATCAAATGTAGTTTTAACAGGCAGGAAATGTGAAGACTTAGTTAGTCTATCAACTAAACCCAAATAGAATTCATACCTCGAGGAGTTCGAGGTAGACCAACAACAAAGTCATAGTCACATGCTCCCATTTCCATTCCAGAATAGGAGAGGTTGAAGTAGACGCCCGATTTCTGATGTTTAGCTTTAACTTGCTGACATTGAAGGCACTTGGATACATACTCTACAATTTCTTTCTTCATTTTGGCCCACCAATAGCTTTGCTTCAAGTCTCGATACATTTTGTTATTACTCGGATGCATAGCAAATACTGACTTATGAGCTTCATCTAAAATCCTCTTCTTTAGTTTCGGAACATTTGGGACATACATTCGGTTTTGAAATCTCAACACTTCACCTTCGATGCTGAACTTTGCGTTTGGACTTGCCTCAAATTCATTAATCACTTTCTTGAGGGACTCATCCTCTTTTTGCCTTTGCTTAATTTCAGTAATTATTGTTGGTTTAGCTGAAATGGTGGCGATCAACCTGGTTTGTTCGTGTAACACAACTTGAATCTCGGTTCTCTCAAAATCTAGCAAAATTTCTTTCTGTTCAGTAAGTAAACATGTTAATTTCCTCCGTCGATTTTCTGCTTAAGGCATCAGTAATTGCATTGGCTTTCTCGGGGTGATACTGAATCTGAAGATCAGTCTTTTATCAATTCCAGCCATCTTCTCTGTCACATATTTAACTCTTTATGTGTAAAGAAGTACTTCAGACTTTTGTGATCCGTATAGACTTCGCATTTTTCCCCATACAAATAATGCCGCCAGATTTTAAAGCAAATACAACTGCAGCCAATTCTAAGTCATGTGTTGGGTAGTTCTTTTTGTGTGGCCTCAACTGTCAAGAGGCATAAGCAATTACTTGCCCATTCTGCATTAACACACAACCCAGACCCTTATAAGATGCATCACTGAAAATTACAAAGTTTTCCGTACCTATGGGCAATGTCAACACTGGTGCAGTGGTCAGTCTTGTTTTCAGTTCATGAAAGGCTGATTCTCTTTCATCATTCCATTTAAACGGTTTCCCCTTGCGTGTCCGTTGGGTAAGAGGCACAACTATTTTCGAAAAGTCTTTTACAAACCTTATGTAGTACCCAGCTAAGCCCATGAAACTGCGGACTTCTGTTACATTCGTCGGTGTAAGCCAATTTACATTTGCCTCTATGTAGACACCCCATTTTTGACCGTCCTCAAGACTTGGACGTCACCGTTTGAACACCCGGTGATCATCCTTGTTTGTGTTCGTTTGGAGTTCCCGGAGGTCTCGACTACGCGCCTTGCCTTAGGATCTCCGAACCCGACTGTTTAGTGTCTGGTTTTGCACCAAACACTTGTTTGTTGCCTTGGAGGGGCAGGGAATGCCTTGTGAGGCATCCCCACACATCACCGGCCGTGGCTAGAGGCCACCGGCTAATGTTTTGTTGCCATCGGCAATGTATATTGCCGGTCGGCATTATTTGTTGCCGGTCGGCAGTTCATTTTGTCAAAATGGCAATTTTGAGCGGCCGACTACTATTCATCTACTTTTGCAGATATTTTAAGACAGCTGTCTTGCATTTTGTTCCCCTCCATACACGTGTATGGAGGGATGGCCTTCTTATTAGCTTCCTTGATAAGCTTTACAAGATTGGTTTGCCTATAAGAAGAGGGCTCCTCTCTTGGCATTGGGGTTAGACATTTTAGAGAGAAAAACATTGTTAAAAGCTCTGGTTCTAGGGTTAGAACTTATATATATTCTATCTCTATATCTCTCTCTCTCTCTTGAGTGTTCTAGGTGTATTTGTTCATAGTATTGCACACAAACACCTACCATTACACCTTCCCTTGGCTATTGAGGTTCTAAGGGATTGTTTTCAGAGTTTTGGAGCTGGTTTGGAGCTCAAGAAGCTGCTGCAGCTTCATTTGTGAAAGAGGTCTTCAAGGGTAACAATCTTACCCCTTTTTTCCCCTTTCTTGCTTAGCTTTTTAACCTATCTTGCAACTATTTTTTGGCTTTGCATATAACACAAAAAAGTTCTTTTTTTGGGCCCTCTAAATAGTTTGTTTAGAGTGTTTTGTGGTTTGGAGTGTTTGACCCCTCTTAAGCCTTGAGAGGCCCCTTTTTGTGCTATTTTGAGTGAGCTCCGGGACTTTGGTGTTTGGGCCTCCTCACCACTGAAATCTTGAGGGATTTCAGTGGTAAGGATGTGAAGTCCCAAGAAGGAGAGGGCCACCCCCTCTCCTTATTGTCCTTGAAAAGGGCCATTTTTGCCTCTTGAGGGAGCATCTAGCTTAGGCTCTTGTTGACCATGCCTTGGCTGTTATTTATGCTTATTTTGCCATGAAATAGCATTGTTGTATGTTGGTTTTGGTACACCATGTTAGTTTAACATACATGCCATGCAATGCCTTGTTGTTGCCTTAATATGCCTTAGGTTGTAAACAATTGTTCTAGCATGTTTTAGGCTTGGCTTTGTGAAGCTTTTGTGCTTATTTTGCTATGTTTGAGGTCTGTCCTTAGTTGTTTGGGTCGACTTTGGCATGCATAGTATAGCCCCTTTGCATTTTTGGTTGTTGGCCTTAAGTGTGTGAATGTATAGCATGCATCCTCGCCTTAATTTAGTGGGTTGGGACCATTTGCCATGGTATTTCAGTCCCTTTAACATGCTTGTATGCTTGCCTTGGATGCCTCTTTGAAGCTTTGAAAGCTTGTCTTGCATGCTCCATGTTTTGGCCATTGTGCATACCCTTTATACTTGAGTCACTTAGGTGCCATCTAGGTGTTCCTTGGGTGTTGTTTAGGTCTGCATTAGACTTATTTTAAGTCCCCTTGGTCTTGTGAGGCTTGGTTGACTTGGCCTTGGTTTAAGCCTCTTGACTTGCCTCAAGTTTTGGACCTTGATTGCATGCCATGCTTGTCTTGTTTATTTGGTTTGGCACCATCTTAGCATGATTTCAGAGCTTTCCATTGCATGTTAATGGTCCATGATTATCTCTTTTAAGTGTGCTAGAAGTTGTTTCAATATGCTTAAGTCTTGAACCATGTATCCATGCATGCTTGTATGTACATTTGCCTTCATGTGCTTAGCATTATGGCCACTGTTTTGGGCCTAATTAGAGCTGCCTAAATCATGTTTAAGTCCATCCTACGTTGCTTGCATGCTTACCTTGCATGTTTTTGCATGCTTGCATGTATGCCTTGTATGCTCATGTTGCATGCTAGGTCATATGCTTAGTTGTACTCCATCTAGCATGCATGCCTTGTTCCTTGATCTAGTGATAGGAATTGGGCCCCCTTTGGTTTGTTGGTTTGCATTGCATTTGACATCAAAATGTGCACACTTGGTTTCTTGGGCCATCACGTATGGAAATGCGCGATTGATGGTCCGAGAACCAAGGAGCATGTCCCTTTGAGTCACTAACATGATAAGGGACATGATTGGTGCATATATGGCTTGAATTGCATTGCCATGCAAAGCTCTGTCCTCTGCTACTGTCAAACAGGTCTTGCAGGAACTTTTTGCCGATCGACTGAACAGAGTGCCGACCGGCAAACAATTTGTGGCCGATGGATTCATTCTCAGCCGATGAACATCTCCCACGGCCGGTGGCCATTCTCTCCAGCCGGTGGTACTGTACAGCATTCAGAAAGGCAACCTTGAGATTTTGGCAGTCTTCAGAGGAGTATAGTAGGGAAAACAGAGGCAGATTGCGCATGCAGTGCACTTCTGAGCAAGACCGAGCATGCACTGCATCAGGCTCTCCTCCCGAGGCGGTTTACTGTTTTCCCTAGATTATTAATGCTTAGCTAATTAGATGGCCTGTAATATTTTAATTAGCTTGTAGGTTAATTATCTGTAATATTTATTTGGTCCCTCCGGGCGATGGCGAATCTGTAATAAGTGTGGGTCGTGTGTGTGCATGTCCTCCAATCCCCACTTCTTTCTTCCCTTTTATTTACCCGCTTATGATGGTAGATTAGGGCATGTTTAAATTAGCATACCTTATGCTATGCATGCGTGCATCCATACATTTGTCTTGCATGCATCGGGCTCGGTACATCATGCTAACTACATTCGTACTTCAAATCTAAATTGAATACGTGCATCAATTGATTGCAATTTCACTGTCATGTTATAGGTTAGCCGGGCCTATCCTAATTGCATCCTGTATGTGTTGCATTAGTCAATTTGACTGAACTAGAACCATGCATGTTTGCTAACTAGTTTATTGTTTTGGCACGGAGTACGATGTAAGTATTTTCATGCTTTAGCATATCGCATGTGTGTGAATGCTATCATGACAGCATGCTTACCATGTGGCTAGATGCTTATGTGATAAACTGTTTGAATGCCTGGGGGTGAAGGTTGGATTGTCTGAGTTGGAAAAAACTCGTTGAAATCCGTATTTTAGCTACTCGAGTAGCAAATTCCAAAGTGTTTTTCAAGACAAACGGATATGCAATGCTTATTTCCAAATTAGGCAATCTAGTCTATACTTGTTTGCTATGCGCATAACATAGTAATTGTAGGTAATAACTGGAATAAGAACACATAACGTTTTCAAAATCGGATATCACGGTTAGTAGACCGGTTTGGACCGCGACGAGGGTGCTCATAGCTGACCTTCCCCAATCGTACCCAAGCTCTCGAGCCGAGGGAACTTTGGTGATGACGGCACATGGCCTTTGGCATCGAGTCAGGGTTTCCTAAATTTCCCCATTAAAAAATATTTAAGTGGTGACTCTGTATCTGGCAAAGCAGTCCATGTTTGGCACTTCTTTTCAAAAATCTGTTTCTCAAAACGATTTGCCGGATTTGGACTCTTTGGTTTAGATTAAGAACCGCAAACAAAATCGAGTCCGAACTGTAGCGTGTAGCGGGGTCCCTCGCGGGCGTGTTACACTCTATCTTCTGTGGGTCCACTTAAATCCCCTCCTTGTTGATAACATGTCCTAAGAAAATAACTTCATCCAACCAAAATTCGCATTTCTTTAGTTTGGCAAATAATTTCTTTTCTCTAAGTGTTTGCAAGACGGTTCTCAAGTGGTGCTCATGTTCAAGTCTATTCTTTGAATATATCAAGATATTATCAATAAAAACCACAACAAAATCATCAA
This sequence comes from Camellia japonica, assembly GCA_030407325.1. Taxonomy (NCBI): domain Eukaryota; kingdom Viridiplantae; phylum Streptophyta; class Magnoliopsida; order Ericales; family Theaceae; genus Camellia; species Camellia japonica. The sequence goes on along the minus strand of JAPPVO010000024.1, from coordinate 1,395,191 downwards.
GGTAAGTCTTAAAAATTCGGTTCATTAGGTCCATAAATGCTGCAGGAGCATTAGTCACTCCAAATGGCATAACAAGAAATTCATAATGACCATACCTCGTTCTGAATGCAATTTTCTCAACATCTTCTACCTTTACCTTCAACTGGTGATACCTGGATCTCAAATCAATTTTGGAAAACACTTGTGATCCCTGCAACTAGTCAAACAAGTCATCAATACGAGGTAAGGGATATTTATTCTTTATTGTCACCTTGTTCAATTCTCGATAGTCAATACACAAGCGTAAGGTTTCGTCTTTCTTTTTCTCAAATAACATCGGTGCACCCCATGGTGAAGTACTGGGTCGAATAAACCCTTTCTCAAGTAGGTCTTGCAATTGTTCTTTCAATTCTTTCATTTCAGTAATAGCCATTCTGTAGGGAGTTTTGGAAATTGGTTGAGTGCCTGGCACAACTTCAATAGTAAACTCTATCTCCCTGTCCACTAATTCCCCTAGCAATTCATTTGGAAACACATCTGGAAATTCGCTAACAATAGGGATACTACTCAATTCAACATTCACAATTTGTTCAGATAGCACACAACAAAAGTAACCCTGGCACCCTTTCCTGATCAATTCACATGCTTTCATTGCCGATATCAAGTAAGGTAGAGGCACTACCCTATTACCCACAAACACAATTTCTTCCTATTCCAGTGGTTTAAATACAACCCGTTTCGTTACACAATCAATGGTGGCACAATATTTAGTTAACCAATCCATGCCCAGAATTACATCAAAATGTCTAAAGTCCAAGGGTAATAAATCTACATATAGAATAGCATTCCCAATACGCATGTCACAAAATTGATATACAAATGTATACAACACAGATTCCCCGAATGGAGCAGATACACATAGCAAATATGGCAATGATTCTACAAGTCTACTCAGTCTAGATGCAAATGCACAAGTTACGAAAGAGTGTGTTGATCCGAAGTCAATTAACACAAAAGTATCCTGATTGCATATAGAGATAGTACCTGAGACAACGGCTTCGGCGGTTCATGTATCACCAGGAACAAGTGCAAAAACTCTCCTTTGCCTCATGGTATCTTCGGTTGTAGTAGGCCTCATAGTATTCCCCAGTTTTGGGATCGATGTCGTTGAGCTAGCAGCTAACTTTACACTATTCTGATTACAATCTCTGGCCATATGCCTTGCTTTACCACATTTAAAGCAAGCTCCTGACACACGGTGACAAACTCCACGATGTCTTTTAGTACAAATATTGCACATTGGAGATGTATCTCGGGAAGAATTCGAAGTACTTGAGGAGCCCATATTTTGCTTGTTTGAAAATTTCTTCTTCGAAAAGAAGCCTTGTCTTTTACTACCTTTCCAGTCAGTTGTTGATTTGGCCTGTATGGCTATGTTACCTTCTGATATTATGGCCTGGTCCAGCACCCCAGTATAGGTTTCCAGCTTGAGAACATTCACCTTCTCTAAGATATCATCTCGAAGCCCTCCTTCAAAATGCCTCACTTTCTTGTAGTTGGTATCGACCACATGTGGTGCAAATCTGGCCAACTCAGTGAACTTGGCCGCTAGCAGCTAACTTTCTACTGTTCTGATTACAATCTCTGGCCATATGCCTTGCTTTACCACATTTAAAGCAGGCTCCTGACACACGGTGAGAAACTCCACGATGCCTTTTAGTACAAATATTGCACATTGGAGATGTATCTTGGGAAAAATTCGAAGTACTTGAGGAGCCCGTATTCTGCTTGTTTGAAAATTTCTTTTTCGAAAAGAAGCCTTGTCTTTTACTACCTTTCCAGTCAGTTGTTGATTTGGCCTGTATGGCTATGTTACCTTCTGATATTATGGCCCGGTCCAGCACCCTAATATAGGTTTCCAGCTTGAGAACATTCACCTTCTCTAAGATATCATCTCGAAGCCCTCCTTCAAAATGCCTCGCTTTCTTGTAGTTGGTATCGACCACATGTGGTGCAAATCTAGCCAACTCAGTGAACTTGGCTGCTAGCAGCTAACTTTCCACTGTTTTGATTACAATCTCTGGCCATATGGCATGCTTTACCACATTTAAAGCAGGCTCCTGACACACGGTGACAAACTCCACGATGCCTTTTAGTACAAATATTGCACATTGGAGATGTATCTCGGGAAGAATTCGAAGTACTTGAGGAGCCCGTATTCTGCTTGTTTGAAAATTTCTTCTTCGAAAAGAAGCCATGTCTTTTACTACCTTTCCAGTCAGTTGTTGATTTGGCCTGTATGGCTATGTTACCTTCTGATATTATGGCCCGGTCCAGCACCCCAATATAGGTTTCCAGCTTGAGAACATTCACCTTCTCTAAGATATCATCTCGAAGCCCTCCTTCAAAATGCCTCGCTTTCTTGTAGTTGGTATCGACTACATGTGGTGCAAATCTGGCCAACTCAGTGAACTTGGCCTCATACTCAGCTACTGTCATGCTGTTTTGTTTAAGTTCTATGAACTCCAACACCTTTCTGTTACGGACACATTGTGGAAAATATTTGTCGTAGAAAATCTCCAAAAATCGTGCCCAACCAATATCCTTGTTGCTCTCACGCATTAACATCCACCATCTTCTTGCCTCATCTTCAAGAGTAAAAGTGGCTAGAAGTACCTTTTGCGTTTCTAAACAAGGAAACACTTCAAACAGTTTCTCTATGCCGAGGACCCATGCTTCAACCTTTAACTGATCCAATCCCCCATGAAACTGTGGCTGTTTCATTTTCTTAAACTCTTTGGTGAGAGCTATTATTCAGTCATCATTCTGAAGGTCTTGAACAGGTGGTACTGGAGGGGGAGGCGGAAGATGTGGTTGTTGCCACTATTGTTGCCCCTGTTGTTGTTGCCTCAATGTTTCTGCCATTTCCTGAATCAATCTTTCCATCCTATCCATTCTGGCAGTAGAAGACTCCTCTATTTCATCACCTCTTGTTCTTACCATCTGATTAGACTTGCATTATTCTTTATACAAAAAGGTTCACAAGTATGCATATACCAAAGAGCATACATATTCAAATAATTCATAATGCAAGTAAATCACAAACATATAGCACATAATCATTCATCTTGAAGCATTTAAGCATGTTCTTGATGCTTTCAAATTCATACTTATCACATGAATGCATCCTAGATCTTTTCTAGATGCTTATTGCTCATTTGGACAAGTGTATGAGTTATTAACTCGTGCTCTGATACCACTCTGTCATGACCCGAACCCACCCCTATGGGTTAAGGTCATAACCGGCCAGTAATCAAGAGATTACCTATGGCCTCAAACCTGATTAAAACATATTTCAACAGAGTTAAGGGGCCAAAATGGAAGCAAACTTAAAAATTTTGTCCATAGAACTGTGTTTACATGGCACATCATAACATTTCACATATGTATGTTAATGACCCACACAAAAAGAAAGACCATATATGATTTTGTCCATATAGGAACATTCTAGTCATAGTCAATCAAACCAAAAGCTTATATACAAAGGTGGTGCAAGATGTTCACCAAGATAACAAAAGAGTAAACCAAAAGAAACAAAGCAGTGCCTCGTGTGTGAGACATTCGGGCTGACTCCACAAAACTTGACTCCTCTCATGTCTTTCACTGGGGCTAGGTTTGGACATCTCTTTGCTCACCTACACACACATAAATGAGAGTGAGCGACACAAGACTAATTGAATACGAATGTGATTACTATCATGAGTATGACACACACATGGATACGAGTATGGAAATGAATGAATGGGCCAAAGGCCATTTGATATAAATGATTGGGCCAAAGGCGATTTGACATGAATGAATGAGCCAGAGGCCATTTAATATAGATGATTGGGCCCAAGACCGTTTGATATGAATGAATGGGCCAGAGACCGTTTGATATGCATGATTGGGCCAGAGGCCGTTTGACATGAATGATTGGCCAAAGGCCATTTGACATGAATGATTGGGCCAGAGGCTGTTTGATATGAATGAATGGGCCAAAGGCCGGTTGATAAGAACAGAATAGGCCTAAGGCTATTTGATATGTTTGGGCCTGAGGCCGTTTGATATATTAGATCGAATTATGAATGGGCCTAAGGCCGTATGATATGATTGCTATAAATTTCAGTTATGTACTCCTTTATTTTGATATTATTCACTGTATGCTTGTAGTGTAATAGTCCTCATAGGTTTGGTGTTTTAGGCATTAGACACCAACCTATTTGAGTAGATAGCATTTGTTTCAAGCTATTTCCATACTTGTGTTCATGTCTAATCATCTCTGCACTCTCCTTTTCTTGGCTTTTTTTTTTTTTTTTATTGCTTTGAGAGTTGTTTCAAATAAGTGTTGTTTAAGTTTGAGAAAGAGAAATCTGTGTTTAATGGTTTAATCTCTTTGGAGGTTCATTACCAAAGGCATGACCTCTCTCTCATGCCCAAAATAACCCTTTGCTTAATAATGGTTTATTAAGCTTTTGTCCCTTGATCCATAAATCATCACACAATGAATTTGAGTCAATTGATGGTTTGTGAATCAAGCCTACCCCTCTTTTGATCAGTTTAATGATTATCAGAGACAGGGTAGACAAACATCCCTTGAGAATACTCTATTTGTGCTTTGTTTCATGCCTGTTGTAGCAAGGCAGTACCAAACATTAGTGGCCGGCCGGCCACATTACTGTACGGCCGACCACTTCTTCTAGCCAGTCGGCCACCTTTTTTAGCCAAGCAGTGTCCTTTTTCTACAGAACAGAGCAGAGGCTGAGGTGAAAAACACTGCAATTTTCTGACTACAAAACAGCATCATTCTGGCAGCGGCAAATCCGCATTTCATGCATGTGCAATTCCTCCTCATGGCTCGTTAGTTAGTATCTTGTAATTCCTTTGAACTTGTAATAGCTTAGTTAATTAATTATGTGTTGTAATTAATTAATTGGTTCTAACTTGTAAATAATTAGCTAGAATAGTTGATTCATTTATTTTGGTATTGTAATAATGAGTTAATTCATAGTAATTAGCTAGGACATTTATTCGAACCCTCCTGCGCAAGGGCAAAATGTGTAATAATGTGTATGTCTTCCAATCCCCATCTCTTTCTCCCTTTTATTTACTTGCTTATGATGGATAGAATAGAACATCATGTTTCTTTTAGCATTTTCCATGATTTGCATCCATTTGTCTCGCATGCATAGGGTTCATCTCATCATCCTAACTCACATTGTTATTTATTACTCCTTTGAAAAGTGCTTAAACTGCATGCTATCAAATTGATTCATATGCCATATTAGTAGCCAAGCCTATTTAATTTCATGTTGCATGTGTTGCGTTAGTCATCATGTATTTTTTTCTAACTATTTTCTCTCTTTTGGCTTGCCTCGGACATTGGGGTAAGTATTTTTGTGTTTTAACATATCGCATGTGTGATTGTTGCCATGACGAGCATGTTTTCCATGAGGCTAAGTGCTTACGTGATACACCTGTTTAGATGCCTGTGGATGAAGGCTAATTGCTTAACTTGGGTAGTTTGATCAAATGTACATATGAGGTCACTTTTTGTAAGTGGTAAATATTCAAAACAAATTTCACACAAACATAAAATCAAAGTGTTTCAAATTTTGCAAATTAGTCTATACTTGTGTGCAACACATAGTAAGTTAGCATAATAATCAGAACAAGAGTATATAATGTAAACAAGAATCACATCATGATTAGTAGAGGCCGATCTTTGATCGAATGAGTGGAGTGCTCAATTCATGGCCTTCCCTTCTCATACCTAAGTTCCCGAGCCGAGACACTCTTGGTGATGACGGATAAATGACCTTTGGCACGAGTCACAGGTTTCCTAAATTTTCCAAAAATATTTAGGTGGAAACTCTGTAATCTGGCGATGCAGTCCATTTTTGACATTTTTGATTCAAAATCGATTTTCCAAAAGATTTGCCAAATTTTGACTCATTTATGTTTATCTATTTCACATTGCACTTGTGAAATTAGATTCAGAACCACAGGAGTCCGACCTGTAGGGCTAATCGTATCTGTGGGGAAGTGGTTTGGAAATACTCTTCAGATCCTGGAAGACGCCAATGATCCTTAGATAGTCACCTGGAAAGACACAAACACTCCGGTCGGGGGTGCCGGAATTAGCACTCCGACGAACAAGTCAGTCCTTACACTCAAGATAGCTTGTCTACTAAGTTTTAGCAAAGTGATTATTACATACCTTTCTAAATCTGTGGTTCTTGTATTTATACTTGCTTTCTGGGCCTCGGGGCCAGAGCCTACTCTTTTTTTTCATTGTCCTTTTGTTTATTCGGAGCTACTGATCTCCGGCTATTCGGCCTTAATAACGTATTCGGCATCCTAGTCACGCAGGATGGAGCCGAATAATACCTGGTTTCTGGGGTACGCACCTTCCGACTCTTCTATTTATTTGGCTCCCACAATTGCCCCACAAGCACTTTACCCACAACAGTTGGCTGGAGTGCTTGATTCCGAATTTCGAAAAGTCAGAGCCAAAATTCGGTAATTGGCCTCATTCTCATGCGGATGTATAAGCGCACCCCTTTCGGTTGTCGTGTCGACTTCCCGTCCCTTCGTACGTGTCTATTTATTGCGATTTAAAATTTTAAAGTCCTTTCGATTATGTATTTTATGACGCTCGTCGCTAGATTGCCTTTCGAAACGTCCCTGTAACTCTCTTCTCCGATATCCTCTTCGTCCTTTGTAAGTTCTCTCCTTCCTTGCTTCGAAAACTCTTTCTGGTTTATTCCTTCCTTGGCATATTCCTATAAGCTGTAGGGTATGGCGAAACATTTAAAAGACCTTCTCTCGTTAGATCGAATTGCTGGCTTTAGACGCCATTTCTCCATTCCTGATGATGTCCGTCTGTTGTTTATGGTAGACGGCACTCTTGATATGGAGAGGGAGGACAAAACCACGATTGTCTTTCCTCTTTTGTCAATCGCAGAGGGTGGAGTCTGTTTTCCCCTTCAACCATTTCTTAGGGCTGTGCTTCGCCATTGGGATTTAATCCCTTCCCAATCTCATGTGAATTTCTTTAGAATTATAATGGGGGTTATAGCGCTCAACCGTCGCCTTAGAATTAACCTTGGCATTCCAGCCATCCGGCATTGCTATGCCTTGGCTAAGTCTTCTGGTCGGCACGGGCGTTACTTCCTTAGGGCCAAGGATACTGACCATCAGCTAATCACTATGCTTTCCAGTTCTGGGAAACGAGTTGATGATGTTATGGTTGCTGTCCAGGGTAACTGGGAATTTGGTGAAGGGGAGGATCACGTTGACCTTATTTCTAGACGGAGGGGCGAGCCAGGTGGCCGATTACCTTCTTACTTTTATCATTTGTTCATTTTTGTTGTAAAGCCTCTTCTTTGAAATCTTACGGCTTGGCTTGTGCAGGGAACGATTTGAAGAAAGTCCTACCTTCAACCGACGACGCCGTTCTTTCGGATATCAAAGTCGCGCTCAAGTATTTCGGCCGTTGAAGTCTTCAGAAATAGGGGAGGGCGGCCCACGTTCTACTTCATTACGAGCCGACATATACGACCTTTTTGGTGGCGAAAAATATCCCGGTTCCGAAGGGTGAAGATTCTCTTATCGCTCTTATTTTGACTGACTTCAAAAACTTGAGGCAGGTTGGTTTTGAAGGGTCTGATTCGGAGCGGGATGTAGCTGATGTTGCTGAATCAGATCAGTCCGAAACCGAGTCTGACGAGGTATTGAATTCGGTCGATCCTCCATCCACTTCGGGCCGAGGGGATCTTTCGCTTGACGGCGTTTTTCGTGGCTTAGAGAATCTTCTCGCCGCGGGCCCCGCAGACATGGCTGGGTTAAGCCTGACAAAACTTGCCAGGAAGGCAAATGCGGAAAGGTTGGCCGCGCGGCGAAGAGCGGAGACCCTTCCGTCTGAAGTACCACCTGCCAACGAATCTCAACTCTCCCTGCCTGTTAGCGAATCAGAATCCTTGCGCGTTATTGAGGAGAAGGAAAAAAATCGGAATGTCGAATCTACTTTGGTCACGCAGGCCGGTCAAGAAGTTGAGGAAAAGGCGGAGAAACGCCCTGCTGAGTTTGAGGCCGGTTCAGAAGATCAAGGCGGTAAACGTCCTCGATTAGAGGGATCGAATGTGATCGTTCCTTTTGTCATTCAGCTGATGATAAAAAACATGCCGGTTTCTTCTGATGCTTTGGCGCTTAAAGATCCAGAAGTCACATTCAGCGTGGCTACGTCCGTGCCGTTGCCGTCTGACAGGGCGGCTTTCCGGGTGGAACCAGATCTGAATGCGACAGCACTAGCCGCCCAATCGGCACTTTTGGTACATATTCGGACTTTTCTTCACTTTATCCAAATACTGTTGAAGTTATGGTTTTAAATTCTTGTTTTGCAGACCGTCGGAAGGATAGCCGATATGGGCCGTCGTCATCGCGACGCCGTCAAACAGATTGATCGCTTCCGAAAGGAAGTTGAGGGCTAGAGGAGAAGGGCCGAGGTCGAAGTTTTGAGGGCGAACAAGGAAGCCTCAAGGGCCGAGGCCGAAGTGGAGAGGGCTCGTAGCGCGGATCAATTGAGATCGGACGCCGAGAAGAAGGCAGACGCGAGCGAAGATGCGCTCAAATTGGCCCAGAAGGCGGTCTCCAAACTGGAGGCTGAGTTGGCTGAAATGAAGGCGGCGAAGGAAATAGCCGACTCGGAGGCTTCCAAAGTGTTCGAGGCCGGGAAAAATGCTGGACTTGCCGAGTATTTGGACCAAGTTCCCAAGTTTGAAAATCGGGGATTCAAACATGGCTAGCACAAAGCCCTTGTTGCTGCTAAAGTTTCATTGACTATGCCAATACCATATGAGCAAGTGGATGTTGAGCCATTGGAGTCTGATTCCAATGACTGATCTGGGCGACTGACATAGTTTTTAGGATTTCGAATGTATTTTTACAATTTTTAGATTGGTAATTTTCATGTATTGCTACAGTCATAGTTTTTTGCTAGGCATTTTCATGCAGGCTTGTAGCTTTTTGTTTAGTAATTTGCGTATATAAAATTTCATGAGTTGTGCTCAACTTGCTAAGGAAAATGTTGTTGATGAATGATATTGCTTCCAGTTATGGTTAGATCGGCCGCTTAGCTTAGGTATTTGGCCGACCGGATTAATAAATCTGCCCTTGCCTTAGCCAGGGCGCAAGCTTTAGAGGCCAAATGGGTCTAACTCGTGGGCCGGCTGAGGCATAGATTGATCGGCGCGATCTTGATGGCCGACCAGATTAATAAATCTGCCCTTGCCTTAGCCAGGGCGCGAGCTTGAGAAGCCGAATGGGTCTAACTCATGGGCTGGCAGAGGCATAGATTGATCGGCGCTTGCGCTCGAAAACATGGCCGACCAGATTAATAAATCTGCCCTTAGCCAGGGCGCGAGCTTGAGAGGCTGAATGGGTCTAACTCGTGGGCTGGCTGAGGCATAGATTGATCGGCGCTTGCACTCGAAAACATGGCCGACCAGATTAACAAATCTGCCATTGCCTTAGCCAGGGCGCGAGCTTGAGAAGCCGAATGGGTCTAACTCGTGGGCTGGCTGAGGCATAGATTGATCGGCGCTTGCGCTCGAAAACATGGCCGACCAGATTAATAAATCTGCCCTTGCCTTAGCCAGGGCGCGAGCTTGAGAGGCCGAATGGGTCTAACTCATGGGCTGGCTGAAGCATAGATTGATCGGCACGAGCTTGATGGCCGACCAGATTAATAAATCTGCCCTTGCCCCAGCGAGGGCGCGAGCGACATAGGCCGATTGGGCCTAGGTCATGGGCTGGACAATTGTCATCCGACTTTTGACGTTTGGGATTACTGACGTTGCCTCGGGGGAGATGCATACATTCAAGGATAAATGGGGCGGGTACACGCCAGAGGCCCTACTTATTCCCATTCAGGCAACTTGGGAGGGAAGAAGATTGGCTGAATTAGACGCCGCAATGAGTCGCAGTAGCGAGCCTATGCGTACGGGAAGAAGAACGTCCAAGGATCGGGAAACACAGTAGCCCCTTAGTCATCGAAGCAGATCGCCCCGAAAGGACAGACAACAGCGGGGAAATTCCCCGCGCCCACGACCGAGAATCAAGCTTGATGCGATGCCACGACCGTTGAGTTTTGCGATTTTCATGAGAAATAGACCAATGACGGAGGCGGATTCCATCATTAAAGACCCAGGTGTGGCAGTCGAGTTCGCTCGACAGATCTTTCTGCCGGAAGTCCAACAATCGATGGCCGGACGTCAAGATTTCGAAGTATTTTGAGACGGCATACATGGGACGGTGAAAGGACTATATACTGCTTACGAAGTCGGCATGCGTCTACGCGAAGCGCGACGTGAGAGTGAGAAAAAGGATGAAAGGAATCGCAGTCTGGAGATTCGCACGGAAAAAGCTGAGCGTGAGCTTCGGGAGCTTAAGAATGTTCAAACGAGCGCGTCGGTGGCGGCCGGTCAATCTAAATTGGTCGTGGAGGAGAGAGTGACCCAACGGACCCCGGGTAATGAAAAGGGGTTTCAGGACGGCCTGAAGGTCAGGATAGAGAAGACCAAACGAGACCTTGCTGAGGAGGTCTGCCGATGTGAAAATCGAGGATTCAAGCATGGTTGGATCAAGGCCCTTCAAACCGAGGAAGCTCTCGAAGCCGTGGGCATTGATTCGGCTTCGCCCCTGTATCATCATCATTACTTACCCTATTCTGATTTCGAAATTGAGAAGAGCGATGATGAGGGTGCCGAATAAATAGACTTTCTTTTATTTTAAACGTTCGTATTTGTTTTTGAAATGTTATGTGCTTAATTAAACGTCTTATTTCAACTTACTGGCAAGCTTTGTGTTGCGTGGTACAAACGTTTAAACATGCATTGACCGGCTCGAATTAAGAACAATTCTTATTGAATATTTATTCGGCCAGTGAAGTGGTCCGAATGCATTTTGCACAAAGGTTCCGAATCCGGAGACTTTATCGGCCTTAAAAGGCTTAATCGGCCCTTAAGGTGTCATGCACCAAAAAGTGGGGGGGCTCCGAATCCGGAGGCTTTATTTGGCCAATCGTGATATCCACGAAGGGCGCTCCGAATCCGGAGGCTTAATCGGCCCTTAAGGTGTCATGCACCAAAAAGGGGGGGGGGGGGGCTCCGAATCCGGAGGCTTTATTTGGCCAATCGTGATATCCACGAAGGGCGCTCGGCCTTAAAAGGCTTAATCGGCCCTTAAGGTGTCATGTACCAAAAAGGGGGGGGGCCTCCGAATCCGGAGGCTTTATTTGGCCAATCGTGATATCCACGAAGGGCGCTCCGAATTCGGAGGCTTAATCGGCCCTTAAGGTGTCATGCACCAAAAGGGGGCTCCGAATCCGAAGACTTTATTTGGCCAATCGTGATATCCACGAAGGGCGCTCCGAATCCGGAGGCTTAATCGGCCTTAAAAGGCTTAATCAGCCCTTAAGGGCTTGGGAGCTGAACCATAAGGAAACGAGAAACTTTGTATTGCAACGGTGGGATATGTACAAGTATCAAGCCCACAAGTCGGGTCAATGATAGAATTTACATAAATGTGTTGAATTCCAAGGCCGTGGCAGGCTTCTTCCTGACATGTCTGAGAGCCGATATGCCCCTGTTCCTGTAATGGAATCTATCTGATAGGGGCCGTCCCAGTTTGGACCCAATTTCCCATCGGCCGGTCTCCGGTCGGCTGGAAGTACCTTCTTCAGGACCAACTCTCCTGGCGTGTATCGGCGCAACTGAACTCACTGATTATACGACTTGGCGAGCTGCTGTTGATACCGTGCCATGGATGCCAGGGCGCGGTCTCTTCGTTCTTCGATTAGAATCAGATCTAGGGCAAGCATTATGTCGTTTCGGCCCGTATCAAAAACTTGCGATTTCAGGGTTGGGAGGCCGATTTCCAAGGGTAAGACTACCTGGGTTCCAAAGCATAAAGCAAACGGCGTTTCTCCAGTTGATCTCCTCGGCGTAGTACGATAGCCCACAATACACTCGGCAATTCTTCGACGCATTTGCCTTTAGCTTTTTCCAGCCTCTTTTTGATGCCGTCTAAGATGGATTTGTTAGAGGCTTCGGCTTGACCATTGCTTTGCGGGGTAGGCCGGTGTAGAGAAGTAAGGCCGAATACCATATTTGTTCCATAACTCTCGATATACGCCACAATCGAACTGGGTGCCATTGTCTGAGATGAGAGCTCTTGGGATGCCGAATCGTGTTATGATGTTTCTCCATACAAAGCATTTAATGTCGACATCTCGTATATGTGTTAAAGCCTCCGCTTCGATTCATTTTGTCAAGTAATCTATCGCGACGATTAAGAATCGCTTGTTCCCTGGGGCCCTCAACAATGGTCCAGCGATATCAAGTCCCCACTGAGCAAACGGCCAGGGGCTGGTAATAGAGTTCAACCCTTCAGCAGGCAAGTGGGTTAATGGGGAGAACTTTTGGCACTGTTCGCATTTTTTTACATAACTCTCCGCGTCGGCTCTCATTGTCGGCCAATAATACCCCTGTTTTATAGCTCGATGGGCCAGAGAGCGTCCGCCAGAATGGACACCACAACTGCCCTCATGTATCTCAGTCAGAAGCTCCTCCACTTTGTCCGGGTGCACACATTCCAAATATGGACCAGAGAGGGACTTTTTATAAAGCCCTCCTTGCGGGTCCAGACAGTATCGCAGGGCTTTATTTCGCAGCTTATGTGCTTCTTTTTTGTCCTCTGGGAGTTGTTCAAAAGAGAGGAATGCAGCAATGGGGTCCATCCAGCTTGGCGCGGATTCTATAACATTGACATGGATTTCCTCCGGAGGGCCAATACTCGGCTCCGGGATGAAACCTACTTCGATGGTTCGTTTGATCTCAGAATTGATGGTGGAGGTTAGGCACGCCAAGGCATCTGCGTGTGTGTTCTGGTCGCGTGTTATTTGGTTCAGTTCGTGATGGTCAAATTTTGCCAGCAAGGAATTGGCCGTTTTCATGTAGGCCGCCATACGGTCGTTTCTTGCCGCGTACTCCCCCTTTAGCTGATTGATTACCAATTTTGAATTAGAAAACACAAGCAAACGCCGAGCGCCGAGAAGGTGCGCATTCCGCAGACCGGCTAGAAGGGCTTCGTATTCGGCTTCGTTATTTGATGCTTCGAAGCCAAGCTTAACGGCCTGCTTAATTGCTACGCCGTTTGGAGACATGATTACAACTCCGGCGCCGCTGCCCCTTTGGTTAGACGATCTATCACAGTATAACTGCCAAATATCCCTGACATAAATTCTCTAGTTCGCCTTTGGTCGAACTTCATCCTTTGGTCGAACTTCGTCAGTTTGAGGTCGGCATGCTCGCCGGTGAATTCAGCAACAAAATCGGCCAGCACCTACCCTTGATTGTGGTTTTAGGTAAAAACTGAATGTCGTATTGGCCGAGTTCAAAGCCCATTTTAAAAACACGTCCTGATGCTTTGCACTCCGTAGTACTGATCGGAGGGGATAATCTATTAACACCCCAATGCTATGTCCCTGGAAGTAATGCATCAGTTTTCTTGCCGCCATGACTAGGGCTAAGATGAGTTTTTCCAGCGGAAGGTAGTGTGTTTCGGCGTCAACCATTGCCTTGCTCACATAATACACTGGTCGTTGCTCCACCTCCTCCTCTTTTAACAGTACGGCGCTGACGGCCCTATCAGAAACTGCGAGATACAGAATGAGCGGGTCACCAGCGGTGGGTGTTGTCAAGAGAGGTACTGAGCGGAGGTAGGTCTTGAGTCCGTTGAAGGCTGTTTCGCATTCGGCGGACCATTCAAAAGCCTTGCCCTGCCGTAGTGTCTGAAAGAATTGTCGGCAGCGGTCTGTAGACCGGCTGATGAACTTGTTAAGTGCAGCGTCCATCCCCATCAACTTTTGGACTTCTTTTACTAAACGGGGGGAGCCGAGTTCCAAGATTGCTATGACTTGCCTCAGGTTGGCTTCGATTCCTCGGTGATTGACGATGTAACCCAGAATTTGCCAGAGCTGATCTGAATGCACACTTGGAAGCGTTCAGTTTCTTTTCTGTATTTGCGTAGATGCTGAATGTCTTTTCTAGATCGACTATATGATACTGTTCTCTTTGGACTTGACCACCATATCGTCGATGTATACTTCCATAGTGTGGCCGAGTTGCTCTTTGAACATGGCGGTGACCAGTCTTTGGTAGGTTGCCCCTTTCTTCAGCCCAAAGGCATAACTTTGTAGCAATAGGTTCCTCTTGGGTGAGGAATGCAGTTTTGTCCTGGTCATCTGGATGCATGGCGATTTGATGGTAGCCTCTGTAAGCATCGAGGAAGCTCATGCGTTGATGACGTGCCGTCGCATCGACAAGCTGGTCGATTCTGGTAGAGGAAAACAGTCTTTGGGGCAAGCTTTGTTCAGATCCGTGAAATCGACGCACACTCGCCAAGTCCCATTTTTCTTCTTCACCACCACTGTATTGGAGAGCCACGTAGGGTAAGTGACTTCTCTAATTGCCCCGGCGTCAAGCAGTCTGTCTACCTCCTCAACAACGGCGGCAGTGTGCTCCGTGGCTGATCGCGCGGCCTTTCTGAATGATCGGCTTACATTTGGGATCGACATTCAGACGGTGCTATGAAACTGATGGGTCTATTCCCGGCATTTCGTACGGAGTCGACGCAAAGACGTCGAGGTTGTTGAGCAAGAAAGAGATCAGCTGTTGCCTGTCGTCCTGATTTAGAGAAGCGCCGATCATGAAGAACTTTTCTGGGCTTCCATCGATGTCAACTCGGTCTAAACTTCCGTGGCCTTCTCATTTGGATGCCGCCCAACGTCATCAGGATCTCCCGATTCGGCACCTCAATGGAGTTTACTTGCAGTTCCTTTGGCGTTCTGGCGGCAAGGAGATAACATGCTTGTGCCGATTTCTGGGAGCCGCGATTTGCTCAATGCCGTGTTCTGTTGGGAAACGTAGCAGTTGATGATAGGTGCTTGGGACGGCCTGCAAGGTATGCAACCACGATCGCCCCATGATGAGATTGTACGGCGATGGCAGCCTGACGACCAAGAATTCCACATCCACCGTTCTGGAACCTGCTCGAACGGGTAAGCTGATCTTTCCCAATGGGTACTCTGGATTGGCATTGAAGCCGAATAGTGGATAAGGAGCCGGAGTCAGGTCTGACTCGTTGAATCCGAGTTTGATGAAGGTTTTATAATACATAACCTCCGAAGTACTGCCCTGGTCGATAAGAACGCGTTCGACGGTGAACCGGTTTACGCGTAGCTCACAACAACCAATGGATCGATGTGAGGGAGTGTTACGCCGATCAAATCAGAGTCGTCAAAGGTGATACTTGGCGTTTCTCGAGCCGCTTTGCTGGCGTGAGTTGCTGTTGGGGCCTGGATGTGATTGGATCGCATGCACGGCCGGGGCTGCTGGCAGGCTGTATATCATGTGGACGGTGTCAAGCGGAAATGCATCCTTCGGAAGGGCAGGTGTTTTGATCGCACTCTCCGGACGCATTGTTGGAGACGTTCGTCCTTTGCCAACTCCTCAAGATGATCTGTTGAGGCATAGCGGCCGTCAGTTTCTTGCTGTCGGGCTCGAGATCGTCGATCATCTGCCCGGGGGTCGCTCAGAAGCCTGGCGCACTGTTTGTTTGGATTTTGCTATTTCGAGGCCAGATCGCGACGAAGGCGTTCGTTCTCAGCGATGATGTTGTCCAACCTCTGTTTGGTTTGCCTAGCTTGTGCCATGGTCGCTTGTATTGTCTTTTGCGTTGGGTTTGAAGATGAGCAGAGGTCCAAGGCAAGTCTTGCTGCGATGGTTTTTGGTCCAAGCGAGTTTGCTGGAGTGAGGTCATCTCTCTTGTGGTCTCGTCAGTGGCTATCGGAGGATCTTCAGTCACGCCTGCCATGGATGTATTTGAGTATTCCCACAGACGGCGCCAATTGTGGAGAAGTGGTTTGGAAATACTCTTCAGATCCTGGAGACGCTAGTGATCCTCAGCTAGTCACCTGAAAAGATACAAACACTCCGGTCGGGGGTGCCGGAATTAGCACTCCGACGGACAAGTTAGTTCAGACTCAAGATAGCTTGTTTACTAAGTTAAGTGAAGTGATTCTTACATACCTTTCTAAATCTGTGGTTCTTGTATTTATACTTGCTTTCTGGGCCTCGGGGCCAGAGCCTACTTTTTTCATTCCTTTTGTTTATTCGGAGCTACTGATCTCCGGCTATTCGGCCTTAATAACGTATTCGGCATCCTAGTCACGCAGGATGGAGCCGAATAATACTGATTTCTGGGGTACGCACCTTCCGACTCTTCTATTTATTCGGCTCCCACAGTATCCGAGAGGAGCATGAAAAGCAAGCTACACCTCCATTGTTATTCCTTCAAGCTCTCTGCAACCGTTGCTATTTATCACTTCCAGTGAGCATTCACCCATTCCGTTCTGATTAAGGGCGTCGTCTGACTCTGGCGAATTTCATTCCAGCGTCTGACTCCTCAACTTTACTCTGTAAGTCCCTAAATCCCTTATACTTTGCTTCAGTTTCTTATTGTTCTTTAGTACATTTCTTTCTCGTACTGTCTATTCATATCTGTGCATGCATTTGTTTTGCTATTGCATTTGTACCTGCATTCAAATCCTTTGTTCTACACGCTTTTTTCCCTGACGTGTTCAATGTTCATCACATTCTTTATTTTGTTCACATTTCTTGTACACTGCTTTGCACTCAATCACTTAGATATTAAGACTTGATGTTTACAAATTTGTCAATGCCTCTGGTTGTGTTTTTGTGCCTTCGAATCACTTGTTCATACTTTAACATCTTCTTGAATGCACGCCATTGCGCTGACCATAACTGTGCCCTTTATTTGCTTTGTTTCGATTTTTAATCTTGTTTTTTTTCTATTTTCTTTGCTTATTTCCATATTCCTGCCTCTTATTCTTGCCTTTCTCCTTTACTCTTTCATAGATTTAGGATTGGAACTTGTTAGAAACCATTCTTAGGAAAAATTGAAACAAGTATTGCCCAAAAACCTCCCTTAGATCCCTAAAATCTCCACCCTAGCACTTTTTAGCATTTTACCGAGGTCCTCAAACCCATCCTCACCACTTCCACAATAAACCGTGCCAAATTCACCCTAGCCGAGATCATGGGCATGTTTAAGTGGAAGGTAGATTCCCTGAGTAAACTAGAATACTTCCGTCAAGAGTTCGACATTCCAACCAACGTTTATCTTAGGTTGGCTGGAAAAGTGGACTCCATGTTGCCAGGAGAGACTTACATGCCATTCCCAGTAGTGTCCATCATTGAGGGTGGAATTAAATTTCCCTTTGACATCTTTTTCAGAGAGGTCCTCAACTTCTATAAACTCAACCCCATGCAATTAGTCGTTAACACTTTTAGGGTCATCAACGGTGTTACCAAGTTGGCATGCCGACAAAAGGCTAGGATCACCCTGTTCAACCTCCAATATTGCTACACTATGTGTAGCCTCAAATCCAAAAGTGGCTACACCTACTATCTGAAACTCAGGTCCACTAAGTATAAATTGGTAGCCAATATTCCCGACTCCAATAAAGGAGCTGGGGATGACTATTTGATTGTCTCAAAAAACTGGGAGTTCCTGCCAGAAGATGATCTTCATCTCTTCCCATTGCGCCAAGGAGTTTTTAGGGAAGATGAGGGTAAGGACTTAGTCATCGCAAAGTCCCATGTTCCCTTTAATGCCTATAAATTTACTTCTTTTTGATATTCTAATGTTTTTCTTGTTGTTCATTGGAGTTCTTCCTCAGTCACTGAAGAATTTTCGACAGACATACGTCCCTAGCCGATCTTATTTGGCTTCTCGGCTTGCTTATTGACGTTTGCAAGGCCCCAATCCTCCTAAACTATGTGCCAACATACCGATCTCTGCTCCTCGATGTCCCCAGAAGAAGCAAAACTCCACAATCTGATTCAACTCAACAAGCCACATCTTTACCAAGGCTAGATCTGGCATCAATGCCTAATCCAGTGAATGAGCCATCCACTTCTGCTCCATCTCAACTGATTCTTCCATCATAACGCCAGCACCGCCGCCAACCGCCCAATGCTCTTGCTAGCAGAACGCGCAACCGAAAGCACCGAGGTTTAGTCGCGTTGATGTTTGATCCATCTAAACATCGTTGACTTAGTTCAACTCTGCCACCTATGTCAAGTCTAAGTCAATCGCCTTGTTCACCATGAGAACATCGCCTTAAAACTTTCTCAATATTTTCTCACAATCATAAATTTCAACAACGTTTTGTACGAAACAAAATCGATACTTGTATTTTATTAATACTTTGCTAATAATCCTTTACATAGAGAAAAAAAAATTGAAAAACAAAAATCAATGGTAGAAAAATTTCAAATTGCTGGTATTCCATGGTCTTGGCAGTTCTTTGCCATCAGTGTCTTCAAGCCGGTAAACACCATTACCTGCGATCGAGATAATGAGGAATGGTCCTTCCCAGTTTGGGCTAAGCTTGCCTTCCCTGGGATTTTTCTTATTGCCGATGACTTTTCTAGGACAAGGTCTCCAATCTGAAACTCCCTAGGATTAACCTTCTTGTTATATGCCCTAGCAAGTTGCTACTGGTATGCACCTAGCTGAATTGATTCTCTTTCCCTTTTTTCTTCGATTAGGTCTAGATCTTGGGCAAGAAATGCCTCATTTGTTTTATTCTGCACTCCCTGGGTTCCGATTCTAGGATGCCGATCTCAAGTGGTATTACTGCCTTAGTGCCATAAGCCATGGCAAAAGGAGACTCTCCTGTAGATCTTCTCGGCATCATTTGATATGCCCATAGGACATTGGTCTATTCCTCCACCCACTTGCCCTTGGCAACTTCCAATCTTTTCTTGATTCCGTCCAAGATGATCTTGTAGGATGCCTCGGCTTGACCATTGCTCTAGGGGAAACAGGGAGTGGAATAATAGTTATTAATCTGGTATTTCGCGTACAAGTTCTTAATCAACGTGCTGTCAAATTGGGTGCCATTGTCTACCACAATGGCTTTGGGGATCCCAAACCTAGTGATTATGTTTTTCTAGATGAAGCTTTTCACATCCACATCTCGGATATTGGCTAGGGGTTCAGCCTCCACCCATTTCGTAAAGTAGTCAGTTGCTATAAGTAAGAACTTCCTCTATCCAGTTACCCAATAAGATCCATGCTCCACTAGGCAAATGGCCAAGGGCTAGATACTGGATTCAAGTCTCCAGCAGGCTAGTGTATTAAGGGTGCAAAATTTTGACACTTTTCGCACTTCCTTACATAGGCTTCAGCATCTTTCTACATGTAAGGCCACCAGAATCCCTGTGATATAGCTCTATGAGCAAGTGATCTGCCCCATACATGGCTTCCACATACTCCCTCATGAATCTCGTACAAAACGTCTTCTACTTGGGAAGGATACACATATCGTAGTACAGGTCTAGTAAAAGACCTTCTGTACAGATGGCCTTCAGATGAAAGGCAGAATCTGGCTGATTTCAATATGATCTTGTGTGCTTCTATTTTGTCTTCTGGCAACTTGCCATCTCTAAGGAACATGACTATGGCGTCCATCCAACTTAGACCCATCTCCACACACATTGCTTCATATTCTGTTATTAAGGGTTCTATACTTGGACCTGATAGATAATCCACCATAATTGTTCTAGGTTTATCTGACTTTATAGCACTGGCAAGGTTTGCCAGGGTGTCGGTATGGCTATTGTCATCATTGCTAACCTACTACAACCAACAACTTTGGAATTGTGCTAACAGCTTGATGACCTCCTTGACATAAGCCACTATTCTTTCATCTCGGGCTGTGTACTTGCCCGTCGCTTGATTTACAATGAGCTAGGAGTCACAATAGACTACTAGCTCCTCGGCCTTAATTGCTACTGCTATTTTTAGTCTTGCAATTAGTGCTTCATACTCTACTTCATTATTCGAGGCTTTGAATCCCAGACGGATGGATTGCTCTATCATTTGTCCGTTTAGCTATACAAAAACCACTCCTGCCCCCGCTCCTTGTCGTTTTGAACTGCCATCCACAAAGAGACAAAAGGAATCGCCAATGTAAATATCGTAGGGTCATAGCTTTTCTTCACCCTTATTCTGTTTGCCGACATGGGGTTCCTCGGCCCCAATTGGTTTTCTTTTTTTTTTTCTCCTGGGAACCCCAGGCCAAGGCTAACTGGTGCCGGCCTCGGGACCGCGCCTAGTGTATACTCTGCCACAAAGTCGTCTAGAACTTAGCCCTTTATTACTGTCCTTGGTTTGTATTCTATGTCATACTGACCTAGAACTACAACCCATCGCACTACTCTGCCAGTTAGATCTCCTTGTAATAAAAACTTCAATGGTGCTTTGTAAGCACCATAATTTTGTGAGCTTGAAAATAATGGTTCAATTTCTTTGAAGCCATTACCAATGCTAGCGTCAACTTTTCCAGAGGCAAGTACCTAGTCTCTGCTTTTGCCAATGTTTTGCTTACATAGTACACTGCCTTCTGTTCTCCTTCCTTTTCTTGGATGACCACGACACTAATAGCACGGTCTGAAACTGCCAAGTATAAGTACAACTCTTCTCTTGGTACTGGATTCAACAACACTGGCAGAGTTGTCAAGTACCTCTTCAAGTTGGCCAGGGAGACTTCGCATTCTTCTTTCCATAGAAAGTCTGTAGCCTTCTTTAACAACTGAAAAAATGACTTATATTTATCTGAACTCCTACTGATGAATCTGTTCAGGGCTGCTACCTTGTCAGTCAAAATCTGAACTTTTTTTGCTGTTGTTGGGCTTTTCAAATCAAGGATGCCTTGATCTGATCTGGGCTTACTTCAATTCCTCTCCTAGTTACCAAATACCCTAAAAACTTACCAGACCCAACTCCAAATGCGTACTTTGAGGCATTCAGGTGAAGCCGATATGCCTTCAATATGTCAAAAACTTTTTTTAGGTCAAGCAAGTGATCTCCAGGTTCTTTACTCTTGACATCCATATCGTCTATATAGACTTTCACTATCTTCCTAATTAGATGCTTTAACATCCTAGAAATCAATCTTTAGTACGTTGCTCCTGCATTCTTCAGCCCAAAGGGCATTACCCTATAGTAGTAAAGTCTCTTGGGGGTGATGAATGTTGTCTTCTCTTTATCTGGGGCATACATCGCTATCTGGTGGTATCCCTGTAGACACCCCATTTCTGACGGTCCTTACGACTTGGACGTCCTCGTATGCACACCTGATGATGAGTTTATATGCTCGCCAAGTGCTCGAAGTCCTCACTGGAACGCCACAGTTTTGAGCCTTTCAAACCCTACACCCTTGTTGCCTCAGTTTTGGACCAAGCCTTGGTCTTTTAAGCCTGCAGCTTTTGGTGGCTTGTCGACCACTGTTAGAGGCTGCTAGCCAACACTTTTGTGCTGCCACTAGTGTTTTCTGCAGATATTGTATGCCAGCTGTGCTAGCTGTTTGCACAAATGCATACATCTTCACACACGTGGAGGGCTGGAGCTCCTTGTAGGGATTTCATGTTTTCTATATATAGGAGGTCCCTCTCTCATGTTTGAGGGTTAGAAAATTTTGAGCTCAAAAATTTTCCTCTCTCTACAATTCTCTTTCTCTAGCCAAATCCTACACTTTTGCCTACAACTCTTCAACCTTTGCCTATACACCCTTAACCAAATCTTCTCATCTTTGAGTTGAGGTATTCTTGAGCTTGGTTTGAGCTCTAGAGGCGTTGTTTGCTTGTTTTGTTGCTTGGAATTGCCTTCAAGAGATATAAGGCTTACCAATTTGCTTGCTTTTTGTACTTTCTTCCTTACTGTTTTTCCATTATTTTGGGCTGTTAAAACTCTATGTTTTTTGGGCTGAAGCTTGGGTTTAAGGCCCTAAAAGGTTGAGGGGTTGATAGTCCTTCTTTATACCTTGTTTTAGAGGCCTTTGCCCTTGCATTTCCCACTCTTTTACTATCTTTTTTAGAGCTTTTAAACACTGATTTTCAGAGATTTATCAGTGGCCAAAATCATGTTTTGAAGTTCAAATTTGGAGGGGTTGGCCTCCCCTCCTTGTGTTTTGCTCACTAGCCTAGTTGGTGCCATGTTTTAGCATATTAATCTAGCTATTTTTAGCTTTATTCTAGCATGTTTTAGGACTGCTTTGAACCTATTTTAGCACTATTTTGAGCTGTTAGTTGCATTTAAGCTTTATTTTGCATGCTTCTGTGTTATAGTCCTCATAAGTTTGATGTTTTAGGTCTTAGACATCATTTATTTGAGTTGATAGCACTTATTTTGGGCTTCTCATACTTTATTTCAGCACTAATAATCTCTGCAACCTCCCTTCATTCTTGGTTTTTTTTTATTATTATTTTGCTTTGAAAGTGGTTTCAAGTCACTTGCTTGCCCAAGTATGAAATTGAGGTTTCATACTTAATGGTTTAATCCCTTAGGGGGTTCATTACCAACGGTATGATGCTTCTTTCATTCCCAAAGCAACTTGTGTTTTGAGCCCTCTTTCCATTAGAGGACTTTAATTCACCATTGGACTTAATTGAATTAAGGAATGGTTGGCAAACTAAAATGGAGTAACTTGGAATTAAAAGTGAGAAAGATAATAATGTGGTTGTGTTCAATAGGACGTTAATTGAACACATAGAAGCTTGAACCATTTCATACTTGCTAGTGATGAAATGATTCAAGTCTCTAAGGTCATCACTTCTCTTAATCTTTCATGATAGGGAGGTGGTTTTACGAGTCTTGTTTTGTTGCATTTATTGATCTTGCACACTTGGTTTCACAAGCCATCATGCAATGAAATTGCATCCATTGACGGTTTGTGAACCGAACTTGTCACTCCATGGATTTGTTCATGAAAAGGAAGAGTGAGTTATGCAGACAAACCCTAAAAATGCCCTGTATATGCTCTGCTTATCCTCTGTTGTAGCAAGATGAATCTATCCAATAGTGGCCGGCAGGCCACTTTCCATGGTCGGCAGACCCCCTTTCATGGCCGGCCGGCATCACTAGTGGCCGGCAGCCTTCACCAGTGACGGGCCAGCCACTGATGAAAATTTGGTAGTATGTTGGTAAGGTGGAGCAGAGTTGTTCTGGAAGTGGGTAGCAATGTTGGAGTTCAATTGTGCAGACAGAGGCATTCAGAAGCAAAACAGTGGCGTTTTCGGTATAAACCGTGCATGCGCATGAACATCTGTCATTTCCCGAGGCGGAGTAGTTAATTGTTTAATTTAATTATTAATTGCTCTTGTGTTGTAATTATTTAATTAGTTAGTTAACTAGTTATTCAAATGTCTAGTTATTCATTTGGTTTTGTAATAATTAGCTTAAATAGCATTAGCTTAGCTTAGTTGGCTAATTTATTTATTCGGACTCTCCTTCGTGAGAGCATAATGTTGTAATAATGTGTATGTCTTCCAACTCCACGTCTTTCTCCTTTTTATTTACTAGCTTATGATGTTTAGTTTAGGGCATCACGTTTTGTTTAGCATACTTCATGTTTGCATCCATTCGTATTGCATGCACCGAGGCTCGGTTCATTATTCAAACTACATTGTCGTTTCAATATTTCTTTGAATACTTGCTTAAACCGCATGCTATTTAATCGATTCACATATGCCACGCTTATTAGCCGAGCCTAGTAATTGCATATCGCATGTGTTGCATTAGCCATTTTGTATAAGTTAGGAATCATGCATTTTTTCTAACTCTTTCGGTTATTTTGGCTTGGAGTACTAGGTGAGCGTTTACTGGCTTTAGCATATCGCATGCATGTGATTGTCGCCATATCTAGCATGCTTGCCATGAGGCTAATTGCTTAATTGATAAACTGCTTGAATGCCTGTGGATAAAAGGCTTATTGCTTGAGTTCGAATAATTTGAGTAGTGTTAATATGAGATCACTTTTTCAAGTGATATATATTTCGAAACAATTTTCAAAATAAACATGACTCGAAATGTTCCAATTCTTGTAAATTAGTCTATACTTGTATGTGTGCGCATCACATAGTAAATGCTAGCCTAATAACCGGAACAAGAGGATATAATGTTTATAAGATTCATATCATGATTAGTAGAGGCCGATCTTTGATCGGGCGAGCGGGAGTGCTCAAATGTATTCATGACCTTCCCCTCTCGTACCTAAGTTCCCGAGCCGAGACAATCTTGGTAATGACGGACATGTGGCCTTTGGCACGAGTCATGGGTTTCCGAAATTTCCCAAAAATATTTAGGTGGCGACTCGGTATCTAGCAAAACAATCCATTTTTGGCAATTTGATTCTAAATCGATTTTCCAAAAGATTTACCGGATTTTGGACTCTTTGGTGTTTATCTGTTTCACATTGCACTTGTGAGATTAGATTCATAACCGTGGGAGTCCAAACTGTGGGGCCTATATTTCAAACTTCTGAAAGGGCCGCGAAAGAGGTGAGATACAATCCCCTGTATGCATCCAGAAACTCATTCTTCCATGCCCTGATATAGCATCAACAAGCTAATCAATCTTTTGCAGAGAGAAGCAATCCTTCAGGCAAGCCTTGTTCAGGCTTGTGAAGTCCACGCAGACTCTCCATTTACCATTCTTCTTCTTTACCACCACCATGTTGGATAGCTAAGTGGGGTAATCCATTTCTCGGATTGCTTGTGCCTCTAGCAGCTTCTTCACTTCTTCTTCGACTGCCTGTACATGGACCAAAGTTGGTCTTCTTGCTCTTTGAATCACAAGCTCAGCCAACCTATCCACGTTAATCCATCTTCTCTTGTTTCACTGTGCTCGTCTTTTTTTCTTTTTTGTCTTCCACTGCTCTGGCATACTTCTCGATCCGTGCCATGAGCTCTTCAATGTTCTTTGGTAGAGTCTTTGCAAGTGACTGCCGGAGTGGGCAATTGTCATCATGGCCGTTCTTGAAAGAAACGACTGCAAGTTCTGTGTTACAAGCCGGGATCCAGTTATAAACCTTGTAGTACATCTTGGTGTAAGCCCTGAGACTTTCACCATCCCTAATCTTTAGAGCCAATAGGGAGTCTACCCTCAATGATTGCGACTTGTTTGTAATAAACCTGACCATAAATATCTCGGCCTGACCTTCCCAATTCTTTACAGACGCAATTTCCCTAAACGACGATGGGAATACTTTGCACAGTAGCTACTCGTTCTCGCTCCACAAAGCCATTGAATTTAAATATAAACCAACATGAAAGTTTGGATCAGACTTACTGTCATAAATCTAGAACCTCGGCATATTGAACCTCTTCGGTGCTTCAAATGCATCCAATTCCACAGAGAATGGCTTCATCAGCTAAACGTTGGATGTGATCTTGGCATCGTGTCTCTTCCTCTGGAGGTAGTCTCTCAAGTCCTCCTTCGTTCGTCTAGGAGCTCAACTGTCGGTTGACTTCAGCCTTTTTGGTGTGCTGCTCCCTGTGTTAGGGTGCATTCTTTTGGACTTCTCTACGTCCTCCATTTCATCAAAATAGAGACCCTACCCATGGACCTGCCAAGATCTTCTGACATAGGTCCCTTTGGTATGTGGTGTCCTTTGAGACTCCTCTCACCTTAACTCTGTCAGCCCAGCATCTCGCGATTGCCGATGTGAATTTCCCTATCCGTTGCCATGTTATAGGACAACTGGCATTATCTTCTGCCCTTCTCTCGGGACACTAGCTTTGGATGTGGGTGCTGGCTTGTCTTGCAAAGGAAATGTTGGCTGTATCACATTTTTCTGCATTATGAAGTTGACCACTGTCAGCAGGTCTGTCAACTTGTTCGCCATGTCCTTTAGTTCCTCGTCTCTTCTCAGGCATCCATCTTTCCAATCTTGAAGATCGTTTTCATGGTAGTACTCATCTCGGCTACCCTTCTTGTTCTTGTTTCTACACTTAGTGGCATTGTTTGCCTCAGAGTCGGCTTTCTGTACTTCTTCGTTGTTGTTTCCTCCTCCAGTATTGGGATCCAAGTGTTCCTCCTCCTTGCTATGGATATCATTCCTCAATTCTCACTTCTTGTCCGTTGTCAGCCATCTATCTTTACTAAGGTCCCACAGACGGCACCAAATTATGGGTGTTGATTGCCAACCTCACAACCAAATAGGGAACTTAGCTGGAGATCACGTGGCAGGATAGACTGAACCAACAACCTGCCAACAAGACAATGAGAATACCACGGTGGCTCATCCACCCAGAGGCACTCTGACGATCAAGTTAGTAGTCTTATCTCTCAAAATGTCACACAAGCACTAAACTTCACAAAATAAAGCATACTTTAGACCCATGTAGGTGCCTTTCTTTTATAGCCAATAGTGCCCAACTTCCCTAGAAGTCCACTTCATAGGACTCAAGCACAATGCTTATCTCGGACTCTCAGCAAGATAGGGATAAACTCCTCAAGAGCCTTGTCCTTATCCAGACTAAGTCCCCTTTGTTATCTAGGACTCTCGTCCTCTATCCGAATATCTTGGGATTTCGGTATTACTGCACCGAACCCCGGCAATGCTGCAACCACCTCGGCAACATGACTTGCCCACGTGGCATTGAGGCCAACACCTCGGCTGAACTTCGGCCACGTGGCGTCATTCTCAAAATACTTCCCCATAGTTAACATCCGTAATAAAAAAAAATGAATAATATTTAAAATTTGTATCAAAAAATTTGATAAAACAATTGAAACAAATATTGATGTCATATTGCGATGAAAAAGAGATTAAAATTTTTGGGTGAAGCATCAATAAATCCTAAAATGTAATCCTGTAAACTGTTTAATCCTTTTTTTTTTTTTTTTTTGTTCTTATGAACCTAAAGGTTCCATTAAAGTGGAAACTACACAAAATGATAGTTACTTACACGTTTTGGTTTAATTTTTAGGGATAAAAGTGGATTTCTTCAAATATGAAATTACACATTTGGACAATCTACACTATAGAGGTTTTAGATTTTTCCTCATTCTGAAACAAATCTCACATTATGAATAAGAACGTAACACTCCAATAGCTTAACACTCTAATGTAACACACTAAAAAACTCCTTAGTATATTTTTTCCAAACGTAACAACTTAACACTCCAAAAAAACTCTTAGTTCAATTTTTCCAAATGTAACACTCTAATGTAACATACCAAAAAAAACTCCTTGGTGTACTTTTCTTAAACGTAATACTCCAATATAACACACTCTAATATAACACACACACACAAAAACATTAAAAAACTTCTTAGTGTACTTTTCTTAAGCATAACACTCACAGTTTAAAATTATACATTTACCCAAAACTTATTAAGAAATTTTTGTAATCATTTTAGAATGGTTTGAAGAATCTCACATCCTTTTGGATTTGTTTGAAAAATCTCGTATACACTAAAGTGGTGTTTGTTTTGAAGGATTGAGTCATGGGATTAGACTAATAGTCCGTTGTTTGGTTTTCTAATTTTGCTCTGGGCTATTACTCCCAAATGTGTTGGACTATTGTGTCCCACAGGGGTGGACAGGTGGGACACAAATGGGGAGATAAAAAGGGATATGGGATTAAGTGGTGAAATGACCATTTTGACCCTCCATTATTTAATTATGCATTATATTTTGTAAAATTCAATCAAATTTAAATGTCTCAATTTAAAAATAAAATAATTTTATTTAATTTTTATTGATATTTTATTTATTTAATTTTTTTAAATAATTTTTTATAGATATTTTATTGATGTTTTATTTTAAAATTTTGTTTATATTTTATTTAATTTCATTATTTAAATTTTAATAGATGTTTTATTTAATTTCATTATTTAATTATTATTATTTTTTAAAATAAATTTGTTTAAAATTTTAATTAAAAAATAACTTATATTTATTTAATTTTTATAAAATATATTTATTTAATTGTGTAAAAAATAAAATAAAATAATTTTTTATTTAATCTAGCTAAAAATAATTAAAATATTAAAGATATGTTTAATATTTCTATTACTTAGTAAATAATCGAAAAGAGTAAAATAGTCATTTGAGCATTTATCATTCTCTATAATATCCCAAACAAGCATAGGATTCATATCCTATCCAACCAAATAGTCATTTCTTGACATCTAATCCCATGACTAAACAAACATGGGATACAAATCCAGTTCAACCAAATAGTCCAGGGATAATGTATCCACCGGACTGTTAGTCCTGGGATACATTGTCCCCAGACTATTTGATTATTGGACTGGATTTGTATTATATATTTGTGTAGTCATGTTATTAGATGTCTGGATTGGACTATTCTATTGAATTCTATGTTTATTTAGTCGTGGGATTACATATTTGGGTTGGACTATTCTATTGAATTCGATGTGTATCCTATTTTATTTATTAAAAAGTTAAATAAATAGAACATCAATAAAAATTATATAAATTTATTTTAATTTTTAGTTGAGGTTTTCTAATTTTATTTGAATTTGAACTTTTCAATAAATTGAATTTTTAATTTTATTTTTAATTAAATAAATTGTATACATTGAACTTTTAATTTTATTTTTAATTAAATAAATTGAATAAATTAAATTTTTAAACCGGGATTGTAATCCATTAGAGTGTTAATCTAATTTAATTTTTAGTTGAATTTTTAAATTTTATTTTACTCTACTAAGTATAATTAAAATAATTAAAATAAAAAATTGAGGGCCAAAAATGTCATTTTAACCTTTCAATCCGATGGAGGAATTATCCCACCTTTTTTTTTTTTTTAATCTCACACCCCTTTATGGGACACAATAATCCCACAAATAAGGAATTGATAATCTGGTTAGACTATTAGTCTAACTTATATTTTTTGAACCAAACGTCAGACTATCACATGTAATGGACATGAAATTCTATCCGACACTCTAATCCCTCCAAACAAACACCCCAAAGGGCATTATGGTCATTTCACATAAAGCACAAACAATTTAGGCCACGTTTGTTTGGCAGATTAGGTTGGATGAGATTATGAGTACGGTGGGATTGAGTGAGGGGATTAGTAATGTAGTGGTATTAGATCGGAGATATAAGATAAGGAGTGTTTGTTTGTACACCACTGGATTAGTAATACCATAGAAATTATTTTTGTTTGTTTTGCTATTTTTAAATGGGATTAATATGTGAAATTTCATAAATGCCCTACTTCAATTGACAATAAAATATGGGCAAACAAATGCATGAAGAACAAAATTGGGCAACTTAAATGTTGAAATATATTCACCACTAAAAAATCTGGGCAAACAAAATCACCGATCATTGAACAAAATCTGGGCAAACAAATGCATGAAGAACAAATCACCATCTTCTAAGAGAGAGAGAGAGAGAGAGAGAGAGAGAGAGAGAACAATAATATTCACCACTACAAACATATATTCATTTATAACATAGTCCAGCAACATGTCCAAAATATATGAAACAGACTGCTTCCACACTTACAAAAAAGTGAGGCCTTTTATCTCACAGCTTGGAATATAAAAATTTCAGAACATACCAGTTAGTCCATAACAACCAGTGTTGTTGACAATTTCCATGTGAAATTATGCACTATATTGTGCCTTCCTAGGGGTCATTTGCTGAAGTTATATTACATAATCATTGAGGACCATCATACAACTAATTCAAAAGTAACCATCATACAGATAATATATTACATATTCAAAAGGACCATCATATAGCTACTTCCATACTCAAATAATAGACCCTTCCAACAACATACAAACCCACTCCATCTTGTCATCCTCCTCTAGACTGAAGAACAAATCAACCTGCTCATCATCTTTGACTATCATTGATGCTACCTTCAACCTTTGGCCAGTACTCATTGGTAGTTTCAAGAGTTCTGTATTGACCAACCTCCTTTGCTGGGATAGGTCATGTGAATACCCTATCCTATGAGCTATCTTTGTCATCCTACAGTCAGTATTTTCAAAGAATGCTCCAAAAGTAACAGCCATATTAGACAGTCCTTGGGAAATCCCCGCAGCAGGTCTGACTCGTTTTTTCCCAGCTTTAGACGAGTTAGGAGGGTTGGTTGTATTACCTGAAGGTGACATTGAATAGTCAATGTCAGTTCATTAAACCAGAATTGTTCCACCGGGGACTATCTCCTTTTTCTCCAATTGCTTCCTCATTCTCCGTGGCTGCAACTGATTCAGTTGGACCTTCAGCTAACTCACCAGTGGCCCTATCCTTGCCAAACAAAATAAGCCAATCTTCATAATATGGAAATGGCTTATTTCTCATTCCTTTTGCGTCCGGCACTCTCTGCACAAGTGAGTTTTAAACAATCACAATTCAAAGTTTATTAAGCAAAAACCAATAAATTCAACTTTAAAAAGTAAACAAATAGAAATTATTTATACCTTAACATAGTTTGACCAAACATCATCACTATCGACAAGAACCATCTTCTCATAATCATCCCAGCCAAAACCACTAGCATTCACCATATCATAAAGAGTGCTATATTGTTTCCTCCACAGCTTAATCTTTGATTCGATATGAGGAGAGGCTCGGAGATTGGTTCCAGCAAATGCTAGTAAGATTTTCTTCTCGCAGAAATTGTAGAAGCCTGGCCTAAATTGGTTATTATCACGCTTCCACTTAGGATCACTTAAGAATACATCCTTCATAGCCCCAATGATGAAATCCACCTCACGCTTATTCCAAAACCTTCGAGTTGCTTTTGCATTATTCTTTGATTTTTTGGTACCTGTGTTATCCACACCTACACGCATATCATAACATCAACATCTCTAATAAATAACAAAGCAACATAAGCAATATCTATTACAAATACCACAAGAAAATTTTTCAAATATTTCAATTACATGTCTTATATTAAACATCCAATAACAAGAAAAAAGTTTCACATAACAATATTTAACAAAATAATATTCATTACAAAAGGTTTCATTCAACAATATTTAACAAAAAAACATTTCTCCATTTATAGGTTATTTCCCTGGCCTCTGCTTGCTTACTATTCATTAAACATTTGGTTTGCCAAAGCAGTTCTCTAATCACTCCATTGATCAGATGTTTCTGCAGCGTCAATGAATTCATCCCCTAATTCAGTTGGAGGAGGAATTAGGGGATCATGTTCTTCATCATCAAGTGGATCCACGGGCATTTCAAATTTTAAAAGGTTGTGGAGAAGGCAACATGCGGTAATAATGCGAAATTAAGTCTTGATTGGAAAGTAAGAATAGGTCCTCAAAATTACCCACCTCATTTTAAGTAACCCGAAACACCTCTCAATGACGTAACGAGCTGAAGAGTGTTTCATGTTAAAAAACTCTTCTGGAGTTGTAGAAGCACCCCCTTCTCTCTACGTGGAAAGGTGGTAACGATGTCCTCTATAAGGTGTAAGGAAACCCTCCCCATTTGTGTAACCTGCATCTATAAGATAGTAGTAGCCTGTAATTAAATAAAATAATTTCACTATGTAAGTAAGAAAATTTTAAGTTATAGAAATATATGCTATTTATATAAGGATTTGTAATTATCATACCAGTGGGCACTTTAAACCCATTTGGTCTACTGCTTGCATCTCTAAGTACCCTAGAATCAGAAGCAGACCCTTCCCATCCAGGCAAGACATATATGAATTGTATGTCTTGAGAGCACACATCTAATACATTTGTAGCAATTTCCCCCTTCCGTGTTCTGTACCTTGGTTTGCCTACAACTGGAGCACGAACCTTAACATAGGTTCCATCTAAAGCTCCAAGACAATTCTAACAATAAAAAATAATATAGAAATTAACACATTTCAAAAAAAAAAAAATGTATTGCCTAAATCAATTTGCAAATGAGTTATACCTGAAACCACCTCCATCTATCATCTATGCAATTAGCAATTATTGGCTCGGATGCCTTAAGTAGGACACCTTGGAGATGTAACACAGCCTTGAGAACATCATTGAAGTACTTACTAACTGTTTGACCACTCCGCATGCAATTAAATTTGATTTTGCGGTTTTTAGTATGATGTGCAAGGACATTCAAGAACATAGCTACTTGCTCTTCTAAGACAACATATTTGGAATCTCTCAGTCCAGCATTTCGTACTAATCCACACAGCAACATGAATGTAGACTTATTCATTCGTAGCATATCATGACAACTTACTTCACTATTTCTGACCAACCTATTCAAATGGTCAATTTATGTCCTGTATGGATGAGGTGATCTATGCAATTGCAACCTAGCTTCATTTGTCTCCAAGGCCTCATGTAACATTACCATGTACATAGCAAATGCATAATTAATGGATGCAACAATATGTTGAAGTGATACAAATGCATGCATGAGGTCCTTCTTCCTTTTTGCAATAGGATAATTATTATCCATCTACACACATAATAAAACATTGAATCAAACAATATAAAACCAAAATCAGCACCATAACAAAAACAAATGAATATACATATATGTTAGTATTGAGAGAAAACACAAGTAATTTGTGGCTGATTGAATTATTTTACCATGAGACTATACTAACCACAAGATTCAAGGTAACATCTTGTACCAAATATTGAATCAAACAATATATAACCAAAATCAGCACCTTAACAAATTCAAGGTAACACCTTGTACCAAACAAAGATGATAATCTTATTATGTTTTTCTGCATATATATGTTTCTACTAACTAGGCCAACAAATTTGTAAAACAACAAAATCATGAATATTATGGTTATCCAACTGTCATCTAAATAAAGTAAGAATAACATGTGGAGAAGTGAAGGAACGGTCCCTGGATACATTACAATGAAAAAACCCATCCAACTAAGTTATGTGATATGCCTTGTTAGCAATTCTCAGAATGTTCCACTGGTAGTACTAAATTTACTCAATATTTCAGTTGCTTTGTCCTTTGTCCTGCTTTACAATGTGGTGGTGCTTTCCTACCCTTGCTTATCTCAAGTTGATCAAGTAAAACAATGAATTACTGCTTGTAGTTTGTGTATAGTGTCCTGTTGTTATTTATATATTCTATCTTATACTGAAAAACTAATAAGTCTCTCTCTCTATCTCTCTCTCTAGTTGAGTTGAAGAAACAAAGTTCATATGCAATTCAACTTCACAATATCTCTTATCAGTATGTAGCTTTCAAGGTATGCTTATTTTTTTGCTTTAACTATCATCTAGTTATTTTTGGTTAAACATCATTTATATTATGTTATCAGTTTTCCTTGTATAAATCTTATCTCCTCTCTACTTTATATAATGTAGGACTCAATTCATTGATCTAGATGCTTCTTAACACATAAGCACTCATATGATAATGACATTAAAGTGAAGATAATTTGTTTTGAAATGGAGACTTCTAGAAGTCCATGTAATTGGAAAATCATATTGGCAAGTGAAGACTACATCTCCAAAGAAATATTGTGTACGACCTAACATAGGCATCATCAAACCGAAGTCAAAATGTGATTTCATGGGTATATGCATACACACTCCATTTTCTTTCTTTTCCAGAATTTTATTTTTGTGTTTCTATTACACATGAAATTGTGAATAAAACCACCTTTTTGCTTAAGTTAAATACTTTTCCCGAGGCTTTGTTATGTAAAGTCGTCATTAATGTGTTTCTAGAACATAGAAATCCATACTCAAATTAAGAATTTTGATTATGTAAAAGAGAACACAAAATCAACATGCAACTGATGGAAACTCCAGCTTCTCTCACCCATCAAACTCAACTAAAGTGAAAGAAATATTTAATGATATCAAACCCATACTGTTTTTGATAAACATACAAACTGCAAGCATGCACCAATTAATCTTCCATTACTAACCAATATAAAAGAATATAGAAAATAAACTTACAATTGTAGAAAACGTCTAACAGAACAGGTGCAACCCATAACAAATACTGAAAAATTGACACAATCAAGTAAAATATTTAAACATATATCAAAAAGAAGAATAAAAGCCACATCTTCCAAAAACCATTACAGAGAGTTTCTAGAACAAAATTGAGGATGAACTTACCCCATGTTTTTTAAACAAAATATATACATTTGTTGTTTACAAAAAATAATAATAATAATCACAAGTAGAAGTAGAAGCACAATGGTACCTCTTGAAGGGAGAAAGAGGGAGAGAGACATTTATAATCGGTACCTCTTGAAATAAATCCTTCAAAAATCTCAAAAATTGGACTCATAATTGCAATCACACTCCATCAACCCACAAACCATTGAAACATCAACCAGTAAAAAAAAAAAAAATCCTAACCATCACATGTATATCAATAGAGAAGAGAAGAAAAAATAATTCTTTTACAAAATCAGGTATTATCGTAGTTGGTTGTTAATCTGATGTTCTCGTTGGCCAAGATTTCTCGCCGTTTCCTTGCCGCCACAGATGTGTTTTTCCCGCTATTTCCTTGTTGCCAACACACACACACACACACATATATATATAGGCAACAATTGAGGGCAATAGTGTATTCCAATCTCTTAGCCAAGAGATTGATTTTTCAATCCCAGCACATCTGAGGAAAAGATAATCCGGCTAGGGTGTAGGAGTAATACTCCAGGTGGACTGGCAGTCCCACTCAATAAGAAAGCAAACAAACACGTTATTGTGAACCCCACTTCACTACTACTCCAATCCTACACTCTAATCAGCGAAACAAACGTGGCCTTAGTTCCTATCTACAGAGCTTCTAGTAGTCGGTGAAGATGAAGGAGTACATCTCTCTCCTCTCAGTTTATCTCCGCAGAAAACAGAGTTCATCATCGTCTTCTTCTTCTTTGATCAGTTCCGATCTTCATCGCATTGTTCAGATCCAACTCTTCAATTCCATTCTCATCCTTTCTTGATTCAAATCACTACTCTTTTTCTGCTATATTGCCCTATGAAGCCCCAAAACCCTGTTTCATTTCGATAAAATAGTAAAACATTGCTTTTGCAACTT
The DNA here is from genome assembly GCA_030407325.1 of Camellia japonica. Classification (NCBI taxonomy): domain Eukaryota; kingdom Viridiplantae; phylum Streptophyta; class Magnoliopsida; order Ericales; family Theaceae; genus Camellia; species Camellia japonica. The sequence continues at coordinate 1,360,189 of JAPPVO010000024.1, read as the reverse complement.
GCTCTGTTGCTCTGGTTATTGAAAATTTGATCTGGGTTTGAGTTAGATCTTGAATTTTCACATTCTTTGTTGGTGAAATCAAATGGGGGAGCGTTCCAAGTCGAAAGGACTATGCGGGTGGTTCCTTGTCTTAGTTTTAGTGGCTTGCATTGTGATTGCAGTTGTTCTTACCGTGAAAAGGAAGACTAACAAACACTCTCTGCCTCAGTTGGGTCCTGTTCCTGGGCCTCATGGTGTTGTTGATAGGCAATACGGCAAGGCTCTCAATCTTGCAATGCAGTTCTTTGATGTCCAAAAATGTAATTTTTCTCATCCTCTTCTTCTCTCTCCACTGTTTGTTCTGTTTCATAGATTCTACAATGTGGGTTTTGTTCCATTCCAAATCTAAATTCTATACCTCAAAAAAAAAAAATTTTTTTGGGTAAAATATTTCAAATTGTTTTGCCTTTGAACTCTTTATTAGAATATTGTAGACAGATTTTACGGATTTCAGCTTCTCTTTGTGTGGTTTTTTTGTGTAATGTCTGTAGATACATCAATGTAGGTGTATAGTTCATAACTTGTCTTTTGGTTATTAATTAGCTATTCATGGTGATGACTCTATTTTTGTGTCATTTGATGCTTTTCTTAGTATTTATCTGTATCTACCAAGAGCCACACTAATTGACCTGGAATGAGTACTTGTTTAAGACTTTTTAAGTTAATGTGAAGATGGTAGTTATTTATTTATTTATACTTAAGATTGGGGAGATGGTTGCCATTTCATTTTAAATGGGATATTTGTATGATGTTTTTTTTGGTAAGAAAAAAGAACAAACTAAGACACTGCTCCTCAAGGGGAGCCGCAATGAGCTGAATCCCAAATCAGCAAAGGACTAACCGACCGGGGAGAGTTCTGGACAAATTTCTTCTATAGATTTTGATTGTGGTTGCAAATGTTATTTTGGACTTGTTGTTTTTTCAATTGTCTTGTATAGATTTTGATTGTGGGTACAAACGCAATTTTGATCTTGTAGCTGGTAAGTTGGTAAATAATAACATATATTGGAGAGGGATTCGGCAGTTGATGATGGCAGTGACGCAAAGTTGGATATTTTAAAAGGAATGTATGACGTAGGAGATCATATGAAGTTTGGATTTCCAATGGCTTTTACTGCCACAGTGTTGTCATGGGCAATCCTCGAATATGGAGATCAGATGCAAACGGTTAATCAGTTCAAACCTGCTCAAGACTCACTTAAGTGGATCACGGACTACCTTATTAATGCTCATGCTTCAGACAATGTGCTTTATATTCATGTCTCTCTAATCTTTGATTCCTATAAATTGCTCTTATCTATTTGTGAGCCTGCATGTGCACTTGTTTATGGTCATCTTTTGTCCTTCTTCCTTATTACCTATCACATTGCTACATTTTAAAGCATTTTCATGATTTTTGAAATATCTAGTGCAATATGTTGGCCATGATTAGGTGCAGTCAAGGTTAAATTTATTTGTCTATTTTTGGGAATGGCTATGTCAAATTTTCTGAAATGCTAACACGATAAGTAGTATTTTCATTTTGTTTTTCTTTAGAAGTATATGAAGAATCCTTGGAAAGTATCTAGTATGTGTTTTAGCTTCTCTTGTGTCAAAATAGTAATAATTGAAATATGTTATCTTGGACATGAAATACTACAGTTTGAATACTTTTTTTTTTTTTGTGTGTGCTACAAATGGGTCATACTTAGTATATCCTGTTTGATAGAGTTTGCACAAGTGAATCAAATGGTCAAATATTGATGCATTTTGATTGTAAGAGTGAGTGCTATTTTTTTTTTTTTTTTTTTTTTTTCTTCTTCTAATCACTGTTTTATTTCTGGAATAGGTGGGTGATCCAGATATCACTACTAAAAAAAACACTTTTTGCGACCGCTATAAACCGTCGCAAATAATAAAAAACAGTCGCAAAAGACTTTTTGCGACGCTCATGCGACGGCAAATGGGGGTCGCGAATATGGGGGTGGCAAATACTTTTTGCGACGGCAAAACAACGGTCGCAAATTATTTGCGACCACCTAAACTACTTATGGCGACCGCTATTTTGCCGTCGCAAAAAACAAAAAAAAACACTAATATGATCTTTAGCGACCATCTTGTTACCGTCGCAAAAAATAAAAATAAAAATAAAAACAAATAAATAAATAAAAGTGTAGCGTTAAGCACTCTAGGAATAATAATGACAAGAATTCAGACAGTATAGCATTATAGTTTGATTGAACATTCTATTTGAGTCTCAAAATTTGAGCCATATGTAAAAGTTATTACAACTAAAAGCTTGGGAAAAGTTCTTTTATGAAAAAAATACAATCCAGAACTGGCCAATCTTCTTATCAATTTTCTTGCTCGAGTGTTTCTCCACTCTATCAATGAACTAGCATAACACCTTTGTACTCCCCAGTGCAAGAAATGAAAGCAATATGACGAGGGGAAAAGCTCCTTCTTCACAATTGAAAAAGGTAAGCTTTTATACTGCATTGTCACATGATTCCCAACATAAAGAAATCATTTAGGATGTGAGCTACAAAACAGTGATAAACCCCCACAACTAGAGACCATTTGTCCAGAACAAGGTAACCAGAATTATATGGCATACCAAAATTAAGCTCTCAAGGTAATTTTGAAGTCTCCCTCATTAAGCTCAAGATAACCAGAATTATATGGTATACCAAACTTCTGGATATAATTTTTGACCAAGCCCTGCACACATATCTCCCACAGTTATGCAAAAACTCTGCACGAAGGAAAATCAGAATCTGAAAAAAGATTTCCTGGGAAGAAATGGAATGTCATTCTTCAGTTTCTTCAGTTTTGTCATTTTAGAAGAAGCAATCCTACAAAAATGTAGAGAATACTGTAAAATTTTGAAAAATGATGAGCAAAAATAAGACCAACAACATTGTTCATGCATCTATGGAATAAAAAACTAGAAGTCTGGACAAGAAGATATCTTTGGCACAAAAATGAAATACAGAAGGGAAAGAAAAACATACAAATAAAAAATCTTAAACCAACTAACCAAACACAGTCCTTCACACAAATGCTATGAAAAGATTGAATCCGAAGACGGTTCTCTTCATCAATGGGAGAAGCACATAATTCAAACAATCAAGCTCATACACAACACATACTGACCTTTCCTTAATTTGTAACTATTCATAAAAGCAATCAACTTAACCTGTTTTTCAGAAAGTAACAAAATGGCTGGTTCAATCTACAGAAAAATGTTTCTGGTTTTCGCAATAGTTTAGGTATTCGATGAACAAGAGGCTCCTTCAAATCAAACCATGAAAGGAGAAATATTTCAGCCCATTGTCTATATTACTGTTTTAAACACACACCTAAGGCTAACTTAAGATATATAATGTAAGTATCCACCTGGAAGGATCTACCAAAATGCAGCCAAAAATATTAGACACATAATCACATAGGTATTGAGGCACCCCTGACTGGGAATGCTCCAAAAGCACCATGCATACCCTTTATGCATATGCATGTTACTTGCTTTCTAGGTAAATGATGAATATGTTTAAAAAAAGGGGAAATTCCCAATAAGTTACTTTTTCCATAAAAGTACTATTGAATCCTATTAACATATGATTCAACCCTATCAACACAGTGTTGTTAATATGAGTTAGTGGTTTACTTTTATGGGAAAAGTAGGACTTTTTTGACAGTTTCCATTAAAAAAAAATGGAAGATCCTTGTAGTATATATTGCAAAACAAGGAACAAAACCTCACTTTGCTGATTAACAATTACAAACATTTTTTTTTTTTTGGGTACAGAGAGGGCTCACATGAGATTGACCCATATCCCCATGTCCTGCTTTAGCAAGGAGTTAATGGTCTCCAGAAACATCACCGGAAAGAGTTCTAGTTAATCCCAAAACATGTAATAGAATCTCATCTTGCTGACTGACAAGTCAAAACTTTTGAAGGAAAAAAAGTTAACAGATACGCCATCTATATAGCAAATAAATTAGTTGAAGACTTAATGACCTAACACTAAGAGATTCCCAAGTGCGAAGCCAGTGCAATGTAATGGTTCAATGATTAAGTTATCGAGTCAAAAGGATTTACTAAAAAAGTATTGAGCCCAAAGAAATTGCTAGATTAATACCCTAAATCAAATAAATAGCCAAACCCAACCCAACTAAGCTTTGTGTACCAATCAAGTGGGATCAACTAACCCTCAATTAAATAAATAAATAAAAAGACAACATGCCAAATTAAAGTACCATCCTGATGTGAAAAAGTTCACCCTATCTTAGCTTGAGTGGTATCTCCTGTCACCTCCAAAGCAGGATGGACAGGGTTCAAGTTCTGATAGGACACATGTCTTACTCATTTACTAGATAAATCAGTATATAATCATGCATGCCCTTTATACATATCACTTTGTTCAGATCTTGCCATATCTATTTCTATCCCAAGAAAAAGACCCATTCTCAAAACAGATACAAATTCACTGATACTTGAACAATATAAGGGATCCAGATTGAACAAACAGCACACACACATACATATAACAGAGAGAGAGAGAGAGAGAGAGAGAGATTACCTAGAGATTGGACCTGATAAGAGAGGAAAAGAATGGAATGTACAAGGACAAGGAGAAGAAGATGATGTCTCTGAAGAAAACCCATTTGCAATTGAATCAGATTACAGTCTAAAGAAATATAGTGATATCCTTCAAGAACTTCATACACAGCAAATATCATAAATACATGCAGAAATATAGTAGAGTGGCATACCTATTCATTTTCTTTTGAAGCTTGTTGCCCACTAGATGCATCTGACACCTACAATATGTTAGTATAATGTGTTAATAATTTCCATATGTATATATACAAATTGATAAAACGTAAAATTCATTAATTTGTAAGTATTGCACCTCTCTCAAGCTCATACTCCCAGCCACACCCTGTGACTCTAAGAACAAAACACGTGCCGTTAGGTTCTTGATCGTCGTAGTGAACCTAGACTCAACGTCTTGTGTCACACGCTGTGTGATCTCATCAATAAATGAAGGGGCTGCTAATGATTTGTAAAAAAATATCTCAAAATATATCTTATAATAGTATAGATAGATATTTAAATATAGATAGGGGTATTTTCTCAAAATATGAGACATAAACACCATGAGAAGCCTTCATTTTATAATTACAGAAAAATTACAGGCCTTTCCGCAGTGTACCATAGATTGATGAGATTCTCTCATCAAATATATTGCTCAAGTCCACATCATATGACAAAGAATCAGGATTCAGCGTAAACATAATAGACTTCAGTATGAATTCTCAAAAAGGAGAACCTGACCAAAAGTTAAGCACAAGTGTGACTGAATTTTAAAATTGGCAATCACTTCAAAAAAACCTTATCAAGAGTAAAGGGAATCAATAATTCATGCAAGGAAGAGCAATTACTTACCAACAAAATTGTTTCATCATCATCAGTATGCATCCACTGAAAGAAAAGTGGAAAAATACATCTAAAATGAGCTAGCAATACAAGACCCACAACATTGAAAAGTTGCTCATTGTGCTTAAGCCATGCTAGACGGCGCTCCTTATTTCTTGGTTGGCACTCCAAGTGACTCAACATCTCACTTAGCATCCTTTCAATCCTATGTAAAAGTAAAACATAAACCACCATGAAAAATATGCCGAGACTGCAAGACTGATGATACAAGAAAACGGTATTTCCTAAAATAAGTTGACATTGTAGGTCACCCACAGAAACTACTAATTCATTCCAAGCAATTGTCTACAGTTCCTAGACAATTGATTTAGAGGAAGACTCTTATCAACAAAGTGTATAGAGATGCTGCTTCTTACTGCAGCATATCTGGAGAGGATTGGTCCCAGTCTACAGAACTAACATTTCTTTGCTGATGCAACCAGTAAGGAGGCCAGACCATCTGATATCAAACCTTACATGATAAGTAACAAGAATACCACTAGTCCATAACAATCTCATGAGGCCAAATTCCAGAGCCCATTGGGCTCTATCCAGGTTAAAACTCCATCAAGTTTTCCAACATCTCCTAAGGTCTCCTTTTGAGACCTAGTTAGTCACAATTCCATATCTACATCCTTGGTCTCGACTCAAAAATGCATGTATAATCCATCACAACAAAGGCATGGTCACCTATTATTCAAGTTTAATTCTGTAAAGCTTTTTCACCATGGAGTATAATTTACAAAGAACAATAATGCAGGGTGAATTACATATCACAACACTAATCTAAGTCATCCTTTCACATAAGACTAATATAAGTAATAGAAAAGGTATATACCATGAGCTGCGAGGATTACTCGGCTGTATACAAGCCAGTCAAATTGGACACTCGAACCACTTTACACATCAAATGTTAGTCAAACATATCTTTGATCTCAAACCAAAGTGATTCTATGGTCAAATCATGGCATGTGCCATTAAAGGTTTGGTTTCTTGTGCCATATGCCATGATTTGTAATGTTGTATCCACAATCCCAACAAAGACTAACCCAGAATGTGTCAAATGTTAGATTGTTAATATAAACTTTGGAACTATTACTTAACTGAAATAATCATGTCTGCTCGGCTCGCTGGAACCCCGTTCACTTGCCTTAAAATCGATGAGCCACGGATGCATAATGCCTACATGATAACTGCAAGTCATTAAAAGTGAATAATGAAAACTGAATACTAGGATACTAACAGCCATCCACAATGCGCAATTTGTTTGGCTTAAAAATACAGAAGTTTCTTTGTGTTGTCCTGAAATGATCTAAACACATGGCTACTAGCATTTGAAATTGACACACACTAAAAAGGTTGACCCAAAAAATTGTCTTGAAAAATTAATTCCCTGAAAGTACTGTAAGAATATCGATCAACATAAAAGAAAACTTGATCACTTCATCAATTCTTTCAAATGGAAAAATCCTGCTCTGCCTGGACCAAGTACTACAAAGATATCAACTACAACAAGCATATTACATTTATATTACAGTTTGCACAACTGAATCAAGCTAAATCTCACTACCGTGATGCCATGCTCAACAGGAATTCCTAATTCAAAGCAGAGGCCTTCAGGTTAGCTGCCAGCCACAATAGATTTTTTGTATATACTTGTATAGCAGTTGAATTTTTTTTAGTAAAAAAAAAAAAGCATAGATGGGGACAGATCTGACCTCTGTAGATCACAAATTTTTCAACAACAAAAAACTACTAAACAATGTTGAGGCAATGATCTGATTTTGAATGTGAGAAAACCATAAATTCAAATTAGAATTCCAGAATTTGATCCACAAACAATGAATACAAGCAGACAATGAAATTCAAATCTAGGTTGCAACACTAGAGAAATTAATTCTAAATGTAGAAAAAAATCATTTCAGATTCAAACTCTCTGGATCATAATTCGGATTTGAAATTTATATATAGGTTGCTATGATCATCTGTAAATGAAAATCAAAAGCTGAACTATACTAGTAGAAGCGAGTCCTACTCGGTAATCTCCGATTCCTTCACTTTCTGTACAACAACCTGATCGATCGAGAAGATTGCAGTGAGATTAGTGGATAAGCAACAAGTTAACGAAAAAGGCGTGAAGATGAACAAGAAGTGAATGCTTCGAAGAGATTTCTCTGATCTCACAGAGAAATTGAGATGAGAGAGAGAGCAATTCAGAGCACACTTGATTTCTCGAATCATTACAGAGAAAGTTGAATCGATGAAGATGTGTGTAGGCTTACCGATTATGAAATCTTCAACAGTTGTGGACTTGAGAAAGTTGAATCGATCGACAGATTCGAGCGAGAGATTTGAGTGACAAATTCGAGTGAGAGAGGCAGTGAGATTCGAGCGAGAGTCGAGCGAGAGACAGATTTTGAGAGGGAGAGAAAAAGAGAGCTCAGATTTGGGAAAAAAAGGGGGCGGATTGAGAGGGAGAGAAAGAGAGTCAAGTGTTATAAGATTTTGATGGTAAAATAAGATTTTGATGTCCAAAAATGATTGGCTCGGGAAAATGAGAGGGTAAAATAAGATTTTGATGTCAAAAATGATTTTTTGCGACCGTTAAATAATCAGTCGCAAAAAATTGGACGCAAAAAGTCATATTTCTAGTAGTGTATAGACAATAAATGTTGGGATAGGCCTGAGGTCATGACTGAAAAAAGGCCACTGACACAGGTCAACTCCACATATTCAAGCTCACTTCTTACGTATGCACAACAGTTGTTTAGTTTTGCCGACAATTATAGAGGTTCTTATAGTGAGAGCATTCCCCAAGTCCAGAGCTATTACAATTCAATAGGTTACGGAGATAATCTTTTGTGGGTGGCTAGGTCGCTCTATCATGCTACAGGGGATCAATCATATTTTAATTATGTGACTGGGCCAAATGGAAAAGCTTTTGCTAATTGGGGAAATCTAACCTGGTTTAGTTGGGATAACAAGCTTGCAGGAACTCAGGTATATTTCAATTTCCTATGAGATAGATTTTAGGCCATGTTTGTTTGGGCGGACTAGATTGGTGGAATTAGCATTCCTAGGACTAGTCCTAGGATTATTATTCTTTTTGCATTGCGTATCATATCCTATGTTTGGATTGGCCTAGAATCATTAGGAGGGATCAACAAAAGCCTATCAATTTTGTTATTTAGCCAATTAGTCTGAACCTCTTCTTAGTCCCCTATGCAACCAAACCCCAATTTTCTTAGACAAACACTTTGAAACGATTCAACAAATGTATGTTTTAAGCCCAGTTTGTTGTGGCAAATCTTGTTTTAAGCCCACTATGTTTGGTGGCAAAATCTGCATCTTTAAGCCCACTTGAGGGTGGCAACTTTAAACCATTTTCAAAAACAAAACACGAGTTGAATTGTTCCAAGTCTTGCGACTAGTCTATACTTGTTTGTGTGCGTCACATAGTAAGGCTAATTTAATAATCGGAATAAGAACACATAAGGTTTATAAAAGAACATATCATGATTAGTAGAGGCCGATCATTGATCAAACGAGCGGGGGTGCTCAATTCATGACCTTCCCCCTTCGTACCTAAGTTCCCGAGTCGAGGCAACTTTGGTGATGACGAACACGTGGCCTTTGGCACGAGTCAAGGTTTCCTAAATTTTCCCAAAAACAAAATATTTAGGTGGCGACTATGTAATCTGGCAAAGCAGTCCAATTTTGGCATTATTTGATTTAAAATCGATTTTCCAAAAAGATTTGCCGGATTGGACTCTTTGGTGTTTATCAGTTTCACATTGCACTTGTGAGACTAGATTCAGAACTGCGGGAGTCCGAACTGTGAGGCCTTTCTTTCAACCCTTTCCGAAAGGCCGGGTGCGGAAAAAGGCAAGTCCACAACAGCAATCCTCACCTCCAAGGGACTTTACTGCTACAGGTAATGCTCTTTAGGCTGAAGAATGCAAGAGCAATGTACCAAAGATTGGTTACCAGGATGTTCAAACACCTAATTGGGAAGACAGTGGAAGTCTATATAGACAATATGGTTGTCAAGAGTAAAGAACTTGGAGATCACTTAGCTGACCTAAAAGAAGTTTTTGACATATTGAAGGCATACCAGCTTCGCCTGAATGCCTCGAAGTACGCATTTGGAGTTGGATCTAGTAAGTTCCTGGGGTATTTGATAACCAGAAGAGGAATTAAAGCATGCCCAGATTAGATCAAGGCCATTCTTGATTTGAAAAGCCCGACAATAGCAAAAAAAGTCCAGATTTTGACCGACAAGGCAGCAGCCCTGGACAGATTCATTAGACGGTATTCAGATAAATGTAAGCCATTTTTTCAGTTGTTAAAGAAGGCCACAGACTTTCTGTGGACAGAAGAAATGCGAAGTCACCCTGGCCGACTTGAAGAGGTACCTGACAACTCCGCTAATGTTGTCGAATCCAATACCAGGAGAAGAGTTGTACTTATACTTGGCAGTTTCAGACCATGCTATTAGTGTCGTGGTCATCCGAGAAGAGGAATAAGAACAAAATGCAGTGTACTATGTAAGCAAAACACTGGAAAAAGCAGAGACTAGGTACCTACCTCTAGAAAAGTTGACGCTAGCTTTGGTAATGGCTTCAAAGAAACTGAACCATTATTTTCAAGCTTACAAAATTGTAGTGCTCTCAAAGCACCCATTGAAGTTTTGTTACAGCAAGGAGATCTAACTAGCAAAGTAGCGCGATGGGCTATGGTTCTAGGTCAGTATGACATAGAATACAAACCAAGGACAACAATAAAGGGCCAAGTTTTGGCTGACTTCATGGTAGAATTTACACCAGGCACGATCCCGAGGCTGACATCGTTAGCCTTGGCCTAGGGTGCCCAGGAGAAAAAGAAGAAAACCAATTGGGGCCGCAGAACCCCACGTCGGCAGAACAGAATAAGGGTGAAGTAAAGTTAAAACCTTGCAATATTTACATCGGCGATTTCCTTTCGTCTCTTTGTTGATGGCAATTCAAACTGACAATGAGTGGGGGCATGAGTGGTTTTGGTATCACCAAACGAATAAATGATACAGCAATCCATCCGTCTAGGATTCAAAGTCTCGAACAACGAAGCAGAGTATGAAGCACTAATTGCAAGACTAATACTAGCAGCAACAATTGAGGTCGAGGAGGTGGGTAGTCTATTGTGACTCATAGCTCATTGTAAATCAAGCGATGGGCGAGTACACAGCCCGAGATGAAAGGATGGTGGCCTATGTAAAAGGTCATCAAACTGTTAGCACAATTCCAAAGCTACCAGTTGCAGAAGGTTAGCTGAGATGACAATAGCCATGTCGACGCCCTGGCAAACCTTGCCAGTGCTTTAAAGTCAAATGAACCTAATTATGGTGGATAATCTGTCAGGTCCAAGTATAAAACCCTTGATAACAAAATATGAAGCAATATGTGTAGAGATAGGTCCAAGTTGGATGAACGACAAAGTCATGTTCCTTAGAGATGGAAAATTGCCAGAAGACAAAAGAGAAGCACACAAGATCAGATTAAAATCAGCCAGATTTTGCCTTTCATCTAAAACCCAAACAAAATGAAAGTATTTGGGAATGGCTTTTTTGATTTTTTTTTTAATTTAAAAAAAAAAAGATACAAAAAGTGAAGAAAATGAAATAAATCTTGTATTTTTTTTTTCTTTTTTTTTGTTCGTAACTTTTTAAATATTGATAAAAAAAATTGATACAAATTTTTTTTAAAAAAATTTAAAGACAAAAAAATTATTTTAAAAAATAATTCTTTTGGCTGGATGTCGAACTAATGTTATAATTCCTATTATAAAATGATATTTTTCTTATTAAATTATAATATTCTCACTTGATATAACTGCTATATTTAATATTTTCTTCATAATTCAACCCTTGTGAAATACCTATTGAGTTTTGTGTGTGTGTGTTTTTAAAAATATTTATGTGCGAATATCTGACAATTAGATGATCCTCTTTTATACTTTTATGAAATAACATTGTCATCCAACAACTAATTAATAGTATTCAAAACTAAAAATTTCCATGACACAAACTGTGACAAAAATACAAAAAAGTAAAGGGTTGTTTGGAATGATCTAAATAAGTGCACTTTTTGACTTTTTATGAAATATGAGTTGAGTTTGGATTGGGTTTGAAGTGATGTGTAAGAGAGGTGATGTGACTTAAATAAGATGATCTGACTTAAATAGGATAGTGACTTTTTGACTTTTTGTCTTTTTCAAGACATGCCAAACTTGACCTAAATTACATTGACCTCCCCCAATGTTTATAACAATTGTATATACCTTCCTAAGGTTTTTAAAATGCCCCTCCTCAGGTTGTGGAAAATAATGTCATGTTACTTTCTATATGAAAATTCTATCTAACAAACATCATATATAGGTTTGAATTGATGATTTCATAATTATAGATGTAAGTAGAGGTGTGCGAGGTATGGGTCAGTGCGGTTTAGGAGAAAAATAGAAACCGTAAGGCGGGTGGCGGGTTGATAAAAGTGTCATTAGAAATTGTCATTTTTCTTACCAAAAACCGGCTGTTTGGTTGGAAAATAATAGCAGATTTGCCTTGGTGGTTCGGACGGATTGACGATTTATAAAAAAATATAATTCAAATTATAAAACTTGAATTAAAGAGTAAAAAACCTAACTTATAAATTAATTAAAATAGCCAAAATTAAAATATCCATCTAATATAACATTAAACATTAAACAAAATAAAAAAATTTACAATGATTATGGGAGTAACATAAATAAAAAATTTACAATGATGATGAGAGTGGATTGTGTTTTTGCACTTTAAGCAGTCGATTAAATTATTTGTCTAACAATAATTGAGATGAGAGTAACATATCTACCTGTGAATCCCAAATAAAAATAAATAAATAAAAAATATCAATATGGGTTTGAAATAAAATAAAAAATAAAAAATTAAACAAAAAGCCACGGAGAGAAGGCACTGAGAGATAGAGAGCATTAAATATGTATTGTTTATTTAAGAGAGAGAGAGAGAGCACATCAACATTTGTTGATTAACAGAGAGAGAGAAAGGAGGTTAGTAGTGCAGAAGAGAGTGAAAGAGATAGAGAGAGAGAGAGAGAGAGAGAGAACAGTGAGAGAGATAAAGAGAAAACAAAAAGGCACGTACTAATCGGAGAGGAGAAAGCAGCGGCGGTGAGCAGAGAGCAGAGGCGATGCGCGGAGAGTAGTGATGGCGAGTGAAAAGCAGCGACGACGAGTGAAGCGGTGGTGCCAGCAAGGCTATAGCAACGCCAATCGCAAGGTAAGGAAGAGGAACAAGACTAGAGCCCTCAGACTAGCGGCATTGTGTGTGTGTGTGAGTATATCTACATTTGGTATGATAGATGTAATCTAATGGTTGAGATGTAACTTGCTGGATCATGTGTATATAGCAGAATTTGTGCAAATTATATAAAGGCGGGGCGGAGCGGGGCGGTTACATAGGCGGATTGGTATTTTCCAACTGCCACCCGCGCCGACCTGCCACTGTTGGGCTCTCACGCATCCGCCAAAGCTGGAAAAATGCGCGGTTCGAAGTTGTTCGGAGCGATTTGGTGCGGTTTTGGTGATTTTGACAGTATTGTGCACAACCCTAGATGTAAGCATGACATTTTCCCAACACTACGATTTAGCTTTGGATTGCTTGTGAAATACCAAGCTCACTGCGAATCAAAATGAAATATAGAATAAACAAATAGTATCCAAATTGATCCCCAAAAACCATCCAGTGTAATCCTTTATCCTGTGACTCTTGCAATTTGCCTTGAATTCTCTCAATTCGACACGTGTAGACCAATACGGTTGTATAGAAATTGGAAGAGTTCCTAGGAGCAATCAATAGTGAACACCTCTCTCCTTGGTGGTAAACCATACAAGTCCTTTGGAAACACGTTCGGATATTCATAAACTATAAAATAGAAAGGGAAAAAAATGATATTGATTTCTTTCCTATCTTGTTTGGTTAAGTTATAGAGAAAAAATGAAATGAAATGATATAATGTTATGTTACCAAATTAACATTTTTTTTTAAGAACTGTTAAAATATTTATTTATTCTATATCTAAACAAGTAGTTTTGGTATTATAACAAAATAATATTTAATGATTTCATTACTCCACTTTTGAAAAGATTGAAAAGAGAAAGTATGAAAGAAATGTATCGGTGGTACTACATGCATCAATTAATGTACACACTAGTGTACTAACTAGTGTTATAACATTATTACTGACCCCACCTATTAGAAAAATTACAAATATCCAAAACCTTTAAAATTATACCACATCATCTGTTAGTATATTAGTTAGTACATTAATTGGTACATATAGCATTATTCTTATTTTCTCTCATATTTAGTAGGTGGATTTGGTCAAAGCTCCCCTCATAATAAAACTTTAATGCGTTAAAAACAAACACAAAAAGTTTTCCTTGAAAAGTTCAATACAAATTAATATTATTAATATATTAAACTTTAAAATAATATAACTTTTGATGTAAATGTCGATTTTAATAAAATTAGTATTTTTAGAATTCTCTTATCAAGATCTATTAAATAAGATCCATGTTGACTATGAAATTCTTAAAAAATTAATATAAACAATAACATGTTACTCTGTTTGACACTAACATATTACTCTGATTTATAGTAACATGTTATTCTGCCAATATTATCCAAGAAAAATATATAATTTTTTTTTTTACTTTGTCCTTACTCAATTATGTGTTTTCTCCTTAAGCAATTTATAAAAAAAAATAAATTGAGCTGTCTTTTTCACTAAATAAAGGTCCAATGGGGAAATTTTAACTAAATTTCCCTATTTAGTAATCCGAACAAGAAATTGAAAGGTGTTAAAAATAAATAAATAAAGGTATTGAAAATCATTTCCTCCATTTCTTTTCTTCTCTCTCAAATCATTCAAACCAACAAAGTGTAAGATAGTGTTTGGTAAAATTTTAAAATTATGATTTAAAAATAAAGTTATATTTTAAATTTGTGAGTTCTGAAATTATGATTTGAAAAGAAAAAATTTATTTGATTATGAATTTTGAAAAGAATTTTGAATTGAGTTTTGAATTTTTAAAATGACATGAAATGAGAAAAAATATTTAGTTATGAGTTTTAAAAAAGTTTTCAAAACTTAATTGAAATAACCAAACATACAACTCAAAACTGTATTGATAATTCTATTTAAAATTCATAACCAAACTCTTTTTAAAATTCAATTAAAAAAAGAATTGGTTATTTTGTTCTAAAAAATAATTTCTATATTTAAAAAATAACAAAAACAAATATAATAATTTTTACAAATAATTTTTTTTCCAAATATTTTATTTCAAAAACAAATATAATATTTTTGGTCTAAAAAAAAAATACTATTCCGGTCAACCGGCTTGTCGACGACCGAGTAGACCAAAAATTCAAAAATTTTCTACTTCACCAAACATGTTTTCAAAATGTTTTCAAAATGTATTTTGAAATTGATTTGAAATCATGATTTGAAAACTCAAACCAAATATAGCACTAGAAGGTAATGGTAGAATTAATTTTACAAAGCTGTACCAAACATAGCCTAAATTTTTTTTGTAACATTATCAGATTTACCTTCAACATCATATGATAAAAATCTAAATTGTGTCATAATTACATATTATCATGCTCACATGGACAAAAAAGTAGACGCCCAAGCAACCCAATGTCTACCACAGAGACCACTATATACAATTTTATGGCCCAGACTTCTCTCTAGTCCAAAATCAAACTAAAGCGTGTTGTTGATTTTCATGGGCCAACCACAGAGTCCACGTCCCAACTAGAGAGAAGCATTGTCCTATTTTATCCCACAACCCCCATTAGCAAATAACCCAGAATAAGATACAACCCATCCAGATATCATAATATAAAATCACTTGTATAATTAATTTCAAAAGACAAGGCACATAGCAAATAACCCAGAATCTGTTGAGCTCCTTTTTCCTTTGCTATAGGCCACCAGACATGAAAAGCTCCAACCACCTGCAACACATGAAGAAAAATTCTTTAAGTGCACTATATTAGACACAACTGTCTCACATTAAGTGCATGCATACCACTAAGACTCCATATGGATTATGGATTTAGGTACGAATTTGGAAAGGGATAAAATGGGTGAAATGTAAATGAAATATAGAATTATGTCTAGTTTCCTTTCTAAATTCCTATCCAAATGCATCATCCAAGCACAACCTAACTGTGCAAGTCTCACCCCATGTAAGAGAATTATGTCCAATTATGTGATTGGATTCTATTCATGTAGAAGAACTGGGAAAAGAATTTACCATTCAATAAGACACGGGTACCAGTCATCACTAATAAATGTGACATCAGTAGATGCACTGTGCACTAATATTATTATATTTATTTTGGATAGGCTGTTTTACATTCTCATCATCCAGTCCTATTAAGCATCACTGCCAGCACATGCACATTTGCGGACATGCACGCAAGAGTGTTCTATATTCAGTGTTTTATACAAGTAAAAAATAATTGCAGATAAGAAACTCTTGTACTCAACCTCCACTTACCCTTTTCATTGTGAGTAAGGTTTCAAGTTTAAATACTAATTAGGTCAGATGGAACATACCAACGAGATCTATCAAAAGCATATCCAATTAGAGAAACATGTGCTACATAATCCAAGAAATGTCCACATTTAACCATAATCTTAAATAAAAATTAAAAAAAATTAATGTCACCATTGGCATGATTCATTACTACTTTTTCTAAACATTAAAATCAGATAAAAAAATTTCTTTACTTTCCACTACAGCCTTCAACATTTTGATGGTTTTAAAATTAACATTATGTGCATTTCATATATGCACATCTTTGTGCGGATAAACAAAGTCAAAGCAGGCAGCTGAAGAAATCAAATATGGACCCGTACTGATCGCATCACCCCAGTAATGGCTATGGTGGCCAAATTTTGGTACAAAAAGTAGAATACAATCTATTGTGTCAACAACGTAATTGGTAGAAGACATAAAAGGTGGAGGCCATTAAACCAATGCATTGACAACACAACAATTGGTATCCAAATCTGGTCAAAACATAGCATTATCACTGCTAGAAATTGGAGTTTTAGAGGCGTTTAAAAAACGCCACTATAGGTCCCAAAAACGCCGTTAAATCCTTTTGCGACGTTTAACACCAAACGTCGAAGATGCGGCCGTCGCTATAACTCTATGGCGCTTTAGAAACGTTGCTAAAACGCCGCTAAAAGTTCTTCTAACGGCAACATGACGTCACCATGCTATTTAGCGACGCTTTTAAAACACCGCCGTATCTCTCTTTCCAAAACTCCAACTGTTGGTATGCTATTTGCGATGTTTTTAGAAACGCCGTGATAGCCCTTC
Source organism: Camellia japonica (assembly GCA_030407325.1). Lineage (NCBI taxonomy): Eukaryota > Viridiplantae > Streptophyta > Magnoliopsida > Ericales > Theaceae > Camellia > Camellia japonica. The sequence continues at coordinate 1,343,253 of JAPPVO010000024.1, read as the reverse complement.
CTCTTCTTCTTCTTTTTTTTTTTTTTTTTTTAAATTCTGCTAATTTTATGTTATTGAACTAAAAAAACACCTATAAAAAAACTGAAAAATAGCGATAAATTTTTCGTAGTCAGCCATATTCGATATAAGCACAGGCCCATAAGAACCAAATTGGAGATGGAAACAACCAAAGTGTCTATTTGCCACTGGCTAACAATACCAAACCAGTGGCTCAAAACCCATCTTTAAGCAAGCATTAGTGTCTACAAGTCTGTCTATGGTTCTATCCACTTCCACTACAAAAACATTACAGACTGTATGCTCTTCTTGAACTCATAAAGAGTTGTAGTTCACAACTGAGATGAGTCAACTGCTCAGGATACATACTATTCCTGCAAAAACAGATCAAACCAATTTCAATTATAGAGATCATATGTAACATATCTAAAGTTGTTATAGAAAATAGATTTAACAAAAGTCAACCCTTCTTGATTCAACACAATTCTTCATCCCAACAAATCAAATTTAGTTGGTGAATGAAGCAACTTGTGATTCTACTATATTTTAGGTAAATAACTGAAGCATCAAGATTTTTTTTTAATATTTCTCGTAAAAAAAAATCCATTAATATACAGCAGCCTCTGGGCCTTGAGTTGAGGACAAATCAATGGTGACCACAGTTCAATTTTCATGTGGGATGATTGAAATCCTGTATTGTGGTTTGGGTTCTTGACCAAACCCCATCTGAACAATGCTTTGCAGATCATCTTCACACAATGTTGGAAACTGAGGATTTCAAGTTGAGAAAAGCAGAATTAGATGATGAAAATCTCTTTCCAAATTTTTATTTTATTTTTGGGTATTTCCAACTTTTCGTTGTTTTCCTTACTGAAACACGAAAAATGAACATGGAGAAAACAAAGACAACACCAAATTCTTCAGGAATGGGCCAGCATTTGAATACCTGTGGAAGACCTTGGCCGAATTCATCGATCAGAGGTAATTGCATGCCGTTGTTTTGGCATAATGTGGTGCTTGTATGGTCCCCATTGGAAAGATTAGTATGTACTGGTGGAAATTCCTGGGTCTGTTGTCCAAAGAAAGCAGAAGCAGAGGAATCTAATGGGTATGTTCGATGAGGGAAAGAGCCATTAGGCTGAAATACCTGGAATTTACAACCAATTTTAGAAAAAAAAAAACATCACAATAGATAAAAGAAATTGATTTTACAACAAGTTTCTATACTCACACCTTTTGACAAGAGACCATCCATGTTAAATTCACAGAAACTAACTTCATTGACAGAAACTACAAAACACAAAATGAATACACAATACCTATTAAGTCATAGAACTCAATTATGCAATCAAAATGAAACCCCATGGTATAGAACAAGTCCTAATTTACCTCGTTGCAGTGACTGCACATAGTTTATAATTTCATCAAGCATAAGTGCTTTTCCATTCATCTACAAGTACAATGGAAAAAAAAAATTTTAAAGAAACAATTGGAAGACCAATGATACCTTGGAAAGCTTCATTTTTTGCATACTTTTCTTTTAAACTGTCTACAAACGTGTGATGGGGGCGCCATCCACTAGGATCTACCTCTGTATTCATGTTCTCTGTTCGTTTTTGGACATCCTTCAAACTATTGCAACAGTGATGGAGCATTAGCATTTGCCTTCCAAACGTATATGTTAGAGAACTTACAGAAGAAAAAGTCAAAAAGATTCACTCTTACATTTCAAGGATATCAGGTGTAGGAAGTTTGGAAATGAAATGGACCACAGCCCCATCCAAAAAAGATAGCTGCTTTGGAGCATCAACAAAAGCATACTCAATACCATCCTTGACAATTTTCAATATGTCTGATCTATGCTTGTCAAGATGCCCTTATGAGTGATATATGAATCAATATGTCTCCAGGGAAAATCCTCCCAGCCCATTTGTCAAGATGTATGTCATAAAGAAGTCTGCCTGAAAGAAAAAAACAAAAAGCAATGGGATCAATAAGCCATTGCCTGGATCATCTTTATGAGTGATAAAATTATCAAAGAACAACATTATTTCATTGAAGTGTCCAAAATTATTGAACAGTTAAATCCAGTAAATAGTAGAGTTAATGCAAGGACATAATTGATTCTGTAAGTTTAGAGATAAAGAAAACAATTGCATCACGCTCCCTTGATCTTACAATGTTGCATAATACAACCTTAGATAGAAAACAACCCAAATCTAAGAATAGATAGAATAAAAATATGGAAATATACATCTTCACAGTTTCATATGCTTTCCACATTGCTTTCACCCTTCTCATATCACATTAGCCAAACCCTAAAACAGAATATTATACAAAACATGAAGAAAAAAATAAAAAAAGGAATATACAGTTACATAATATATCCAGTGAATCAATAAGGATCAGTACACTTACTTGGGCCGAGACAGCACTTGCAAGATGGCTAGGAAAATCCCTAGGATGAGTAACAGATTTTCCAATTTGATCAAGTAAAGACCCTGATAACAAGGTTAAGAAGAATACATTTCCCAACAGAAAATAGAAGACCATGTTGCAAGCTTTTATCTCCTTTTTACTCCTCGATACATAACCTTCCAGTTTAGCCATTCCAAGCATGGCAAACGGAATGACATATATAAATCCACTAAGGATGGCAGTTGGAAGATACCCTGTAATGACAGGTCCTAAGCAGGGTCTATAGGACAGATATCATCTTAGTAAAAAAAATGATCGACATAAAGACGTGTACGAATCAATTGTACCAGACAGATAAGAATAGTGTCAGAATCTAAGCAGGAAAATAAATGTAAGCAAGTAATTAGCCACCACTTTATATGCATGAATAAGCTGTTTATTCTATAGCATTGATTTTTGATAAATGTTATGACAGAAAAATACATTAAAGAATAGTATTCTTACATCAAATGTACAGCCATGGCTGGAGGAAACCATGTCTTTAATCTTTCATATTTTGCTATTCCTTGAACTGTAGTCACTGGGATGGCAAAAAATAGTGTAAGAAGTGATGCTGCAACAAAAACTCCAATTTTATACAGTGGCAAATGCCTATATGGGATTGACAAATTTCTCCATAGTACATCCCTTGGTTCTGGAGCCATTTCAGTGATCCATATAAGTGGATTTGAGTGCTGTTGAGATTTGGCAGCTAGAGTAGCACCCCACCGGTTTCTGAATGTAACAAAAGCAACAGGCAACTCCTGCGAAAATGATAGCACACCATATCAATTTATGTCCAAACTTTCAACAAAAAGAAGTAGAATGGGTAGTCACTACAAAATTAGATAGGGTTGTGTCTAGAAAGATGATCAAAAGTCAAAACGAATTTTCATATTTATGTTGCTCAACAGTATCATCTCAACCAGTAATTTCACGTAGTAAATTTAAAAACAGGAAAAGAAAAAATAAGCCATCTTAAACTTTCTTTCCAACAAAAGCTTAGTTCCGAAAAATATATGTATATACTTTCATGAATTATCATACAGTTTCTCAGATCCTTCATTCAAACTATCACCACCACCACATGCGAAAAACATCCGGCATCCTCTATCAGTGTCAGTTTGCACCAGCACTCTTCCACCATCCTCTATAACTTCTTACCTTGTGTGTTGCTGCTGAAAGTTGCTGGTGCTATTTCTTGGTCTTCAGGTCCATGCACAAGGTAAGAAGTTGGGATTTTTTTTCTTTTTTTTTTTAGTTTGTGTTCACGTGGCCAACAAAGGACTTTGGGTGCAATCTGGTGTAGCACAATCGTGAAATCAATGGTTCGTATCTTTCTGTTACATTGGCTTATGTGTAACAGAAAAATTCGAGGCGAGGGTAGTCTTCAAGGTTTTCGAGCATTGCAATTTCATCGGTACCGTCAAAATTTTCATATTCCAAATGGTTTAAAGGGATTCAACAGAATTTTCATAGTGAATGAACATAATTCTTTCCAACTTCACCATTCAAGATTTGGTGTATGAAAGATATGATGATATTGCGTCACATATATCCCCTCTTGCTGTCTGACATCATGGAGCATCTCAGCAGGATGATCTTGAGCTATGAAATATGACTTAAACCAATAGGCTAAACATATTCTTTTTCCAATATACATTTATCATGGTATACGAGATGCTGGAAATAAAGAAAGAAGCTATACTGAATGATGAGAGATTTAACATAAATGAACACTGACTTAACAAACATCCGAAGTCTAATCTAAACCTCAACTATTTTAGTATAATCTTGTGCTACATTAAAAATAAAGCCAATGATAATACTAAAGTATCTCATCTTCTATAAGACAAAGATTTGACCTAAACTAACCAAAGGACAAGTTCTCACATGCAAACACTGCACAAAGGAACACAGAGAGATGGATTCAAACTGAAGCAGACGGATCATATTCAAAGTGATGAAGTAGAACCATCTAGAGCAAAAAAAATCCTTTCACTTCCAATGCTGAACATTACACAGTGACATGACTATCTCCTTATATTTTGGTGGAAGTCTGCTGGTAGCTTCTTGTAACCAACAACCATGAGAAGCTAAATTAACAATGTGAAGACACTATCATTCCAGCTTCCAGTTCAAGTACCCCCACAAGGAAAACAAAAAACAAAATGGCTTCACATTGTTAATTTAGTTTCTCATGGTTGCTGATTACAAGAAGCTACCAGCGGACTTCCACCAAAAAAAAGAAGAAAATAAAGTTAAGGAAAAACAAGTTAAGAAAAAACAAAAACACATACATATAATCTTCCAATTAATTTCAAATAAGATAAAAGAATGTAAAAGCTTTCTGATTAAAAGCTAATGAAAAAGAGGAATGTATTTTTAGAATATCAATGTACAATTAGCGAAATGGTCTCATTGATTGCGCTACCAGTCTACACACAGCTTTAAGGAATCATTGCCAGCGAAAATCTTACCTTTTCTTCAAGCATCTTTTTGCACTGTATGTGGCGTATCTTATGACAAAGTTCTTCAAGCCTTTCCCCATACCGTGTTATTTTTCCATCTTGTTGAAATGCATCAGAAAGTGAGTATTCTCTATTATGTTTCTTAGTCAAGGAATGGTGTGTCAAGTCCTCAATCTTGCTTGCAATGTGTTTTGCCTCTTTCTGCACGTAATCATGTCTGTAAGTACTAAGTAGTTTGTGACAAATGCCTAGAGGGAATGAAGACATAATGGATTCAGATTTTTTACATGGCTTTGTTGTTCATAAAAACTCTGTACTTTTTTCAAGGACAACAAGGACATGTAAAACATCCAATGATCTAAATGTAACATGAACAACAAAGTCACCCCATACTTTACAATATACATAGGTATTTCTTTCTCAAAATATAATCAAAGTCACTCTTATCTTCATACCAATGCACCAACAATGAGTAATGTTACGAGAAATCATTCAAGTTGTAATGCAAAGAATTGGACCATTACCCAGTACATTACTGGCTGTACTTGTGATTTACTTTATTCATTATAGTAAGATGATTTCAAGGACAAGATAGAATGAACTAGGCCCTATATAACCAAAGGCAATCTTCTTAATGTTCGCAAAGCCTTAGATATAACTCCCAAAGACAACAAACGCTAGTAACATTTAAAACCAAACTCAAAGCATAAAATTATCAAAGGAGATGGCAAACATTGGTTTCCATGAAAAAGATCAATGTATTGTTAAAAGGTCCCAGAAAATCTTGAGAGAGAATTGTCTGAGCCACGATAAAGCTGAGGAGTTCCGAAAAGAGGTCAATACTCTCTCACCCCAGGGAAAGCAAATTATGTAATACAGTACAAAATAATAATAATAATAATAATAATAATAATAATAATAATAATAATGTGGAAGCCAGAGTTGTAAGTATGTACTCATTATGTTAGTAACCAAAAACTGACAAGTGAAGTTCATATGCACAAAAAATAAAAAAATTAAAAAATCAATATATCTGAAAATCTGACAAGTGAAGTTCATATGCTGTTCTGCAACTGAAAATAAGGAAATTTCTCAACTTCCATGATAAAATTGGACAAGCTTTAAGATCCTTAGTAGAGTATCCAAATAAGACAACAAAGTCCAAAAACAAAAAGAAAAAAACAAAAAAGAGTCATACTGAGTTAATCAAGATACTAGAGCATCCAAATAAGACAATCAACTAAATTAATTTTTCTGTTTTGGTTGTATATGCACTAAAATTGAAAGCATCAAAACTGAGCATTTTCAATATTTAACACACCATGAAAACTGATAATTGGACCACACACATATGTTGCAGACAACTAATAAACCATGATGAATTCTTTGTATATAAGCATTCTCTGTATATGTAGGCGAGAACCCAAATTAAATTAAGTTATTTGGCATTTGGTAACCAGTAGACTGGTAACCCTTATTATTCCTTGGCCAGCTGGACTATATATACTATCTTCATTATTATTATTATTTTCTCTTGACTAAGAACTAACCAGCAGAAGAAGAATGAGACTAAAAGCAAAGTAGGTCATTAATTTCTTTCATTCTCACCACTTGGAAGCAGCTCAATAGTCTATCAATGAGTAAAAAACTATATTTAGATTTACAAATTTCATTATTAATGAATATCACTACAAGTCTAACTAGTCTATCATTGCATCCACGAAACAACACTTTGGTACGAAATCCACACAATTTAAGCAAAATAACAAACAGCTACTCACAAACAGAGCACAGAAGAAACATTAATTATATACCCACTAAATCTTCCCAAACCAATGGGAAGAAGATGAGCAAAGAGAGATTCACAAACAACTATTCAAAACAGAGCACATAAGAAACATCTAAGAAAGAAACAAGTTTCAAATGTTCCTAAAATTTGAGCTCAACTAACCTCTGATCTCACTGATCGAAGAAGACGAAGAGTTCCAAATCCACAAAGATGAACACCACAACTGGAATCACCGAGCTGAAGAAGGTTTTGAAGGATTCGATCGATTTTTCTAAGATTGTAGAAGGTGGTGCTCACAATCGAGAGAGAGAGAACTTCAAAATCAAAATTGCAATCGCAATCGTAATCGCTCTGAGATGAATCACTAAGAGGAATCACCATGCTGAAGAGGAATCGAGCGAGAGAACTTCGTATTGATTCGATCCTCTGAGACTGAAATTAGGGTTTATAGAGAGAGAGAGAGAGAGAGAGAGAGAGAGAGTCACATTGGAGTTGTGAGAATAGATCGACTTTGTGTAGGGTTTGGAAATAGGGGTTTGAAGAGAGACAGGGAGTGGGTTTGGAAATAAGGATTTGGAGGCGCTTTCAAACGACCTCTATTCAGAAACGGGACCGTTTTAATTAACACAAAAGGCGACGTTTATAAAACGTCGTTAATTAACAGAAAAGGTGACGTTTTAAAAAACGCCGTTAATTAAACGTCACTAAATCCATGATTTCCTGTGGAGAATGCTCATCATCATTCAATTATTTGAGAATCTCAAGCATATGAAACTCAAGGTATAATTTAACAATTGTGAGTATTTTGGGTCAGAAAGACATATAGATTTGTGGATAGAAATTTAGCAATTGTGAGTATTTTAGGTCAGGAGGACATACATATTTGAGGATAGAAGATCCCGTATCATTGAAAAAATGCCGATAAGTGTTTGACAAATTTAAATGACTCCTTCAATGAGAATATTTGGAATGATTATGTAATGTTACATTTATAAAAGAAAATACATAGAAAATTTAACGTGATTCATATTCAGTTTTTATTTTTTTTATTTGTAATATGAACTATCCATTCACTGAATTGTTGGTATCATTGATAGTACAAGTTTTAAAAGTAAAGCATTCATGCATGAGGTTCATTAATTTAGTGATAAAATGATGCTGTAATGTTATATTTACAGAAAAATATATAGATAACGTGATTTATATTTATTTTTTTGATTTATTTTATTGGTAATATGTACTATCCATTCACTGAATTGTTGGTATCATTTGTAGTACAAGTTTTAAAAGTAAAGCATTAATGTATGAGGTTCATTAGTGGTGAGCTAGGGCTTCGTTGTACGTAGGGTAAGCTCAAAAATGGAATGTGGAAAGAGAGGAATTTAAGTGGACCAATCAACAAGTGTGAGTACACCCAAGTCACAACTTATGCTGGACTGATGTTATAGTGGAAATTTGGGAGTCCCTTTTAGAAATTATTTTAATTTTTTGGAAAATGCTATGGTATGATATGTATCTTATCATAAAAATATATAATTTTACCATAATATTTTAACATTAATCACAAATGCGTAATTTCACATCACTATAAATTGACGTAATTAAAAATATTGTAATTAAGTCACAAACTTTTGCATCATTAATCACAAAATTTTGGACATTTTTGTTACGCCAATCTGTGACAATGTTACGTATTTATAATTGATATTTATGAAATTTTGTAATAAAATTATACATTTTTGTGTTAAAGTGCGTAAGGTAGCATTTCTTTCTTTCTTTTTTTCTTTTTTTTCTTTTTTTTTTAGCTCTTAATAGTGATATATAATTCTCACTTCACAGCCAAAATAAAAAATTCTTAGTAATAAAATATTTTGTTATTCGGTGTACACTTATTCAGGTTTGCATAAATTACAATGGCACTCTTGTGATTTTTTTTAATAACACTGACTTTCCTTACTTTTTTTTGACATTATCAAAATTTTCTTTTGTCATTTATTCTTGGATGATGTGAGGTTTTTAGATAAAATGACAAAATATCTTCACTATAGTTCTACCATTATCAACTTTCCAATTTAATTTTTTATTACCAATTATTTCTCGATATAAGTATTTTTCATTGAAAAAATTAAAAATGACTACATCAAAATACCTACATGTATTTTTAAGATAAATTTCTTATTAGAAAGAAATAGGTATTTTCAAATTTTCAAAAAAACTCTAGTTTCTCAAAATAGGTATTTTTTATTAAAAAAATTCAAATAGCTACATGTATCATTAATATATATATATATATATATATTTCAAATTTTTGTTCAAACTCCAATGTCTCAAAATAGGTATTTTCAACCTAAATTTTTTAACAGTAATTATTTCTATGCAAAAAATATAAATTAGTATTATTTCTTTTTGGAATTTGACATATTTTATATTTTGTTTTATAATTTTGAATAAAAGGCTGCATTTAATTTTTCATAATGTTTAATGGTCATGTGCGGCTTTTAATGTGTGCGTTTTAGTGTATTATATATATATTATATATATAGATCATTATATGGGTTTTGGTTTTATATAATGAAATGGGCAATGATTTTATTTTCACAATAGATTGGATTTCTATTTGTTATTTAAGAAAAATGACATTGGAGCTAACTGGTTTAATAAAATACATTGGAACAATTCAAATATTGTTTCATAGATTCCAATGAATTCATTTTATTTTAAAAAGTAAAATAAAAGAAGTTCATTTGTTTTTAACTTTAAAAAAAAAAGAAAAAAACTGTTTGAGAACTTAAAAGTTTTACTAATTTTTTATCAAATGTCTCACATAAATGTGTCATGTGAATCTCATATCCAATGAAACATTTAATAAAAGATTTGATAAAATTTTTGAGTCTCTAACTTTTGTGTAATGTTATACTGATAATAATAAACTAATTAGATAGCTAGTCCACATTTCTACAGCTATGCTTTGCAACTTATTTTGTTCTTTTTGTTTTTCTCTTTATTTCTAACTATATATTCATTACTTTTACAGTCTGAAAAATAAAAAATGTTTGAGATTCTTGAAAAAAAAAATTCTTAATTTGATTTATAATGATATGATATGTGTCAATTTTTTTATTTTTTACCTACTAAAACTATAGTGGACAAACATTGAGATATCTGGTCTAACTTAACCATCCTAAGTTTGACCTTGAAGATGTATAATTTCCAAACCCGCCCACTTAACCCAATAAATATGAATTATTATTTATTTTCTCCGTCTCGAAGGGCTACTAAATTACTCAAACCTTTTTAATAATTATTTTAGTTTAAAATATTAATAAAATTTAATTATAAAATAAATATAATTTTGTAAGAAGTGTTTGTTTAAATTTAAGTTATAGAAAGAAATATATATATATATATATATGCATTTTACTTTTATTTTATTAATTTTTTAATTTATTTTTGTAACTAAATAATATAATTTTAAATTAATATTTATAAATAGGCAGGTTAGGTGGGGTTAGGCTAAAACTTTTTATTCCTCACCCAATTCAAAAATTAAATGGGCTAAAGAAATTTTGTCTAGCACGACCCCATGGGTTAAATATTTTTTCCCAAGCCCTAAAAATATTAGACTGGGTTGGGCGGGTTGGGTTTGCCATTGAGTTTGATGGCCACCCCTACCGTATACAGCTCAACTCTCTTACACATCATTGTGAATGAATTTATGAGTCTCAAGTCATGCGTCTCTAGTATTTCTCTCATGAATGTGAAAAAATCTATATTTTTTAGAAATACTTTATATATGAAATTATTTTTGGAAACTGATGAGAAATAAAGGAGTAGATTATGATTTTTCAACTATGTGAGGACTGTTTTTTTTTTACTATTTTATTTTGAAAGAAATAATGCTAGAGACATCAAATTTTTTTACTAAAAAATCTACCTAAATACTCACATAGGTGGGGTCTCACACCCATATGAATGATTTGATAAATTTTTTTGATAATTTTGTTAATATCTCTAATATATTTTTCTTTTGGAAGATTATAAAATTTTAAAATGATATACAGTCTCTTTATATTTTCGTTTTTATTGAGATAAATATATAGATATTATATACAATTTTATATAACTTTGAGAACAGATTTTTTCTCAAATTTTAGCTGATCGATTAGGAGGTCAATATTTACTTTCGAGAGATAGTTTTTTCTCTTTGTTTCTTTGATGGTATAGGGTCTTTTTTGTATCATATAATATTGTTAGTGTTGAATCTTAATATTTTCTACACAAAAAAAATTAATATATAACATTTGTCATTTGATAAAAGGATTTTTAAAATTGAAAACAAAACAGAATATCTAAACTCTTTTTCAATTTGAAAACACAAATAGAATATCTAAACAAATTGAAAATACAAAATCTTACAATTACTAGGGATGTTTGGCGGTTTGGCCAATAGGTTTACGGTCAAAGGTACCTCAATCCGCCATCCGTCCAAAACTAAGCAGATTGGAAAAATCAATCTACAACCCGTCTGCTCCTTCATCACGCATCCGTCCAAAATACGACGAATCGATCGGTTTGGGTAAATCGAAATATCCGCTAAACATCCCTTTTTTTATGATCTCACGGGTTTACAATTGGAAATAATTTTATATTTATATTATATAAATATAATATAACCTTTTTTTTATATTTATTCTCCAAGTTTCATCCATTAATCTTATAATGTATACCATTTACCATGACAGATGTATTACCTTGATAGTGTCATTCATTAGTCTTATAATTTAAGAATATGATAGATCATAATTAAAATTATAATTTAAGCATATATTACATAATTTTTTTTTTTTTTTTTAAGTTGTGAATTATAAGTTTTATCAAACGTGGAAGACTAAATTTATGTGGGTTCTCCATAGGGGAGGGGACTTACCTTGTGTGAGTTCTCCACCCATATAAGACATTTAATAAAATTTTTGAAGAATATTTGTGTCAAGCGTTACTCTTAATGCCTATATATAAGGATAGAGATAGAAATAATAGGTTGGGTGTCAAGGATTACTTACTCTTAATGCCCTATATATAGGGATAGAGATAGAAATAGCAGGTCAGGTAAATTAATTTATAACTTTAAAGTGTTGCGGGCAGGCAGGAACCCTATTGGCCAAACCGCGAACATTTTAAATTTTTTTTTATTTATTTAGGTCACATTACCACTCTTATAAATACCTCTCTTATTTGGGTCACATCATTTTATCTTATTTATGTCACGTTACCTTTTATTTGAGTTACATTATCTCTGTATCACATTTCAGATATTTTCGTAAAAAGTCAAAACCCAAACAACCTCTTAGCATAATGATTGTTTGATTATGCTCAATTCCAACTTTTGGTATTTATATAGCAAATAGAAGAGAAACATGTCTTCCACCTTGCTAAACATAATGTGAATTGAGACATTGTAACCTTGCCCTCTTTAAAAGAGATTCAAGCTATCTGCATTTGATAACACCTTCATATCCCTCCAGTGGCGACTCCAGCAATATTTACAGACCGGGTCACCTCACATGTTCAAGTTCTACAAATTGACAAGAAATAAAGAAAATTACACTAAACAACTTTTAGGTTTTTATATTTTTTTATTTTTAAAAAAGAAGCCAAAAAGCTATAAATAAAAAATAAAGAATAAAGAAAAAAAGGTCAAAATGTAAATAAATAAATAAAACAATAAAAAAAAATCAAAATCCAAACGAGATTTTATACTTCTCAAACTTTAAGTAAAATAAATTACAAATATATTATACTATAGTCTTAACAAAAAAATAACATACTTTTACAATTTCATTTGATGAGGTCTTATTTTTTAGATTTGTAGCATATTAACTTTATTGTCAAGAATGTCAAAACACATTTTCTTATATATATGTAATCAAGTAATTATTCATTTATTGAAATTAAATTATATGGTGGGGTCCTTTAATTTTTTAATGAGGCTAAATCATATTGAAAAAAAAACATTAGTAATATATATATATTTTTGTAAGTGTTTCTGATTGGTTGATGGGGGGATTGGCCCCCATCAACTTGTAGGTAGCGTCGCCCGTGTAGCCCTCCTATGTTACATACCTTTTCATTTGACTTGTCTCTCTCAAGCAAAGTTTCTAAAAGGCAATGCATAATTCAAGGTGTTTTACCTCTCGATATGCATTTCAAATTTTAATTTTTTATATTTTGTAAATAAAATTTAATATTTTAAAGTAGTAAAAAAATTAAAATTAAAAAATTAAATATACAACTATAAATACTTTTCTCCTCAATGAAGCAAACGCTTCTTTGCAAAGAAGGAAACTTACCTTTATTGAAAGTCAATTGACGTTCTTAGCTTTACTGATTGATCTTCTCCCTTGTGCTTTTAACTTTGTGTGTGTGTGTTTTTTTTACTGGTCATTAGCTTAATTTTTCCTACAAAAATAAATTGCAAAAGATATTCCTTTTTATTTTTTTTATTTTTTCCTTTCTGTATAAACTCTCTAGACTGAGTTTAACAAGAACCTAAGACAAGTTTTTTCTTATGCGTGGCCCTCATATGCTTGTACAGTGGTAGAGTAGAGCCAAAGCCAGAAATTCAATGTAGCGGGGGCACACATTAATCTCAATATTGAATTTTTTTTGTTTCTCCCACATTGAGCAACAGTGAAATATTATTAGACTTGTTATACATTTTTTCAAATATTAATATTACAATTTTTATGCGAATGTGGTTTATAAGTTCTCAATCAACAACTCAATTCTATAAACCAACAATAGGGAGAAACAACCTACTTAATCTACAATCGACAAGTCCAATCCTATCAGCTCAACAAAGAGCCCTACAATGGAAAGAAACAACCTACTAAACAAACCCCATATTGGGAATGAAATAATCAATTGATTCAATTCCCATTCTTGGCCTCTCAGTTAAGAATCAATATGAATGTCCAAAAGAATCAAATAGGACACTCCAAAGTTGTGCATAATTTACTGAGGGACACTATTGTAATTTTATGTGGGACAAATAAGAAATAATCTTTATATATAAGGTTATTAGTCTAATAGTAGTGCTAGGATCCCAGAAAATTTTCCAGACAAAAAACCAAGAACACACATTGGAGGGATGCGATTCAATTCAAATGCAAGTCCCATTATACATAATTACATCTACACTACACTTCAATATTCATGGTAAAAATCTGGGTATTTTTTTCCTATACCTTAGTTTCTGTTAGTATAAATATTAAAAATTTAAGGTGGGCACGTGGTCCCCTAGGCCTTAGCTAGGTTTATCTATGTACTTATGCACAAAAGCCACACAAGGTCCACCTAAGGTGCATGCCTCATATTGTGATGTGCAAACCTTTGGGGAATATAGCCTAAAAATGAAAGTCTTGATGTGTTTTGCCTTAAGCCTGCCCTCGAGGCTTAGCTCGGCTCGGCTCGGCTCGGCTCAGTAAAGCCTTTTAAAAGTTTGCTCTCAGGAGTCAAGATACAATAGCCCTAGCTATACAGATCATTTGCACAAGAAGTTGAGTCGTACAGAGTACTCGAAAAAAACAATGTAAAAACAAGGGAAAATTACAAATTAGTTGTGCCTTCATAAAATATTTACAAATTCATGAAAAAGTTTAGAGCAATGATATATAAACAAAAAATTCATACATATTGATGTGGCTTATTATGAACCTTTCACTTCAAAACGAAACACCATTGAAGATGAATTTATTTACAATATTTGCATTGCCACATCATTATTGTTATGTTTCTTGTATGAATAGAATTTTCCAAAAGTTTATAATTTTAAAAATATAGAAAGAGAACAAAGACACAAAGTGTAACAACCCTCGTACTGATTACCGTTAAACCACTGAATTATGTACTGATCATTGCTAAACTGAACTGATAATGACTGGTAATTGGATTAACTGAGTTACTGAATAAACCGATTGAAATCGAAACTGAAATTGAATAAGTTTGTCTATTGAATTGCATATGGCATCTGTTTGATTGATTGATTATCTGTTTGAATTCGTGTGTTTAATTGCTAATTGAAGGCCTTATCGGCGGCCGAATTAGGAACCGTTTAGAGTTTTGAGATCAGTAGAATATTTGCGATTTAATGGTATATTTATCTGAAAATTTATTAGGAATGATTAAACTGGATTAAAATGAGTTAATTAAAGAGTTGGACTTAATTACAGCTTTGCCATTGAGTGGCTTTGTTTATTCTTGTCATTGTAGAGCCTTATACACTTAATTAAAATTTGATCAGCCTCTTATTCTTGCTCCTAACCAACCGAATTAGAGAGAGAGAAGAGGGAGAGAGTTGATTTTCATCTCTTTTTGCTTGGAGGCTTGTTGATTTAGAAGATTGATTGCATTGTTGATCTCCTAGGCTCTCTATTGAAGTCTTAAGGTAGGAATTTCTCCCTACATTCTTGTGTTTAACTTCATCTTGCATGATTCATGCTCCATTGAAGGATTTAAACCATGATATTTGCTCACAAATGGTGAATTGGAGCTCCATTGTTACATGCATGCTTGAATTAGTGCATTGTGAAGTTGATTTCATGTGGATTGTACATGCATGTCCATGTTTAAGCCATAGTCCATGTTTTCAGTTTGTTTTCCAGTTATTGAGCTCCATTGAGCAAGAATGAAAGCTTGATTTTGGTTTAAAGAGCATGCATTTCATGTTTTGAAAGTGTTCTTGAAAATGGGTTTGAAAATGGCTTGAATTGACTCACCTTTGGCCCTTGCATGTGTAAATTGGTTTTTGAAACTTGTTGTATATTGAATGTGGATGTATTTTCCAGAATTTGGGCCCAAGAGGTCGAGATTTGAGTTGTGAATGCTTGGTTTGAGCTTGGAAGGCAAATCTGGAAATTTCCAGATTTGGCTTCTTCGCTCGAGCGAAGGATTCCTCGCTCGAGCGAGCACCTTTATTCAGGGCTCCGCTCGAGCGAGCATCGAGCGTGGTATCGCGCGTAAAATTCGAGCATCCAGTACTTTTACTGTTCATCAGATCGCTCGAGCGAAGGATTGTTCGCTCGAGCGAAGCCTTTGATTTTTGAAGCTCGCTCGAGCGAAGGAAGGCTCGCTCGAGCGAAGAGCCTATTTTCAGCAACTTTTGAAAAATGCCTTCCAACTGTATTTTTGCATCCTCATCTCATCCTAGGCATTCTTAGGCCTAGTTTAAGACATCTTAATGAGGATTTAGACGTAGAACCACGCCGAGGAAATTTAGGGATTTAATTATCACCCTTTCCGACTGTGAAACTTAGTATGGGTTCTATTTGTTAACTGTTTAGGGTTGGCTCTCGGGGACGCGCTCTAGCTGCTACTAGCCCAATCTCTGTGAGTAACAATTGTGTAAAGATATGTTCAAAATGACTATCTTTTGAATACTGAACTGAACTGTTTACTGAACTGGAATTATTTACTGAATGAATGTATGTCCTTTATTTCTGAACTGTATTGTGGCATCCTTAGCACTACTGTTACTGACTGTTACTGTTACAGAGATCTCTGTCGGTTCCCTTGTGGAACCATACTGTTTACTGAATGACTGGCCATCATTACTGTTCGGTCTTTTTGACCTACTGTTACTGTTATGCTAACGGATGTACCACATATGACTGTTTATCGCACTGAACAACTGTAATATTGATTGAAATGAACTGATTTCTTTACTGTAAGGACATTACATTCTTAACCTCTTTATACTTTATGTTATTCACTGGGCTTTAGCTCACTGTTTATATATATATGTAGGTTCTCAGCAGCCAGACCAGAGCTAGGAGCGTGGGTTGGTCCCCAGTTGTGTCAAGCCAGCCTATGTGCCTCACCGTGAGGTTCCGTGTTGCCGTGTGATGGCCTTGGAGGTTTTGTTTTAAGTTTTTCCCATCGGTCTCCTCACTGTTTTGTATTGACCTAACGGATTGTATAGACTGTTTACTGTTTACTGTACTGTTATCGAGGGGTTAAGTCCCCGTACTGAATGTTGTATCTGACTGTATATAGACTGTACTGTTTGAACTGTATGAATGCATGAAAATGTTTTTGGCATACAGATTTTCACAGCTCAATGGACACTAGTTATTTACTGTATTGGCTTCCGCCAGGCCCTGAACTCTGTTATACTGTGTTATTGTTAAGCAGGCCTTCGGTAATCATGGATTACTGGCCGGTTACGGGGCTAAACCCATAGGGCCGGGTTTGGGTCGTGACAGAGTGGTATCAGAGCGATACTTAACCACGAGTTATACCGCACACACGTGTCCAAATGAGCTATAGGGTGTCCTAGAAAAGCAATTAGGGCATCTCATGAATTTGAAAAGTGTGTGCTTATGACTGATTGATTAAGTGTTAAATGTTAAACTGTCTAATTGTACAACTGCCTATAATGATAACTGTTATAACTGTTTATAGTGAAATGGATAACATAAACACTGCAAATGAAACTGGATCATCATCCTCTGAGGCCAGAATGGCCAGACTTGAACTAATGATGGGGCTGATAATTGAAAGACTGGATCAACAACAGAACCAACCGCCCCCACCTCCTCCTCCTCCGGTACAACCGGAACAGAATGTACAGAATGTGAACGCAAATGAGGGGGATATTATTGCTCTTACCCAGAAATTCAGCAAGCTAAAACCGCCATCCTTTCAGGGAGGCCTTGAACCATTGAAGGCTGAAGCTTGGGTACTTGAAACAGAAAAATTATTTGAAGTGTTTCCGTGCTCCGAAGCCAACAAAGTGTTGTTAGCAACCTTCACCCTTCAAGAAGAAGCAAGAAGGTGGTGGATGTTGACCCGCGATGCAAATGCTATTATGACTTGGGCTCAGTTCAAGGAGTCCTTCTTTGAAAAATACTTTCCCCAGTGCATCCGAGACAGAAAAGTAACGGAGTTTGAGCAACTGAAACAGGGCAAAATGTCTGTTGCCGAGTATGAGAAGAAATTCACCGAACTTGCTAGGTATGCACCACACATGGTGGACACCGATTATAAGAAGGCCAGGAGATTGGAAGGTGGCCTGAATGTTGCTATCCTTGACCGAGTCAACATGTTGAAATTGCCAACTTATGTGGGTGTTCTCGACAGGGCCTTGATGGCCGAATCAAATATTGAAGCACTGAAAACTGAAACACCAACAACTGAGTGGCAAGGAAAAAGGCAGGGTTTCAAATTCAAGAAAGGCAAGCATAACCCAGCAAACAAGAAACAGAATACGGGGTCGACAACTAGCCCCAGCCAAGGGAGTGGATTTACTCCACCCTGCTCCATATGTGGCAACAAGCACAAGGGGGTTTGCTATCAGATTTATGGAGCTTGTTTCAGGTGTGGCAAGGTGGGCCACAGAATTAAAGACTGTCCCTCTGCCCCGCAATCCAGTAGTAAAGCTGCACCGAGCGTAGCAGCATCAAATGTAGCACCGAAGCCTAACCCCAAAGCTACCGGGAAAGAGCCTATGAGGCAGGGCCGAGTGTTTGCCCTAGTACCGGGAGACGTGCAGAATACCGAGACTGTCGTGTCAGGTATCCTCTCTATTTGTTCTCAAAATGCATATGTATTGATTGATTTGGGGTCTACACATTCTTATGTGTCACATGCCTTCTCATGAAAATTGAATAGACCCTTAGAACCTATGAATTACTTGTTAGCTGTATCATCACCTGTTGGGGGATCCATGACATGTGCATATATGTATCCTGCTTGTGAGATTATTGTTGGGGATATGCATTTGTTTATTGATTTACTGCCATTGAATATCGACCATTTTGATGTAATATTGGGGATGGACTGGTTACAAAAATACCATGCTACTATCGATTGTGTGACCAAGCGAGTTGTTTTCCGTCCACCGGGCTTACCGGAATTTGTGTTTAATGGAATTGGAGTAGTACCCCCACCGTATCTGATTTCTTCTGTAAAAGCTGTTAGACTGATTAGAAAGGGGTGTAAAGGATATCTGTGTTCTGTGTTGACTGTGCCTACTGATGATAGTGTTAAAATTGATATGAATTGTATTCCTATAGTCAGAGAATTCCCAGATGTGTTTCCAGATGAATTGCCAGGGGATTTGATTGACAGGGAAATTGAATTTACTGTGGATGTAATTCCGGGTACACAGCCGATATCGAAAGCTCCTTACAGAATGGCTCCAACTGAACTGAAGGAATTGAAAGTGCAATTGCAGGAACTGTTAGACAAAAAGTTTATCAGACCCAGTACTTCACCGTGGGGTGCACCTGTTTTGTTTGTGAAGAAGAAAGATGGCTCACTGAGACTGTGTATTGATTACCGCGAACTGAACAAGGTAACTGTAAAGAATAAATATCCATTGCCACGTATTGATGATTTATTTGATCAGTTACAGGGTGCACAAGTGTTCTCCAAGATTGATCTTAGAGGTGTTCTCAGTGATTGATCTTAGATCGGGGGGGTCGGTGGTACCATCAACTGAAGGTTAAACCGGGAGATATTGATAAGACTGCTTTTAGAACAAGGTATGGACATTATGAATTTTTAGTTATGCCATTCGGAGTCACGAATGCCCCAGCTGCATTTATGGACCTTATGAACAGAATTTTTAAACCGTACCTTGATGATTCATTGTAGTATTTATTGATGACATCCTGATTTATTCTAAGACTGTTGAAGAACATGAACACCATCTAAGACTTGCCCTGCAGACCTTAAGAGAACAGAAATTGTATGCTAAACTGTCTAAATGTGAATTTTGGCTTGATCATGTGATGTTTTTGGGGCATGTTATTAGCAAGATGGAATTTCTGTCGATCCGCAGAAAATTGAAGCTGTAGTGAACTGGCCTAGACCAACGAATGTAACCGAAGTCCGAAGCTTTTTGGGATTGGCTGGATATTACAGGAGATTTGTCAAAGATTTCTCCAAGATTGCCTTACCACTGACCCAGTTGACACAGAAGGGGACATCATTTGACTGGACTGACCAGAGGGAATCAGCGTTCCAAGAATTGAAAACCCGACTTGTGACTGCACCGGTTCTGACCTTACCTTCAGGTACGGATGGTTACACTGTTTTTAGTGATGCTTCTCATAAGGGTTTGGGATGTGTTTTAATGCAGAATGGGAGAGTTATTGCTTATGCTTCCCGACAGTTGAGACCGCATGAAAAGAATTACCCAACCCACGATCTTGAACTTGCTGCAGTGGTTTTTGCATTGAAAATTTGGCGTCACTATTTGTATGGGGCAACATGTGAAGTATACACCGACCACAAGAGCTGAAGTATTTCTTCACCAGAAAGAACTGAATATGACAGCGGAGATGGCTTGAACTGATCAAAGATTATGACCTACAGATTCTGTACCATCCGGGAAAAGCCAATACCGTTGCCGATGCTTTGAGCCGAAATCGATTGGGAACATAGCCTGTTTGCTGACGGGCAGAAAGAATTGCTTCATGATCTGGAAAAGTCTGAGATTGAAATTGTTTTGAGGAACAAGGTGGAACCTTAGCTGCCATTACTGCTCAACCAGCATTGATTGAAGAGATTAAGGAGAAACAGCAACTGGATGATTTCTTGAAAAAGGTTATCGAAGAAAAAGATTCAAAACCGAGACCGGGGTTCAAATTTGACAACAATGTACTGAAATTTCAAGATAGACTGTGTGTACCAAATGACACTGAATTGAAAAGAAGAGTTCTCCAAGAAGGCCACAATTCGAAGTTTTCTATTCACCCGGGGAATACGAAAATGTATCAAGATCTGAAACAGAATTTCTGGTGGCCGGGAATGAAGAAAGATTGCGATTTGTGTCCAAGTGTCTCATTGCCAACAAGTCAAAGCTGAACATCACGACCGCGGATTACTGCAACCCTTACCCATACCAGAGTGGAAATGGGAGCATATCACGATGGATTTTATCGTGGGTTACCTCGCTCCAGGAAAGGTATGGATTCTATTTGGGTTATTGTTGATAGACTGACCAAATCTGCCACTTCTTACCTGTCAAGACAATCTATAATGCGGATAAATTGGCTGTTATCTATATTGATGAAATTGTTAGATTGCACGGAGTGCCTGTGTCTATTGTTTCTGACAGGGATGCGAAGTTTACATCGAGGTTCTGGCAAAGCCTACAGACTGCATTGGGTACTGAATTGAGGCTGAGTAGCCTATCATCCTCAGACAGATGGACAGTCAGAAAGGACCATCCAAACTTTAGAGGATCTACTGAGAATGTGTGTCCTTGATTTCAAGGAAACTGGGAAAGTCATTTGCCGTTGGCTGAATTCGCCTACAACAACAGCTACCATTCGAGTATTGGTATGGCGCCTTTCGAGGCATTGTATGGCAGAAAGTGTAGATCTCCAATTTGCTGGGCAGAAGTTGGAGATGGGCCTTTGCTTGGGCCCGAGAGTGTATGAGACGACTGAAAAGATCAAACTGATACAGCAAAGATTGAAAACCGCACAGAGTAGACAGAAAAGTTATGCTGATGTTAGAAGACGGGATAGAGAGTATGAAGTGGGTGATCACGTGTTTGTGAAAGTGACACCAATGAAAGGCCAGACTCGTTTTGGAGTCAAAGGCAAATTAGCGCCGCGGTATGTCGGACCGTATGAGGTGATTGAGAAAATCAATCCAGTGGCGTATCAAGTTGCACTTCCTCCTGAAATGGAGCATATGCATAACGTCTTCCACATTTCGATGTTGAGAGATTATCTTCGGGATCCGTTTCATGTGATTGAGCCTACCCGTAGTGTTGAGTGATGACTACACTTACGAGGAACGGCCTATACAGATTGTAAACCGACGGATCAAGAAACTGAGAAACAAAGAGATCCACTAGTGAAAGTTGACTGGCAGAATCATGGTGGTGTGTATGCCACTTGGGAAAGGGAAGATGACATGGCGCGATATCCTGATTTGTTCCCACTGAACCCTGTTTTCTTCCAAACTGAAGGTAACTCGAGTTTAGAGGACTAAACTCCTTATAAGGAGGGGAGACTGTAACAACCCTCGTACTGATTACCGTTAAACCACTGAATTATGTACTGATCATTGCTAAACTGAACTGATAATGACTGGTAATTGGATTAACTGAGTTACTGAATAAACCGATTGAAATCGAAACTGAAATTGAATAAGTTTGTCTATTGAATTGCATATTGCATCTGTTTGATTGATTGATTATCTGTTTGAATTCGTGTGTTTAACTGCTAATTGAAGGCCTTATCGGCGGCCGATTAGAAACCGTTTATGTTTTAGATCAGTAGAATATTTCTGATTTAATGGTATATTTATCTGAAAATTGATTAGGAATGATTAAATGGATTAATTAAAATGAGTAATTAAAGAGTTTGACTTAATTACAATTGCCATTGAGTGGCTTTTGTTTATTCTTGTCATTGAGAGCCTTATACACTTAATTAAACATTGATCAGCCTCTTATTCTTGCTCCTAACCAACCGAATTAGAGAGAGAGAGAAGAGGGAGAGAGTTGATTTTCATCTTTTTGCTTGGAGGCTTGTTGATTTAGAAGATTGATTGCATTGTTGATCTCCTAGGCTCTCTATTGAAGTCTTAAGGTAGGAATTTCTCCCTACATTCTTGTGTTTAACTTCATCTTGCATGATTCATGCTCCATTGAAGGATTTAAACCATGATATTTGCTCACAAATGGTGAATTGGAGCTCCATTGTTACATGCATGCTTGAATTAGTGCATTGTGAAGTTGATTTCATGGTGGATTGTACATGCATGTCCATGTTTAAGCCATAGTCCATGTTTTCAGTTTGTTTTCCAGTTATTGAGCTCCATTGAGCAAGAATGAAAGCTTGATTTTGGTTTAAAGAGCATGCATTTCATGTTTTGAAAGTGTTCTTGAAAATGGGTTTGAAAATGGCTTGAATTGACTCACCTTTGGCCCTTGCATGTGTAAATTGGTTTTTGAAACTTGTTGTATATTGAATGTGGATGTATTTTCCAGAATTTGGGCCCAAGAGGTCGAGATTTGAGTTGTGAATGCTTGGTTTGAGCTTGGAAGGCAAATCTGGAAATTTCCAGATTTGGCTTCTTCGCTCGAGCGAAGGATTCCTCGCTCGAGCGAGCACCTTTATTCAGGGCTCCGCTCGAGCGAGCATCGAGCGTGGTATCGCGCGTAAAATTCGAGCATCCAGTACTTTTACTGTTCATCAGATCGCTCGAGCGAAGGATTGTTCGCTCGAGCGAAGCCTTTGATTTTTGAAGCTCGCTCGAGCGAAGGAAGGCTCGCTCGAGCGAAGAGCCTATTTTCAGCAACTTTTGAAAAATGCCTTCCAACTGTATTTTTGCATCCTCATCTCATCCTAGGCATTCTTAGGCCTAGTTTAAGACATCTTAATGAGGATTTAGACGTAGAACCACGCCGAGGAAATTTAGGGATTTAATTATCACCCTTTCCGACTGTGAAACTTAGTGTGGGTTCTATTTGTTAACTGTTTAGGGTTGGCTCTCGGGGACGCGCTCTAGCTGCTACTAGCCCAATCTCTGTGAGTAACAATTGTGTAAAGATATGTTCAAAATGACTATCTTTTGAATACTGAACTGAACTGTTTACTGAACTGGAATTATTTACTGAATGAATGTATGTCCTTTATTTCTGAACTGTATTGTGGCATCCTTAGCACTACTGTTACTGACTGTTACTGTTACAGAGATCTCTGTCGGTTCCCTTGTGGAACCATACTGTTTACTGAATGACTGGCCATCATTACTGTTCGGTTTTTTGACCTACTGTTACTGTTATGCTAACGGATGTACCACATATGACTGTTTATCGCACTGAACAACTGTAATATTGATTGAAATGAACTGATTTCTTTACTGTAAGGACATTACATTCTTAACCTCTTTATACTTTATGTTATTCACTGGGCTTTAGCTCACTGTTTATATATATATGTAGGTTCTCAGCAGCCAGACCAGAGCTAGGAGCGTGGGTTGGTCCCCAGTTGTGTCAAGCCAGCCTATGTGCCTCACCGTGAGGTTCCGTGTTGCCGTGTGATGGCCTTGGGATTTTGTTTTAAGTTTTTCCCATCGGTCTCCTCACTGTTTTGTATTGACCTAACGGATTGTATAGACTGTTTACTGTTTACTGTACTGTTATCGAGGGGTTAAGTCCCCGTACTGAATGTTGTATCTGACTGTATATAGACTGTACTGTTTGAACTGTATGAATGCATGAAAAATGTTTTTGGCATACAGATTTTCACAGCTCAATGGACACTAGTTATTTACTGTATTGGCTTCCGCCAGGCCCTGAACTCTGTTATACTGTGTTATTGTTAAGCAGGCCTTCGGTAATCATGGATTACTGGCCGGTTACGGTGCTAAACCCATAGGGCCGGGTTTGGGTCGTGACAGAGTGGTATCAGAGCGATACTTAACCACGAGTTATACCGCACACACGTGTCCAAATGAGCTATAGGGTGTCCTAGAAAAGCAATTAGGGCATCTCATGAATTTGAAAAGTGTGTGCTTATGACTGATTGATTAAGTGTTAAATGTTAAACTGTCTAATTGTACAACTGCCTATAATGATAACTGTTATAACTGTTTATAGTGAAATGGATAACATAAACACTGCAAATGAAACTGGATCATCATCCTCTGAGGCCAGAATGGCCAGACTTGAACTAATGATGGGGCTGATAATTGAAAGACTGGATCAACAACAGAACCAACCGCCCCCACCTCCTCCTCCTCCGGTACAACCGGAACAGAATGTACAGAATGTGAACGCAAATGGGGGATATTATTGCTCTTACCCAGAAATTCAGCAAGCTAAAACCGCCATCCTTTCAGGGAGGCCTTGAACCATTGAAGGCTGAAGCTTGGGTACTTGAAACAGAAAAATTATTTGAAGTGTTTCCGTGTTCCGAAGCCAACAAAGTGTTGTTAGCAACCTTCACCCTTAAGAAGAAGCAAGAAGCAAGAAGGTGTGGATGTGACCACGCGATGCAAATGCTATTATGACTTGGGCTCAGTTCAAGGAGTCCTTCTTTGAAAATACTTTCCCCAGTGCATCCGAGACAGAAAAGTAACGGAGTTTGAGCAACTGAAACAGGGCAAAATGTCTGTTGCGAGTATGAGAAGAAATTCACGAACTTGCTAGGTATGCACCACACATGGTGGACACCGATTATAAGAAGGCAGGAGATTGGAAGGTGGCCTGAATGTTGCTATCCTTGACGAGTCACATGTTGATTGAAATTGCCAACTTATGTGGGTGTTCTTGACAGGGCCTTGATGGCCGAATCAAATATTGAAGCACTGAAAACTGAAACACCAACAACTGAGTGGCAAGGAAAAAGGCAGGGTTTCAAATTCAAGAAAGGCAAGCATAACCCAAAACAAGAAACAGAATACGGGGTCGACAACTAGCCCCAGCCAAGGGAGTGGATTTACTCCACCCTGCTCCATATGTGGCAACAAGCACAAAGGGGTTTGCTATCAGATTTCTGGAGCTTGTTTCAGGTGTGGCAAGGTGGGCCACAGAATTAAAGACTGTCCCTCTGCCCCGCAATCCAGTAGTAAAGCTGCACCGAGCGTAGCAGCATCAAATGTAGCACCGAAGCCTAACCCCAAAGCTACCGGGAAAGAGCCTATGAGGCAGGGCCGAGTGTTTGCCCTAGTACCGGGAGACGTGCAGAATACCGAGACTGTTGTGTCAGGTATCCTCTCTATTTGCTCAAAATGCATATGTATTGATTGATTCGGGGTCTACACATTCTTATGTGTCACATGCTTTCACGAAAATTGAATAGACCCTTAGAACCTATGAATTACTTGTTAGCTGTATCATCACCTGTTGGGGGATCCATGACATGTGCATATATGTATCCTGCTTGTGAGATTATTGTTGGGGATATGCATCTATTTTATTGATTTACTGCCATTGAATATCGATCATTTTGATGTAATATTGGGGATGGATTGGTTACAAAAGTATCATGCCACTATAGACTGTGTAACAAAACAAGTAGTTTTTTCCGTCCACCGGGCTTACCGGAATTTGTGTTTAATGGAATTGGAGTAGTACCCCCACCGTATCTGATTTCTTCTGTAAAAGCTGTTAGACTGATTAGAAAGGGGTGTAAAGGATATCTGTGTTCTCTGTGTTGACTGTGCCTACTGATGATAGTGTTAAAACTGATATGAATTGTATTCCTATAGTCAGAGAATTCCCAGATGTGTTTCCAGATGATTGCCAGGGGATTTGATTGACAGGGAAATTGAATTTACTGTGGATGTGATTCCGGGTACACAGCCGATATCGAAAGCTCCTTACAGAATGGCTCCAACTGAACTGAAGGAATTGAAAGTGCAATTGCAGGAACTGTTAGACAAAAAGTTTATCAGACCCAGTACTTCACCGTGGGGTGCACCTGTTTTGTTTGTAAAGAAGAAAGATGGCTCACTGAGACTGTGTATTGATTACCGCGAACTGAACAAGGTAACTGTAAAGAATAAATATCCATTACCGTATTGATGATTTATTTGACCAGTTACAGGGTGCACAAGTGTTTTCCAAGATTGATCTTAGATCGGGGTACCATCAATGAAGGTTAAACCGGGAGATATTGATAAGACTGCTTTTAGAACAAGGTATGGACATTATGAATTTTTAGTTATGCCTTCGGAGTCACGAATGCCCCAGCTGCATTTATGGACCTTATGAACAGAATTTTTAAACCGTACCTTGATGATTTCATTGTAGTATTTATTGATGACATCTGATTTATTCTAAGACTGTTGAAGAACATGAACACCATCTAAGACTTGCCCTGCAGACCTTAAGAGAACAGAAATTGTATGCTAAACTGTCTAAATGTGAATTTTGGCTTGATCATGTGATGTTTTTGGGGCATGTTATTAGCAAGATGGAATTTCTGTTGATCCGCAGAAAATTGAAGCTGTAGTGAACTGGCCTAGACCAACGAATGTAACCGAAGTCCGAAGCTTTTTGGGATTGGCTGGATATTACAGGAGATTTGTCAAAGATTTCTCCAAGATTGCCTTACCACTGACTCAGTTGACACAGAAGGGGACATCATTTGACTGGACTGACCAGAGGGAATCACAGCGTTCCAAGAATTGAAAACCGACTTGTGACTGCACCGGTTCCTTACTCTACCTCAGGTACAGATGGTTACACTGTTTTTAGTGATGCTTCTCATAAGGGTTTGGGATGTGTTTTAATGCAGAATGGGAGAGTTATTGCTTATGCTTCCCGACAGTTGAGACCGCATGAAAAGAATTACCCAACCCATGATCTTGAACTTGCTGCAGTGGTTTTTGCATTGAAAATTTGGCGTCACTATTTGTATGGGGCGACATGTGAAGTATACACCGACCACAAGAGCCTGAAGTATTTCTTCACCCAGAAAGAACTGAATATGAGACAGCGGAGATGGCTAGAATTGATCAAAGATTATGACCTACAGATTTTGTACCATCCGGGAAAAGCCAATACCGTTGCCGATGCTTTGAGCCGAAAATCGATTGGGAACATAGCCTGTTTGCTGACTGGGCAGAAAGAATTGCTTCATGATCTGGAAAAGTCTGAGATTGAAATTGTTTTGAGGAACAAGGTGGAACCTTAGCTGCCATTACTGCTCCAGATCATTGATAAAAGAGAAAGAGAAACAACAACTGATGATTTCTTGAAAAAGGTTATCGAAGAAAAAGATTCAAAACCGAGACCGGGGTTCAAATTTGACAACAATGTACTGAAATTTCAAGATAGACTGTGTGTACCAAATGACACTGAATTGAAAAGAAGAGTTCTCCAAGAAGGCCACAATTCGAAGTTTTCTATTCACCCGGGGAATACGAAAATGTATCAAGATCTGAAACAGAATTTCTGGTGGCCGGGAATGAAGAAAGAATCGCTGAATTTGTGTCCAAGTGTCTCATTGCCAACAAGTCAAAGCGAACATCAGCGACCCGGATTACTGCAACCCTTACCCATACCAGAGTGGAAATGGGAGCATATCACGATGGATTTTATCGTTGGATTACCTCGCTCCAGGAAAGGTATGGATTCTATTTGGGTTATTGTTGATAGACTGACTAAATCTGCACACTTCTACCTGTCAAGACAATCTATAATGCGGATAAATTGGCTGTTATCTATATTGATGAAATTGTTAGATTGCACGGAGTGCCTGTGTCTATTGTTTCTGACAGGGATGCGAAGTTTACATCGAGGTTCTGGCAAAGCCTACAGACTGCATTGGGTACTGAATTGAGGCTGAGTAGCGCCTATCATCCTCAGACAGATGGACAGTCAGAAAGGACCATCCAACTTTAGAGGATCTACTGAGAATGTGTGTCCTTGATTTCAAGGGAAACTGGGAAAGTCATTTGCCGTTGGCTGAATTCGCCTACAACAACAGCTACCATTCGAGTATTGGTATGGCGCCTTTCGAGGCATTGTATGGCAGAAAGTGTAGATCTCCAATTTGCTGGGCAGAAGTTGGAGATGGGCCTTTGCTTGGGCCCGAGATTGTATGAGACGACTGAAAAGATCAAACTGATACAGCAAAGATTGAAAACCGCACAGAGTAGACAGAAAAGTTATGCGATGTTAGAAGACGGGATAGAGAGTATGAAGTGGGTGATCACGTTTTGTGAAAGTGACACCAATGAAAGGCCAGACTCGTTTTGGAGTCAAAGGCAAATTAGCGCCGCGGTATGTCGGACCGTATGAGGTGATTGAGAAAATCAATCCGTGGCGTATCAAGTTGCACTTCCTCCTGAAATGGAGCATATGCATAACGTCTTCCACATTTCGATGTTGAGAGATTACTTCGGATCCGTTTCATGTGATTGAGCCTACCCGATAGTGTTGAGTGATGACTACACTTACGAGGAACGGCCTATACAGATTGTAAACCGACGGATCAAGAAACTGAGAAACAAGAGATCCCACTAGTGAAAGTTGACTGGCAGAATCATGGTGGTGTGTATGCCACTTGGGAAAGGGAAGATGACATGGCGAAAAGATATCCTGATTTGTTCCCACTGAACCCTGTTTTCTTCCAAACTGAAGGTAACTCGAGTTTAGAGGACTAAACTCCTTATAAGGAGGGGAGACTGTAACAACCCTCGTACTGATTACCGTTAAACCACTGAATTATGTACTGATCTTGCTAAACTGAACTGATAATGACTGGTAATTGGATTAACTGAGTTACTGAATAAACCGATTGAAATCGAAACTGAAATTGAATAAGTTTGTCTATTGAATTGCATATTGCATCTGTTTGATTGATTGATTATCTGTTTGAATTTGTGTTTAAACTGCTAATTGAAGGCCTTATCGGCGGCCGAATGAAAACCGTTTAGTGTTTTGTAATCAGTAGAATATTTGTGATTTAATGGTATATTTATCTGAAAATTGATTAGGAATGATTAAACTGGATTAAAATGAGTTAATTAAAGAGTTGGACTTTACTACAATTGCCATTGAGTGGCTTTGTTTATTCTTTCATTGTAGAGCCTTATACACTTAATTAAACATTGATCAGCCTTTATTCTTGCTCCTAACAACCGAATTAGAGAGAGAGAGAGGGAGAGAGTTGATTTTCATCTCTTTTTGCTTGGAGGCTTGTTGATTTAGAAGATTGATTGCATTGTTGATCTCCTAGGCTCTCTATTGAAGTCTTAAGGTAGGAATTTCTCCCTAATTCTTGGTTTAACTTCATCTTGCATGATTCATGCTCCATTGAGGATTAAACCATGATATTTGCTCACAAATGGTGAATTGGAGCTCCATTGTTACATGCATGCTTGAATTAGTGCATTGTGAAGTTGATTTCATGGTGGATTGTACATGCATGTCCATGTTTAAGCCATAGTCCATGTTTTCAGTTTGTTTTCCAGTTATTGAGCTCCATTGAGCAAGAATGAAGCTTGATTTTGGTTTAAAGAGCATGCATTTCATGTTTTGAAAGTGTTCTTGAAAATGGGTTTGAAAATGGCTTGAATTGACTCACCTTTGGCCCTTGCATGTGTAAATTGGTTTTTGAAACTTGTTGTATATTGAATGTGGATGTATTTTCCAGAATTTGGGCCCAAGAGGTCGAGATTTGAGTTGTGAATGCTTGGTTTGAGCTTGGAAGGCAAATCTGGAAATTTCCAGATTTGGCTTCTTCGCTCGAGCGAAGGATTCCTCGCTCGAGCGAGCACCTTTATTCAGGGCTCCGCTCGAGCGAGCATCGAGCGTGGTATCGCGCGTAAAATTCGAGCATCCAGTACTTTTACTGTTCATCAGATCGCTCGAGCGAAGGATTGTTCGCTCGAGCGAAGCCTTTGATTTTTGAAGCTCGCTCGAGCGAAGGAAGGCTCGCTCGAGCGAAGAGCCTATTTTCAGCAACTTTTGAAAAATGCCTTCCAACTGTATTTTTGCATCCTCATCTCATCCTAGGCATTCTTAGGCCTAGTTTAAGACATCTTAATGAGGATTTAGACGTAGAACCACACCGAGGAAATTTAGGGATTTAATTATCACCCTTTCCGACTGTGAAACTTAGTGTGGGTTCTATTTGTTAACTGTTTAGGGTTGGCTCTCGGGGACGCGCTCTAGCTGCTACTAGCCCAATCTCTGTGAGTAACAATTGTGTAAAGATATGTTCAAAATGACTATCTTTTGAATACTGAACTGAACTGTTTACTGAACTGGAATTATTTACTGAATGAATGTATGTCCTTTATTTCTGAACTGTATTGTGGCATCCTTAGCACTACTGTTACTGACTGTTACTGTTACAGAGATCTCTGTCGGTTCCCTTGTGGAACCATACTGTTTACTGAATGACTGGCCATCATTACTGTTCGGTCTTTTTGACCTACTGTTACTGTTATGCTAACGGATGTACCACATATGACTGTTTATCGTACACTGAACAACTGTAATATTGATTGAAATGAACTGATTTCTTACTGTAAGGACATTACATTCTTAACCTCTTTATACTTATGTTATTCACTGGGCTTTAGCTCACTGTTTATATATATATGTAGGTTCTCAGCAGCCAGACCAGAGCTAGGAGCGTGGGTTGGTCCCCAGTTGTGTCAAGCCAGCCTATGTGCCTCACCGTGAGGTTCCGTGTTGCCGTGTGATGGCCTTGGGATTTTGTTTTAAGTTTTTCCCATCGGTCTCCTCACTGTTTTGTATTGACCTAACGGATTGTATAGACTGTTTACTGTTTACTGTACTGTTATCGAGGGGTTAAGTCCCCGTACTGAATGTTGTATCTGACTGTATATAGACTGTACTGTTTGAACTGTATGAATGCATGAAAATGTTTTTGGCATACAGATTTTCACAGCTCAATGGACACTAGTTATTTACTGTATTGGCTTCCGCCAGGCCCTGAACTCTGTTATACTGTGTTATTGTTAAGCAGGCCTTCGGTAATCATGGATTACTGGCCGGTTACGGGGCTAAACCCATAGGGCCGGGTTTGGGTCGTGACACAAAGGGAGACTTGTATCACACTGCTACAAGGCTTAAGACTCTACAAAATACTGAATTGAAAGAGTTACATATACATAGGAAAATGCTCAATTGAAAGAGTTACATATATATATAGGAATAAACTTTTATCCATTTTTGTCACATATTTTTGCCTTCTATTATTTTATTTAATTATTTATCCTTTCTATTTCCTTCATGAAACTCTCTTCCTTCTTTTTTTTAATTTTTTTTTATCAACAATGTCAATGGAAGCTTTTCGTTATCTCCTCTTACTCATCCATGTGACAAAGATATAAAATATACATTTAATGAATATAAGTAGAATGCTCCAGTTACATCACATAGGTAAAAAGTTCATAATTTTAATATTAAAATATATTGTGCATTGCATTTTGGATTGACACATCTATACTTGTTTTAATATTGAAAATATAGTAAACATCATGAAGGTATGCTATACACTAAACCTCCGCTAGTGTAACAATGAGCTCTATTCTAGAGTTAGTAGTATGATGTACATTGAACTATGACTACTAAAAGAAAATATAGTTAAAATATCATTGCTTAGAACAATCTGACTCAACTTTGCAAATAAATGTTTTATTTTGTTCTTCATCCATTTTTATCACATGTTTATGCCACTTATTCTTTAGTTCATTATTTATCCTCTCTAGTTCCTTTGTGGAACTCTCTTCTTATTTTTTAATTTTATTGACTATGGCAGATTTTACTTATCCATGTGACAAAGATGTAAAACATATATTTAATGAATGTGAATAGAATGCTCTAGTTAGATCACATGGGTAAAAAGTAAATAATTTTAATATTAAAATATGTTGTGCATTGCATTATGCACGGACACTTCTTATGTTTGTTGTGGTTATTGGATATGATCGATAAATGTTGGGCATCTTTTCTTATAGAATACACAACTTGAGTTTGTGAGATTGCTGAAGGCATATAAACAAAGTTCGGTTGGTACATTGTTTTCTCTTACTTTGGAAGCAATTGACGTTGGTGTGAAGAAAACGTATTTTGCAAAAATTTTGAGAAATGCTAGTGAGAATTGCAGATTGGAGTTAGAATCATTTTAGCTTGTTCCTAATAAGATTGAAACATAATTGGCAAGCCAGGTAACCATTTTACAACTCTGTAAAGTCCCACTTTGATCGAAGTCTTGTACATATTTTGAAAGATTGCACAACAATTATTTCTTGATTGTTATATACCTCATCTACGTGTTTGTTACTTTACTTGCGATTGACTTTTGTTGTAGTTATACATTATTACGTTTGTGAATGGAAACTGAATTAGAGATGTCATTAATTCCTAACATTTGGCAGCTTGTTTAACAAATTATAGCTTTTCTTCTTTTGATTATTTATTTATTTGTTGATGACTGGGTGTTCGGACCAACTTATGCGCACCTCAATTGATCCCGGGACCCACGCAAAGTGCCCTCTCCAAGTGGATCGGGCAAATCTCAAGCGTGGCCCCAAGGAATTAAAAGCACCTAGTTTTAGTTTAACCTAAGATCTGGAGGGAGCACACCCCCACGCCTCAAGTTGCACCCACTAGGCCAACCCCTTGGGGTTTCTTCTTTTTGATTTATTGGTAGCTTTGTATCAAATGACTGTTGCTCACCCCATCTCCACAAATGGGCAGTTTTTGTTGTTACATAACTAGATAAGTTTTTGTTTGTTTGTTATTTTTATTTTTCAATAATCAATTAGAGGATTGTGTTAGCACATAGGGTTGGCCCTTTTAGCCAAAATTTTGCTTTCTAATATTATCATTTTTGTATGGATTTATTACATATGTATGAAAGTTCTTTAGCCATATCTTTCTTTTCTTTTTCTTTTTTAATTTTTAATTTTTTTTTTTAAATATCTTGAATTTATCAATGCGAGTGCTTATTAGTTCTATCTTTGTATTATGTAGTGTTACAAATATTATTGTGTTTTTGTTTTACATATTATTTATGTTACAAATCATTGTACAACCCTCCAAGACCTAGAAAATATTATTTATGTTACAAAGACAAATTTTCGCATAAAAATTTGTTTAGTGTAATTTTCTTTATTTCTTGTCAATTTGTAGAACTTGAACATGTGAGGTGACCCGGTCTGTAAATATTGCTGGAGTCGCCACTGGAGGGATATGAAGGTGTTATCAAATGCAGATAGCTTGAATCTCTTTTAAAGAGGGCAAGGTTACAATGTCTCAATTCACATTATGTTTAGCAAGGTGGAAGACATGTTTCTCTTCTATTTGCTATATAAATACCAAAAGTTGGAATTGAGCATAATCAAACAATCATTATGCTAAGAGGTTGTTTGGGTTTTGACTTTTTACGAAAATATCTGAAATGTGATACAGAGATAATGTAACTCAAATAAAAGGTAACGTGACATAAATAAGATAAAATGATGTGACCCAAATAAGAGAGGTATTTATAAGAGTGGTAATGTGACCTAAATAAAAAAAAAAATTTAAAATGTTCGCGGTTTGGCCAATAGGGTTCCTGCCTGCCCGCAACACTTTAAAGTTATAAATTAATTTACCTGACCTGCTATTTCTATCTCTATCCCTATATATAGGGCATTAAGAGTAAGTAATCCTTGACACCCAACCTGTTATTTCTATCTCTATCCTTATATATAGGGCATTAAGAGTAACGCTTGACACAAATATTCTATCAAAAATTTTATTAAATGTCTTATATGGGTGGAGAACTCACACAAGGTAAGTCCCCTCCCCTATGGAGAACCCATAAATTTAGTCTTCCACGTTTGATAAAACTTATAATTCACAACTTAAAAAAAAAAAAAAAATTATGTAATATATGCTTAAATTATAATTTTTAATTATGATCTATCATATTCTTAAATTATAAGACTAATGAATGACACTATCAAGGTAATACATCTGTCATGGTAAATGGTATACATTATAAGATTAATGGATGAAACTTGGAGAATAAATATAAAAAAAAGGTTATATTATATTTATATAATATAAATATAAATTATTTTCAATTGTAAACCCGTGAGATCATAAAAAAAAGGGATGTTTAGCGGATATTTCGATTTACCCAAACCGATCGATCCGTCGTATTTTGGACGGATGCGTGATGAGGAGCAGACGGTTGTAGATTGATTTTTTCCAATCTGCTTAGTTTTGGACGGATGACGGATTTGAGGTACCTTTGACCGTAACCTATTGGCCAAACCTCAAGCATCACTAGTAATTTGTAAGATTTTGTATTTTTAATTTGTTTAGATATTCTATTTGTGTTTTCAATTGAAAAAGAGTTTAGATATTCTGTTTTGTTTTCAATTTAAAAATCCTTTTATCAAATGACAAATGTTAATATTTAATTTTTTTTGTGTAGAAAATATAAGATTCAACACTAACAAATATTATATGATACAAAAAAGACCCTATACCATCAAAGAAACAAAGAGAAAAAACTATCTCTCGAAAGTAAATATTGACCTCCTAATCGATCAGCTAAAATCTGTTCTCAAAGTTATATAAAATTGTTATAATATCTATATGATTTATCTCAATAAAAACGAAAATATAAAGAGACTTGTATATCAACATTTGTTGATTAACAGAGAGAGAGAAAGGAGGTTAGTAGTGCAGAAGAGAGTGAGAGAGATAGAGAGAGAGAGAGAGAGAGAGAGAACAGCGAGAGAGATAGAGAGAAAACAAAAAGGCACATACTAATCGAAGAGAAGAAAGCAGCAGCGGTGAGCAGAGAGCAGAGGCGATGCGCGGAGAGTAGTGATGGCGAGTGAAAAGCAGCGACGACGAGTGAAGCGGTGGTGACAGCAAGGCTATAGCAACGCCAATCGCAAGGTAAGGAAGAGGAACAAGACTAGAGCCCTCGACTACCGGCAATGATAAATGAGATGAGATGTTTAGGTTTAATTGAGAAATAATTGTGTGTGTGTGTGAGTATATCTACATTTGGTATGATAGATGTAATCTAATGGTTGAGATGTAACTTGCTGGATCATGTGTATATAGCAGAATTTGTGCAAATTATATAAAGGCGGGGCGGAGCGGGGCGGTTACATAGGCGGATTGGTATTTTCCAACTGCCACCCGCGCCGACCTGCCACTGTTGGGCTCTCACCCATCCACCAAAGCCGGAAAAATGCGCGGTTCGAAGTTGTTCGGAGCGATTTGGTGCGGTTTTGGTGATTTTGACAGTATTGTGTACAACCCTAGATGTAAGCATGACATTTTCCCAACACTACGATTTAGCTTTGGATTGCTTGTGAAATACCAAGCTCACTACGAATCAAAATGAAATATAGAATAAACAAATAGTATCCAAATTGATCCCCAAAAACCATCCAGTGTAATCCTTTATCCTGTGACTCTTGCAATTTGCCCTTGAATTCTCTCAATTCGACACGTGTAGACCAATACGGTTGTATAGAAATTGGAAGAGTTCCTAGGGGCAACTCAATAGTGACCACCTCTCTCCTTGGTGGTAAACCATACAAGTCCTTTGGAAACACGTTCGGATATTCATAAACTATAAAATAGAAAGGGAAAAAAAATGATATTGATTTCTTTCCTATCTTGTTTGGTTAAGTTATAGAAAAAAAATGAAATGAAATGATATAATGTTATGTTACCAAATTAACATTTTTTTTTAAGAACTGTTAAAATATTTATTTATTCTATATCTAAACAAGTAGTTTTGGTATTATAACAAAATAATATTTAATGATTTCATTACTCCACTTTTGAAAAGATTGAAAAGAGAAAGTATGAAAGAAATGTATCGGTGGTGCTACATGCATCAATTAATGTACACACTAGTGTACCAACTAGTGTTATGACATTATTACTGACCACACCTATTAGAAAAATTACAAATATCCAAAACCTTTAAAATTATACCACATTATCTGTTAGTATATTAGTTAGTACATTAATTGGTACATATAGCATTATTCTTATTTTCTCTCATATTTAGTAGGTGGATTTGGTCAAAGCTCCCCTCATAATAAAACTTTAATGCATTAAAAACAAACACAAAAAGTTTTTCTTGAAAAGTTTAACACAAATTAACATTATTAATATATTAAACTTTAAAATAATATAACTTTTGATGTAAATGTCGATTTTAATAAAATTAGTATTTTTAGAATTCTCTTATCAAGATCTATTAAATAAGATCCATGTTGACTATGAAATTCTTAAAAAATTAATATAAACAGTAACATGTTACTCTGTTTGACACTAACATATTACTCTGATTTATAGTAACATGTTATTCTGCCAATATTATTCAAGAAAAATATATAATTTTTTTTTTTTACTTTGTCCTTACTCAATTATGTGTTTTCTCCTTAAGCAATTTATTAAAAAAAATAAATTGAGCTGTCTTTTTCACTAAATAAAGGTCCAATAGGGAAATTTTAACTAAATTTCCCTATTTAGTAATCCAAACAAGAAATTGAAAGGTGTTAAAAATAAATAAATAAAGGTATTGAAAATCATTTCCTCCATTTCTTTTCTTCTCTCTCAAATCATTCGAACCAACAAAGTGTAAGATAGTGTTTGGTAAAATTTTAAAATTATGATTTAAAAATAAAGTTATATTTTAAATTTGTGAGTTCTGAAATTATGATTTGAAAAGAAAAAATTTATTTGATTATGAATTTTGAAAAAAATTTTGAATTGAGTTTTGAATTTTTAAAATGACATGAAATGAGAAAAAATATTTAGTTATGAGTTTTAAAAATAGTTTTCAAAACTTAATTGAAATAACCAAACATACAACTCAAAACTCTATTGATAATTCTATTTAAAACTCATAACCAAACTCTTTTTAAAATTCAATTAAAAAAAAGAATTGGTTATTTTGTTCTAAAAAAATAATTTCTATATTTAAAAAATAACAAAAACAAATATAATAATTTTTACAAATAATTTTTTTTCCAAATATTTTATTTCAAAAACAAATATAATATTTTGGTCTAAAAAAAAATACTATTCCGGTCAACCGGCTTGTCGACGACTGAGTAGACCAAAAATTCAAAAATTTTCTACTTCAAACATGTTTTCAAAATGTATTTTGAAATTGATTTGAAATCATGATTTGAAAACTAAACCAAATATAGCACTAGAAGGTAATGGTAGAATTAATTTTACAAAGCTGTACCAAACATAGCCTAAATTTTTTTTGTAACATTATCAGATTTACCTTCAACATCATATGATAAAAATCTAAATTGTGTCATAATTACATATTATCATGCTCACATGGACAAAAAAGTAGACGCCCAAGCAACCCAATGTCTACCACAGAGACCACTATATACAATTTTATGGCCCAGACTTCTCTCTAGTCCAAAATCAAACTACAGCGTGTTGTTGATTTTCATGGGCCAACCACAGAGTCCACGTCCCAACTAGAGAGAAGCATTGTCCTATTTTATCCCACAACCCCCATTAGCAAATAACCTAGAATAAGATACAACCCATCCAGATATCATAATATAAAATCACTTGCATAATTAATTTCAAAAGACAAGGCACATAGCAAATAACCCAGAATCTGTTGAGCTCCTTTTTCCTTTGCTATAGGCCACCAGACATGAAAAGCTCCAACCACCTGCAACACATGAAGAAAAATTCTTTAAGTGCACTATATTAGACACAACTGTCTCACATTAAGTGCATGCATACCACTAAGACTCCATATGGATTATGAATTTAGGTATGAATTTGGAAAGGGATAAAATGGGTGAAATGTAAATGAAATATGGAATTATGTCTAGTTTCCTTTCCAAATTCCTATCCAAATGCATCATCCAAGCACAACCTAACTGTGCAAGTCTCACCCCATGTAAGAGAATTATGTCTAGTTATGTGATTGGATTCTATTCATGTAGAAGAACTGGGAAAAGAATTTACCATTCAACAAGACACGGGTACCAGTCATCACTAATATATGTGACATCAGTAGATGCACTGTGCACTAATATTATTATATTTATTTTGGATAGGCTGTTTTACATTCTCATCATCCAGTCCTATTAAGCATCACTGCCAGCACATGCACATTTGCGGACATGCACACAAGAGTGTTCTATATTCAGTGTTTTATACAAGTAAAAAATAATTGCAGATAAGAAACTCTTGTACTCAACCTCCACTTACCCTTTTCATTGTGAGTAAAGGTTTCAAGTTTAAATACTAATTAGGTCAGATGGAACATACCAACGAGATCTATCAAAAGCATATCCCAATTAGAGAAACATGTGCTACATAATCCAAGAAATGTCCACATTTAACCATAATATCTTAAATAAAAAATTAAAAAAAATAATGTCACCATTGGCATGATTCATTACTACTTTTTCTAAACATTAAAATCAGATAAAAAAATTTCTTTACTTTCCACTACAACCTTCAACATTTTGATGGTTTTAAAATTAACATTATGTGCATTTCATATATGCACATCTTTGTGCGGATAAACAAAGTCAAAGCAGGCAGCTGAAGAAATCAAATATGGACCCGTACTGATCGCATCACCCCAGTAATGGCTACGGTGGCCAAATTTCGGTACAAAAAGTAGAATACAATCTATTGTGTCAACAACGTAATTGGTAGAAGACATAAAAGGTGAAGCCCATTAAACCAATGCATTGACAACACAACAATTGGTATCCAAATCTGGTCAAAACATAGCATTATCACTGCTGGAAATTGGAGTTTTAGAGGCGTTTAAAAAATACCGCTATAGGTCTCAAAAACGCCGTTAAATCCTTTTGCGACGTTTAACACTAAACGTCGAAGATGCGGCCGTCGCTATAACTCTATGGCGCTTTAGAAACGTTGCTAAAACGCCGCTAAAAGTTCTTCTAACGGTAACATGACGTCACCATGCTATTTAGCGACGCTTTTAAAACGCCGCCGTATCTCTCTTTCCAAAACTCCAACCGTTGGTATGCTATTTAGCGATGTTTTTAGAAATGTCGTGATAGCCCTTCCTCCTTTTTTTTTTTTTTTATTTTTATTTTTAATTCTGCTAATTTTATGTTATTGAACTAAAAAAACACCTATAAAAAAACTGAAAAATAGCGATAAATTTTTCATAGCCAGCCATATTCGATATAAGCACAGGCCCATAAGAACCAAATTGGAGATGGAAACAACCAAAGTGTCTGTTTGCCACTGGCTAACAATACCAAACCAGTGGCTCAAAACCCATCTTTAAGCAAGCATTAGTGTCTACAGGTCCATCTATGGTTCTATCCACTTCCACTACAAAAACATTACAGACTGTATGCTCTTCTTGAACTCATAAAGAGTTGTAGTTCACAACTGAGATGAGTCAACTGCTCAGGATACATACTATTCCTGCAAAAACAGATCAAACCAATTTCAATTATAGAGATCATATGTAACATATCTAAAGTTGTTATAGAAAATAGATTTAACAAAAGTCAACCCTTCTTGATTCAACACAATTCTTCATCCCAACAAATCAAATTTAGTTGGTGAATGAAGCAACTTGTGATTCTACATATTTTAGGTAAATAACTGAAGCATCAAGATTTTTTTTTAATATTTCTCGTAAAAAAAAATCCATTAATATACAGCAGCCTCTGGGCCTTGAGTTGAGGACAAATCAATGGTGACCACAGTTCAATTTTCATGTGGGATGATTGAAATCCTGTATTGTGGTTTGGGTTCTTGACCAAACCCCATCTGAACAATGCTTTGCAGATCATCTTCACACAATGTTGGAAACTAGGATTTCAAGTTGAGAAAAGCAGAATTAGACGATGAAAATCTCTTTCCAAATTTTTATTTTATTTTTGGGTATTTCCAACTTTTCGTTGTTTTCCTTACTGAAACACGAAAAATGAAATGGAGAAAACAAAGACAACACCAAATTCTTCAGGAATGGGCCAGCATTTGAATACCTGTGGAAGACCTTGGCCGAATTCATCGATCAGAGGTAATTGCATGCCGTTGTTTTGGCATAATGTGGTGCTTGTATGGTCCCCATTGGAAAGATTAGTATGTACTGGTGGAAATTCCTGGGTCTGTTGTCCAAAGAAAGCAGAAGCAGAGGAATCTAATGGGTATGTTCGATGAGGGAAAGAGCCATTAGGCTGAAATACCTGGAATTTACAACCAATTTTAGAAAAAAAAAAAACATCACAATAGATAAAAGAAATTGATTTTACAACAAGTTTCTATACTCACACCTTTTGACAAGAGACCATCCATGTTAAATTCCACCTTGATTCACAAAACTAACTTCATTGACAGAAAACTACAAAACACAAAATGAATACACAATACCTATTAAGTCATAGAACTCAATTATGCAATCAAAATGAAACCCCATGGTATAGAACAAGTCCTAATTTACCTCGTTGCAGTGACTGCACATAGTTTATAATTTCATCAAGCATAAGTGCTTTTCCATTCATCTACAAGTACAATGGAAATTTTTTTTTTTAAAGAAACAATTGGAAGACCAATGATACCTTGGAAAGCTTCATTTTTTGCATACTTTTCTTTTAAACTGTCTACAAACGTGTGATGGGGGCGCCATCCACTAGGATCTACCTCTGTATTCATGTTCTCTGTTCGTTTTTGGACATCCTTCAAACTATTGCAACAGTGATGGAGCATTAGCATTTGCCTTCCAAACGTATATGTTAGAGAACTTACAGAAGAAAAAGTCAAAAAGATTCACTCTTACATTTCAAGGATATCAGGTGTAGGAAGTTTGGAAATGAAATGGACCACAGCCCCATCCAAAAAAGATAGCTGCTTTGGAGCATCAACAAAAGCATACTCAATACCATCCTTGACAATTTTCAATATGTCTGATCTATGCTTGTCAAGATGCCCTTATGAGTGATATATGAATCAATATGTCTCCAGGGAAAATCCTGCCAGCCCATTTGTCAAGATGTATGTCATAAAGAAGTCTGCCTGAAAGAAAAAAACAAAAAGCAATGGGATCAATAAGCCATTGCCTGGATCATCTTTATGAGTGATAAAATTATCAAAGAACAACATTATTTCATTGAAGTGTCCAAAATTATTGAACAGTTAAATCCAGTAAATAGTAGAGTTAATGCAAGGACATAATTGATTCTGTAAGTTTAGAGATAAAGAAACAATTGCATCACGCTCCCTTGATCTTACAATGTTGCATAATACAACCTTAGATAGAAAACAACCCAAATCTAAGAATAGATAGAATAAAAATATGGAAATATACATCTTCACAGTTTCATATGCTTTCCACATTGCTCTCACCCTTCTCATATCACATTAGCCAAACCCTAAAACGGAATATTATACAAAACATGAAGAAAAAAATATAAAAAAGGAATATACAGTTACATAATATATCCAGTGAATCAATAAGGATCAGTACACTTACTTGGGCCGAGACAGCACTTGCAAGATGGCTAGGAAAATCCCTAGAATGAGTAACAGATTTTCCAATTTGATCAAGTAAAGACCCTGATAACAAGGTTAAGAAGAATACATTTCCAACAGAAAATAGAAGACCATGTGCAAGCTTTTATCTCCTTTTTACTCCTCGATACATAACCTTCCAGTTTAGCCATTCCAAGCATGGCAAACGGAATGACATATATAAATCCACTAAGGATGGCAGTTGGAAGATACCCTGTAATGACAGGTCCTAAGCAGGGTCTATAGGACAGATATCATCTTAGTAAAAAAATGATCGACATAAAGACGTGTACGAATCAATTGTACCAGACAGATAAGAATAGTGTCAGAATCTAAGCAGGAAAATAAATGTAAGCAAGTAATTAGCCACCACTTTATATGCATGAATAAGCTGTTTATTCTATAGCATTGATTTTTGATAAATGTTATGACAGAAAAATACATTAAAGAATAGTATTCTTACATCAAATGTACAGCCATGGCTGGAGGAAACCATGTCTTTAATCTTTCATATTTTGCTATTCCTTGAACTGTAGTCACTGGGATGGCAAAAAATAGTGTAAGAAGTGATGCTGCAACAAAAACTCCAATTTTATACAGTGGCAAATGCCTATATGGGATTGACAAATTTCTCCATAGTACATCCCTTGGTTCTGGAGCCATTTCAGTGATCCATATAAGTGGATTTGAGTGCTGTTGAGATTGGCAGCTAGAGTAGCACCCCACCGGTTTCTGAATGTAACAAAAGCAACAGGCAACTCCTGCGAAAATGATAGCACACCATATCAATTTATGTCCAAACTTTCAACAAAAAGAAGTAGAATGGGTAGTCACTACAAAATTAGATAGGGTTGTGTCTAGAAAGATGATCAAAAGTCAAAACGAATTTTCATATTTATGTTGCTCAACAGTATCATCTCAACCAGTAATTTCACGTAGTAAATTTAAAAACAGGAAAAGAAAAAATAAAGCCATCTTAAACTTTCTTTCCAACAAAAGCTTAGTTCCGAAAAATATATGTATATTTCATGAATTATCATACAGTTTCTCAGATCCTTCATTCAAACTATCACCACCACCACATGCGAAAAACATCCGGCATCCTCTATCAGTGTCAGTTTGCACCAGCACTCTTCCACCATCCTCTATAACTTCTTACCTTGTGTGTTGCTGCTGAAAGTTGCTGGTGCTATTTCTTGGTCTTCAGGTCCATGCACAAGGTAAGAAGTTGGGATTTTTTTTCTTTTTTTTTTAGTTTGTGTTCACGTGGCCAACAAAGGACTTTGGGTGCAATCTGGTGTAGCACAATCGTGAAATCAATGGTTTATCTTTCTGTTACATTGGCTTATGTGTAACAGAAAAATTCGAGGCGAGGGTAGTCTTCAAGGTTTTCGAGCATTGCAATTTCATCGGTACCGTCAAAATTTTCATATTCCAAATGGTTTAAAGGGATTCAACAGAATTTTCATAGTGAATGAACATAATTCTTTCCAACTTCACCATTCAAGATTTGGTGTATGAAAGATATGATGATATTGCGTCACATATATCCCCTCTTGCTGTCTGACATCATGGAGCATCTCAGCAGGATGATCTTGAGCTATGAAATATGACTTAAACCAATAGGCTAAACATATTCTTTTTCCAATATACATTTATCATGGTATACGAGATGCTGGAAATAAAGAAAGAAGCTATACTGAATGATGAGAGATTTAACATAAATGAACACTGACTTAACAAACATCCGAAGTCTAATCTAAACCTCAACTATTTTAGTATAATCTTGTGCTACATTAAAAATAAAGCCAATGATAATACTAAAGTATCTCATCTTCTATAAGACAAAGATTTGACCTAAACTAACCAAAAGGACAAGTTCTCACATGCAAACACTGCACAAAGGAACACAGAGAGATGGATTCAAACTGAAGCAGACGGATCATATTCAAAGTGATGAAGTAGAACCATCTAGAGAAAAAAAATCCTTTCACTTCCAATGCTGAACATTACACAGTGACATGACTATCTCCTTATATTTTGGTGGAAGTCTGCTGGTAGCTTCTTGTAACCAACAACCATGAGAAGCTAAATTAACAATGTGAAGACACTATCATTCCAGCTTCCAGTTCAAGTACCCCCCACAAGGAAAACAAAAAACAAAATGGCTTCACATTGTTAATTTAGTTTCTCATGGTTGCTGATTACAAGAAGCTACCAGCGGACTTCCACCAAAAAAAAGAAGAAAATAAAGTTAAGGAAAAACAAGTTAAGAAAAAAAAACACATACATATAATCTTCCAATTAATTTCAAATAAGATAAAAGAATGTAAAAGCTTTCTGATTAAAAGCTAATGAAAAAGAGGAATGTATTTTTAGAATATCAATGTACAATTAGCGAAATGGTCTCATTGATTGCGCTACCAGTCTACACACAGCTTTAAGGAATCATTGCCAGCGAAAATCTTACCTTTTCTTCAAGCATCTTTTTGCACTGTATGTGGCGTATCTTATGACAAAGTTCTTCAAGCCTTTCCCCATACCGTGTTATTTTTCCATCTTGTTGAAATGCATCAGAAAGTGAGTATTCTCTATTATGTTTCTTAGTCAAGGAATGGTGTGTCAAGTCCTCAATCTTGCTTGCAATGTGTTTTGCCTCTTTCTGCACGTAATCATGTCTGTAAGTACTAAGTAGTTTGTGACAAATGCCTAGAGGGAATGAAGACATAATGGATTCAGATTTTTTACATGGCTTTGTTGTTCATAAAAACTCTGTTTTTTCAAGGACAACAAGGACATGTAAAAACATCCATGATCTAAATGTAACATGAACAACAAAGTCACCCCATACTTTACAATATACATAGGTATTTCTTTCTCAAAATATAATCAAAGTCACTCTTATCTTCATACCAATGCACCAACAATGAGTAATGTTACGAGAAATCATTCAAGTTGTAATGC
Source organism: Camellia japonica (assembly GCA_030407325.1). NCBI lineage: Eukaryota > Viridiplantae > Streptophyta > Magnoliopsida > Ericales > Theaceae > Camellia > Camellia japonica. The sequence goes on along the minus strand of JAPPVO010000024.1, from coordinate 1,298,534 downwards.
AAAGAATTGGACCATTACCCAGTACATTACTGGCTTACTTTATTCATTATTAGTAATGATTTCAAGGACAAGATAGAATGAACTAGGCCCTATATAACCAAAGGCAATCTTCTTAATGTTCGCAAAGCCTTAGATATAACTCCCAAAGACAAAAACGCTAGTAACATTTAAACAACAAAAGCTGAAAAAGCATAAAATTATCAAAGGAGATGGCAAACATTGGTTTCCATGAAAAAGATCAATGTATTGTTAAAAGGTCCCAGAAAATCTTGAGAGAGAATTGTCTGAGCCACGATAAAGCTGAGGAGTTCCGAAAAGAGGTCAATACTCTCTCACCCCAGGGAAAGCAAATTATGTAATTACAGTAATAAAATAATAATAATAATAATAATAATGTGGAAGCCAGAGTTGTAAGTATGTACTCATTATGTTAGTAACCAAAAACTGACAAGTGAAGTTCATATGCACAAAAAATAAAAAAATTAAAAAATCAATATATCTGAAAATCTGACAAGTGAAGTTCATATGCTGTTTGCAACTGAAAATAAGGAAATTTCTCAACTTCCATGATAAAATTGGACAAGCTTTAAGATCCTTCATAGAGTATCCAAATAGACAACAAGTCCAAAAACAAAAAGAAAAAAACAAAAAAGAGTCATACTGAGTTAATCAAGATACTAGAGCATCCAAATAAGACAATCAACTAAATTAATTTTTCTGTTTTGGTTGTATATGCACTAAAATTGAAAGCATCAAAAACTGAGCATTTTCAATATTTAACACACCATGAAAACTGATAATTGGACCACACACATATGTTGCAGACAACTAATAAACCATGATGAATTCTTTGTATATAAGCATTCTCTGTATATGTAGGCGAGAAAAATTAAATTAAGTTATTTGGCATTTGGTAACCAGTAGACTGGTAACCCTTATTATTCCTTGGCCAGCTGGACTATATATACTATCTTCATTATTATTATTATTTTCTCTTGACTAAGAACTAACCAGAGAAGAAGAATGAGACTAAAAGCAAAGTAGGTCATTAATTTCTTTCATTCTCACCACTTGGAAGCAGCTCAATAGTCTATCAATGAGTAAAAAACTATATTTAGATTTACAAATTTCATTATTAATGAATATCACTACAAGTCTAACTAGTCTATCATTGCATCCACGAAACAACACTTTGGTACGAAATCCACACAATTTAAGCAAACTAACAAACAGCTACTCACAAACAGAGCACAGAAGAAACATTAATTATATACCACTAAATCTTCACAAACCAATGGAAGATGAGAAAGAGGAGATTCACAAACAACTAATTCAAACAGAGCACATAAGAAACCTCTAAGAAAGAAAAAAGTTTCAAATGTTCCTAAAATTTGAGCTCAACTAACCTCTGATCTCACTGATCGAAGAAGACGAAGAGTTCAAATCCACAAAGATGACACCACAATGGAATCACGAGCTGAAGAAGGTTTTGAAGGATTCGATCGATTTTTCTAAGATTGTAAAGGTGGTGCTCACATCGAGAGAGAGAGAAATTCAAAATCAAAATTGCAATCGCAATCGTAATCGCTCTGAGATGAATCACTAGAGGAATCACCATGCTGAAAGGGATCGAGCGAGAGAACTTCGTATTGATTCGATCCTCTGAGACTGAAATTAGGGTTTATAGAGAGAGAGAGAGAGAGAAGAGAGAGGAGAGAGTCACATTGGAGTTGTGAGAATAGATCGACTTTGTGTAGGGTTTGGAAATAGGGGTTTGAAGAGAGACAGGGAGTGGGTTTGGAAATAAGGATTTGGAGGCACTTTCAAACGACCTCTATTCAGAAACAGGACCGTTTTAATTAACACAAAAGGCGACGTTTACAAAACGTCGTTAATTACCAGAAAAGGTGACGTTTAAAAAAACGCCGTTGATTAAACATTGCTAAATCCATGATTTCCTGTAGTGTATTATCCCCCCCCCCCCCACGAAACCAAAAGAAAATGGATATAGTTGTTTTATTTACAACAATAAAAGCATCACACTGATAATGGTTTGAATCCCAAAATCCACCTAGGAAGACAATATTCAGGCTAGGATTCAGTTGGCAGCCTACTTTTGGTGGCTATAATATTAAAAATCGATATTGAAACATCAAATTTTATCCTAGAGAACAGCAGGGACAAAGGACCCAGGCCTTGTCTACACAACGATGGTCACTACCTTCTGATCCATCGGATGCTCGAGGCATCTTTCTTGTGTTCAATTCTTGGGCTAGGGTGCTGGTAGACTTTGGAACATCACATTCATTCATCTCATCTTCTTTTGCTTTTCTCTTGGGATTTTGGAAGTAGACTACCCTGACCCACCCTTGTATGTTAAGTCACAGTTGGGGTAAGAGTCCTTTTGAATAGGTTAGTCGGGCTTGTGAGTGGAGAACTCCAAGCACCATTTCACCTTTGACTTTATTCTCTAGACATGTCCAGCTCTGATGTTATTCTTGAAATGGATTGGTTATCCGCAGTCCATGCCAAAATCAATTGTTGTAGGAGAACGGTTGAGGATTTGCACCCTTGATGGGGATTGCTTTTACTTTCTTGGGGAGCGGTGCTACTCCTTGGAATCATCATTGTACAACCCTCCAAGACCTAGAAACTATTTGTTACCTTCTAGCTAGTTTGATGTTAGATTAGGGGATGACCAAAGGACTTGTATGGTTTACCACCAAGGAGAGAGGTGTTCACCATTGAATTGTTCCTAGGAACTGCTTCAATTTCTACGCAACCATATTGGTTTACACATGCCAATTTAAGAGAATTTCAACGGCCAATTGCAAGAGTTAAAGGACAAAGGATTTATCCGTTCCAATACTTTATCGTGGGGAGTTCTAGCCTTGTTTGCCCATAAAAGATGGATCTTTGCGACTTTGCACCAACTATAGGAAGTTGAATCGGATCATAATGAAGAACAAGCATCCAATGTCGAGAATCAATGACTTGTTTGACCAATTAAAAGGTTCGACATGTTTCTCAAAGATAGACTTGAGACTGGGATACTTATCAATTGAGAGTCAACTAGGAAGACATCGTTAAGATTATATTTCCCACCCAATACGGACACTATGACTTAGCGGTGATGCCTTTCATTTGACCAAAGCCCCCGCAACATTTATGGGCTTAATGAATTTAGATCTTTCAAGCTTACTTGGATAGATTTGTAGTGGTGCTTGTCAACGACATTCTTGTCTACTCACCTATTGAGGAAGAGCACGAAGATCATTGGAGGATGGTCTTATAGCTTTTGAGGGTGTATCATCTTTATGCCAAGTACGAGAAATGTGACTTCTGGTTGTCAGAAGTGAAGTCCTTGGGGCATGTAGTATCGCGAGATAGTGTGCCACTAGAACCCAAAAATATGGAGGTAGTGATGTGTTGGCAGCAACCAAATAGTGTCTTTGAGGCAGAGGTTGGCCTAATTTTAACCACTTATTACTGCCATTTTTTGTAGGATTTTTCTCGTTTAGCGAGCGCCAATGACTAGATTGACCAGCAAGGGAGGTTGATTCACTTGTAATGACGCTTGTGAGGTGGCTTTCCAAGAGATGAAAACGAGGTTGACTACAACACCAATTTTGGGCATGTTGATAACAGAGTGAGTAGTCAATTATACCATTTATTGTGATTTTCTAAGGAAGGCCTTGGATATGTGTTGGTGCAATTGGGGAAAATTGTGGCATATCATTCTAGAAAATTGAAGAACCATGAGAAAAATTACCCCCTCATCCATGACTTGGAGTTGGCAACAATAGTTTTTCTTTGCAGATAGGGCTACAAACGAACCAAACTGTTTGCAAGCTTTGCTCAGCTAAGCTCATTAAGGGTTTGGCTCAACTTGGTTCATTAAGTAAATAAATGAGTTTGAGCCTGACTTTTAAGGTCATTTACCTTTATTTAAATTATAAAATAAATATATTATTTATATATTTATATTTAATAACATAAAAGTTGTACAAATAATAGCATAAATATATTATTTACATGTTAAATAACATAACAATTTTTTTATTTAAATAATATATAAAAATAGTAAAAAAAAAATAATTATCGAGCTTCAAACCAAGCTCGATAATCAAGCTCAATAAACAAACAAGCCGAGCTCGAGCCCAACAAGGCTTGGCTAGGCTAGGCTCGTCTTGTTTGCAACCCTAGTTGCTGACCAATATCTATGGCAAAAATTTTGAAGTCTTTTTTGACCACAAGGGCTTAAAGTAAATCTTGTAGCATAAATATTTAAATTTGAGGCAACGACGTTGGATGGTGTGCTTGGAGGATTATGATTTTGACTTGCAATATCACCCAAGAAAAACCAACGTCGTAGCTGATATATTGAGCCAAAAGACACATGGGGACTTGGCGAGTTTCGCCATTCAAGATTGAAAGATTATGGGTAATTGGCAAGGCCAAGGGGCAAGTCATATTATTTAACTTGGTAGCACAACCCACCTTGGTGAGTAGGGTTATTGATGCCCAGTAACAGCATGAGGAAGCACTTTCAATTTACACTCAATTTTTGGGAGGTGAACGTTTGGAAGATGGACGATGTACTCAAATAACAACTTGCTGCTTAAGGACATTATTTGTGTCATTGTCTTGTAGGGATGAGGACCTGAGAGTTTCATCAATCACGATGTGTAACAACCCTCATTTTGACTTAGTCATACTTGCATACATTCATGTATGATCTTGCCTTGTTATGTTGTTTTGCAAGTCTTGTCTTGTCTTGTTTTGTTTAAGTGAATTGCTTGCTCGATTTTGTTCTTTGCTTGGTGTGTGGCCGAGGCCGTCTTGAGCTTAGTTCACCTTTGAACCCTTGTACTTAGAATTTAATTTGGAACCGTATGGTTGACCTCCATCTTCACCCCGTGCATGTTTGCCGAGATGTCACTATCTCCGCCGAGGTGTTCGGAACCAAGGCCGAGGAGTGTATCATCTAGGCCGAGATGTTTTGGCACTTGATGATCTTTGTTCTTGGGAAGGTATGGCTTAGTCCGAGGTGTGGCACACCCAGGCCAAGGTGTAGCACAGCTTAGTCAAGGGTCGTCCTCCCTAGCCGATGTCTTTGTTACCCTATTGCCGAAGCTTAGTATTTAGCCGATGTCTTTGATTGCCGATGTGTCTCGCCATTTAGCTTGTTGTATACACTTTGTCATAGACTTGTCTTATCAACCAGTCACTTTTTGAGTTGAACCAACCCGATAGTGCCACGTGTCCGAGCTGTGTGTTAAGACAGCCGGCAGACCTAGAAACAAATCATTTTGTCTCAAATCTTTGTCTTTAGAGAGAGAAGCTCTAGAGGAAGAAGGGGGGGAATTTTAGAGCGAGAGAGCAAGTTCCGAGCTTGATCTTCGAGGATCGAACCGTTAGATTTGAGTTTTGAGGTTAGATTCTTGCTCTACTCTAGTTAATCTTATTGGCTGTCAAGCTGCATTGCATGATTGAATTCGTTTTGCATGCCATGCATTGATTTGAAGTTGGTTCTTGAAGAGAAAATGGTGTTCTTGAGTTCTTGAAGAAAAAGCCTCGTTTTGATCCGAAAGTTTGGAACTAGAACCTGTTTTTGTGTTTGTTCTTGCATGATCTTCTTGTATGGGTACCCAGGTCCATGTTTTTGAACTCATGGCATGAAACCTCAGATTTTGTAACAAGTGTGATCTGCATTCATCTTCTTCATGATCATGTTCTTCATGTTCTTCACGTTCTTCAAAGGGAAACCCAGGTTTTCCCGACTTTGCTTTTGAATGTGGCCATCGGACCACACCTCGGCAAGGAGTGTGGGACCTCGGCAAAAGGCCTGGTTGGTACCCAGTGTGTTTTCATGAGACGAAAACAGTGTTTAAACCCCAGCATGTTTTGCTTTGTTTTGACTGGATCTGGTGAGAATGCCGAGATCATTGCATGCATGTAAAGCTTGTTTTGAGAATGTATTTGCCGTGTGATTGTAGGACCTTGATCTTTGCTTTGAGCCTACACCGAGAAGAACTATGTGAGTGGTATTTTAATAAAGCTATGTTATACTGTTTTGATAAAATCTTGCTTTGCTTTGTCTTGATGAAAGTATTTGTTAAGCATGAATGATTAGCTCTATTTTGTGTATCAAGTATAAGCTTAGTTTGATGTCATCTTGAAAAGTCCCTTGTGCTGGAGGACTCTAAACTTTCGCAGTACCAAGTAAAAGTCCCATGTGCTGGAGGACTCTAAACTTTCGCAGCATTAAGTATAAAAGGATACGGTCCTTTCTTGGAAAGACTATTGTGTTAAAGCAGGCTACGGGCCTAAGTAACACAAGACCATCGTGTTAAAAAGAGCTACGGGCTTAAGTAACACAAGTCCCTTGTGCTGGAGGACTATAAACTTTCGCAGTACCTTTGATCAATCGACTATGGATTATACAGCCTTGGTTTGCCACTGACGGTTTACCGCGTGGACTGTTTGTTCGGAAAGTTGATTGTGTTTTGCCGATGCCAGTAAGCATCCCTTGAGACTTGTAAGACTTGATAGATGAATACGGTTCATCTCTTGATTTGATAAGGTTTTGATGTGTTTTGCTTGAAAGAATCTCGGCTAATATTCGAATGGTTTTGGCATGTTTTGTTTTAAAAGACTTCGGCTATATTCATGCAAAACCTTTATTATTTGTACCATTCACTGAGTATCCAAGCTCACCCTCTCTATATATATGTAGGTGATGAGCAGGACGGCGGTGACGCCTAGATGTGTTTTGCAAGCTTGTTTTGGATTCATGATTATGTCGGCTTGTTTTGTATTCATGTCGGCAATGTTGTAATACGTCGGCAATCTTGAAAATCATGCTTCTTGACTTGTATTCTTGTATTTTGTGCATGTCGGCTCGAGAAGCCTTTTGATCAAGATGTAACTTATATTTTGTTTTCGAACTTGTAAAGCTATATCTTGTATGTCATTCCATTTGATTTATGCACGGCTCTTATGGACCACTTGTATTTTGATTTATTGCTTCCGCATTTGTGAGCCCCATAGTGTATTATACTCTGATTGTGTGTGATCTTTGTAAGTTGGCCTTCGGTAATCACGGATTACTGGCCATCACGGCACCATCCTACTAGGGGCGGTTTGGGGTCGTGACAGAATGGTATCAGAGCACAAGTTTCCTCAGTATACGTTATTCACACACTTGAGTCCTAAAGAGCATAGGATTTCCCTTAGAAAGATGTAGGGATTGCATCATAGTGCTTGCTATTTGAACAAGGTGTGCATTGTCTTGATATGTCTGTTTGTTACTTGCCTACATGGTTATTTGCTTATTTTGTTTTAAAGTCACACTTTGCATACTCATAGCATCATGAGGAGAGGTAGACCTCCAATTGGCCGAGATCAGCCCGAAGACAGAATGGACAGACTAGAAAGATTAGTTGAAGGTTTGGCCCGCGAGTTAAGGCAAACAAGACAGCAGTACGCTAGTGCCACGTCGACTCAGGCCGAGCAGACCAACGGCCGAAATGTAGTTCCGCCTCCACCTCCTCCAATGCCGCAAGTTCCTCCGCAGCCAGCCCTATATGGGGACGGCACGATAGCTTTGATCAGGGAGTTCAAGAAGATGAAACCACCGAGGTTCTCTGGGGGTATAGAGCCGATGAAGGCTGAGGCGTGGGTTTTGGAAATGGAAAAGTTGTTTGAGATCTTTCCTAGCACCAACGCTCAGAAGGTGACGTTGGCAGCATTCACGTTAGATGATGACGCTCGCAGATGGTGGATGATGGTTCGAGAAAGTAATCCAGACTTGACCTGGACCCGATTCTTGGAGTTGTTCTACAACAAACACTTTCCCCTAAGTGTCCGAAACCGCAAGGCTACCGAATTTCAGACTTTGACGCAAGGCAACCGAACAGTGGCGGAATACGACCGCGCTTTTACTGAATTGGCGAGGTTTGCACCTCACATGGCCAACGACGAATACATGAAGGCTAGAAAGTTCGAGAGTGGGCTTCGCGGACCGATTCAAGACCGGGTTAACTTGCACAATATGCCGACTTACGCAGAAGTGTTGGACAAAGCCATTCTGGCCGAAGCTAACTTGAATCGATACCAGAGCTCAGGGGAGAACCAGCGAAAGAGACAGAACTACGACAACCGCCGAGCACAGGTGGGCACTAAGAAGAAGACGAACATGGGCAGTGCTGGTAACCTAAGGCAGGAAGGTAATACCAAACCGACGTGTTCGGATTGTGGGAAGCAGCATTTCGGGGTTTGTCGACGGACGTCGGGAGCTTGTTATGAATGTGGCGAAATGGGTCATTATGTGAAAGATTGCCCTAAGACAAAGGCTGATAACAGTAAGAAAGGAGAGAATACCTCGGGTTCCGTTCAGAAGAGTAATGTTGGAAAGGACAAATGAGGCAGGGCAGAGTGTTTGCGCTAGTGCCAGGAGACACTCAGAATGCTGAGACAGTGGTGTCAGGTATACTCCTAATTTGCTCCCAAGATGCTTATGTGTTGATTGATTCGGGTTCTACGCATTCGTTTGTATCTGCTAAGTTTGCCGAGAAGATTAATAGAGAACTAGAACCCCTTGATTACATATTATCTGTGTCTACTCCATCTGGGAGATCTATGACTGTTGCATCCATTTATAGAGCATGTGTTGTTGTGATTGAGAATGTTGAATTGCTAGTAGATTTAATGCCTTTGGACATAACTCATTTTGATGTTATACTGGGAATGGATTGGTTAGTCGCAAATCATGCATCTATTAATTGTGTTTCGAAGAGTGTCACACTGAAACCCCCAAACCTAGCCGAGGTTACTTTTCAGGGTAAAGGAGTAGTGCCCCCACCTTATTTGATTTCTTCCGTTAGGCCTATAAGTTAATTCGGAAAGGGATGTCAAGGTTCTTGTGTAGTATACTGAATGATCAGAATGGAAATACTATTTAGCCGACATTCCAGTTGTCAATGAATTCGCCGACGTCTTTCCAAATGATTTGCCTGGCCACTTATTGATAGAGGAATAGAGTTTACTGTTGATATCATATCGGGAACACAACCGATCTCCAAAACACCCTATAGAATGGCCCCAGCTGAACTTAGGGAATTGAAACTGCAACTACAAGAATTGTTGGATAAGGGATTTATTAGGCCGAGCACTTCACCATGGGGAGCACCCGTTTTATTTGTTAAGAAAAAGGATGGCACACTCCGTCTTTGTATCGATTACAGAGAACTTAATAAGGTCACCATTAAGAACAAGTACCCATTACCTAGGATTGATGATTTACTTGATCAACTACAAGGAGCACGAGTCTTTTCTAAGATTGACCTTAGGTCGGGTTACCATCAGCTTAAGGTTAAAGCCGAGGATGTTGAGAAGACCGCTTTCCGGACGAGATACGGCCACTACGAATTTTTAGTAATGCCTTTTGGAGTAACCAATGCCCCTGCTGCATTTATGGATTTAATGAACAGAGTCTTCAAGCCATACTTAGACGTTTGTAGTTGTCTTCATTGATGATATATTGATCTATTCCAAGAGTAAAAGCTGAACATGAGAATCATTTGAGCTTGCCTTACAGATTTTGAGAGACCGGAAATTGTATGCTAAGTTTAACAAGTGTGAGTTTTGGCTTCCTACATTTCATTTTGGGTCATGTGATTAATGAAGAGGGTATCTCGGTTGATCCTAGCAAAATTGAAGCCGTAGTGAATTGGCCGAGGCCGACTAATGTGTCCGAGATTCGTAGTTTTCTGGGTTTGGCAGGTTATTACAGGAAGTTTGTGAAGGATTTCTCAAGGTTGCAATTCCATTGACGCAATTGACTAAGAAGGGACGTTGAATGGACTGAAGATCGGGATCAGCCTTTCAGGTTGAAGACGAGGTTAGTACAGCACCAGTCTTGTACTTCCATCAGGTAATGAAGAGTTTCACATCTATAGTGATGCATCGCATAAGGGTTTGGGTTGTGTATTGATGCAAAGGGTAAAGTCATAGCATATGCATCTCGTCAGTTGAAGCCACATGAAAAGAACTATCCTACCCATGATCTGGAACTAGCAGCCGTTGTATTTGCTTTAAAGATTTGGCGTCACTACTTGTATGGAGCTTCTTGTCAGGTTTTTACAGATCATAAGAGTTTAAAATACCTATTCACGCAGAAAGAATTGAACTTGAGGCAGAGAAGATGGCTGGAGCTGTTGAAGGACTACGATATGCAAATTCAATATCACCCAGGTAAAGCTAACAGCGTGGCCGACGCTTTGAGCAGAAAGGCAGATAGAAATTTGGCATGTCTAACCATGATTTCGGTGGAACCAACTATTGTCGAGGAAGTAAAGAAGGCAAATGGAGGATGATTCTTCAGAAAGGTGATCGATGAGATTGTTACAAAGCCGAGACCAGGGTACACTATGGAGAACCAAGTACTCAAGTTTGAAGGAAGGTTGTGCGTGGCCGACGTCCCAGAGTTGAAAAGGAAAATTTTGCAGGAAGCTCATGGTTCCAAGTTTGCTATTCACCCAGGGAATACCAAAATGTATCAAGATGTGAAACAGACCTTCTGGTGGCCAAATATGAAAAGAGAGATAGCCGAGTTCGTGTCCCAGTGCTTGTATTGTCAACAAGTGAAAGCAGAACATCAGAGACCAGCAGGACTTCTTCAACCTTTGCCGATCCCTGAATGGAAATGGGAACACATCTCCATGGATTTTGTGATTGGTTTGCCGAAGACGCAGAAAGGTATGGATTCGATTTGGGTTGTTGTTGACAGATTAACCAAGTCAGCACACTTTTTACCTGTTAAGACTACCTTCAACGCCGATCAACTCGCCTCGTTATATGTGAACGAGATTATTAGACTTCATGGAGTGCCGATGTCAATTGTGTCAGACCGAGATCCGAAGTTTGTTTCCAGATTTTGGCAGAGTCTACAGAGGGCTTTTGGAGCCGAACTGAGATTTAGTACAGCTTTTCATCCACAGACGGATGGGCAAACAGAGAGGACTATTCAGACACTTGAAGATATGCTTAGCTATGTGTTTTGGACTTCCAAGGAAGTTGGGGAGTGCATTTACCCTTAGTGGAATTCGCTTACAACAACAGTTATCAAGCTAGCATTGGCATGGCGCCGTATGAAGCTTTGTACGGAAAAAATGTAGGTCGCCGATATGTTGGACCGAAGTTGGAGACAGAGCTCTGCTTGGTCCCGAATTGATTCAAGTAACAACAGAGAAGATTAAACTTATTCAACAGAGGATTAAGACTGCCCAGAGCCGACAAAAGAGCTACGCCGACCAGAGAAGGAATGAGTTAGAATTCGAAGTTGGGGATCATGTATTCCTGAAAGTCACCAATGAAGGGAGTTTCCAGATTTGGGAAGAAAGGTAAGTTAGCACCTCGTTATATTGGGCCATTTGAAATTCTTGACAAGGTTAACACCGTTGCCTATAGACTTGCTTTGCCACCCGAATTAAGCCTAGTCCATAATGTGTTTCATGTGTCGATGTTAAGAAAGTATGTTCGGGATCCATTGCATGTGATTGACTACTCTGGGATTGAAGTTAATGAGAATTTAGGCTACGATGAGAAGCCGATGTGTATTATCGATAGACAAGTCAAGCAGTTGAGAAACAAGTCGATACCGATGGTAAAGATCGAATGGAAAGAGCATTACGGCAAGAATGCCACATGGGAAATGGAAGAGGAAATGAGAACTCGACATCCAGAATTATTCTTGGAGCAAGGTAATCTAAGTTTGGGGACCAAACTTCTTTAAGGGGGGTAGGATGTAACAACCCTCATTTTGACTTAGTCATACTTGCATACATTCATGTATGATCTTGCCTTGTTATGTTGTTTTGCAAGTCTTGTCTTGTCTGTTTTGTTTAAGTGATTGCTTGCTCGATTTTGTTCCTTGCTTGGTGTAGCCGAGGTCTTGAGCTTAGTTCACCTTTGAACCTTGTACTTAGAATTTATTTTGGAACCATTGGTTGACCTCCATCTTCACCCCGGGCATGTTTGCCGAGATGTCACTATCTGGGCCGAGGTGTTCGGAACCAAGGCCGAGGAGTGTATCATCTAGGCCGAGATGTTTTGCACTTGATGATCTTTGTTCTTGGGAAGGTATGGCTTAGACCGAGGTGTGGCACACCCAGGCCAAGGTGTAGCACAGCTTAGTCAAGTGTCGTCCTCCCTAGCCGATGTCTTTGTTACCCTGTTGCCGAAGCTTGTTAGCCGATGTCTTTGATTGCCGATGTGTCTGCCATTTAGCTTGTTGTATACACTTTGTCATAGACTTGTCTTATCAACCAGTCACCTTTTTGAGTTGAACCAACCCGATAGTGCCACGTGTCCGAGCTGTGTGTTAAGACAGCCGGCAGACCTAGAAACAAATCATTTTGTCTCAAATCTTTGTCTTTAGAGAGAGAAGCTCTAGAGGAAGAAGGGGAGTTTTAGAGAGAGAGAAGTTCCGAGCTTGATCTTCGAGGATCGAACCGTTAGATTTGAGTTTTGAGGTTAGATTCTTGCTCTACTCTAGTTAATCTTATTGGCTGTCAAGCTGCATTGCATGATTGAATTCGTTTTGCACGCCATGCATTGATTTGAAGTTGGTTCTTGAAAGAAAATGGTGTTCTTGAGTTCTTGAAGAAAAAGCCTCGTTTTGATCCGAAAGTTTGGAACAAGAACCATGTTTTTGTGTTTGTTCTTGCATGATCTTCTTGTATGGGTACCCAGGTCCATGTTTTTGAACTCATGGCATGAAATCTCAGTTTTTGTAAAAAGTGATTTGCATATTTCTTCATGATCATGTTCTTCTGTTCTTCATTCTTCAAAGGGAAACCCAGGTTTTCCCGACTTTGCTTTTGAATGTGGCCATCGGACCACACCTCGGCAAGGAAGTGTGGGACCTCGGCAAAGGCCTGGTTGGTACCCAGTGTGTTTTCATGAGACGAAAAACAGTGTTTAAACCCCAGCATGTTTTGCTTGTTTTGACTTGGATCTGGTGAGAATGCCGGATCATTGCATGCATGTAAAGCTTGTTTTGAGAATGTATTTGCCATGTGATTGTAGGACCTTGATCTTTGCTTTGAGCCTACACCCGAGAAGAACTATGTGAGTATTTTTAATAAAGCTATGTTATACTGTTTTGATAAATCTTGCTTTGCTTTGTTTGATGAAAGTATTTGTTAAGCATGAATGATTAGCTCTATTTTGATGTATCAAGTATAAGCTTGTTTTGATGTCATCTTGAAAAGTCCCTTGTGCTGGAGGACTCTAAACTTTCGCAGTACCAAGTATAAAAGTCCCATGTGCTGGAGGACTCTAAACTTTCGCAGCACTAAGTATAAAAGGATACGGTCCTTTCTTGGAAAGACTATTGTGTTAAAGCAGGCTACGGGCCTAAGTAACACAAGACCATCGTGTTAAAAAGAGCTACGGGCTTAAGTAACACAAGTCCCTTGTGCTGGAGGACTATAAACTTTCGCAGTACCTTTGATCAATCGACTATGGATTATACAGCCTTGGTTTGCCACTGACGGTTTACCGCGTGGACTTGTTTGTTCGGAAAGGTTGATTTGTGTTTTGCCGATGCCAGTAAGCATCCCTTGAGACTTGTAAGATTTGATAGATGAATACGGTTCATCTCTTGATTTGATAAGGTTTTGATGTGTTTTGCTTTGAAAGAATCTCGGCTAATATTCGAATGGTTTTGGCATGTTTTGTTTTAAAAGACTTCGGCTATATTCATGCAAAACCTTTATTATTTGTACCATTCACTGAGTATCCAAGCTCACCCTCTCTATATATATGTAGGTGATGAGCAGGACGGCGGCGACGCCTAGATGTGTTTTGCAAGCTTGTTTTGGATTCATGATTATGTCGGCTTGTTTTGTATTCATGTCGGCAATGTTGTAATCACGTCGGCCAATCTTGAAAATCATGCTTCTTGACTTGTATTTTGTATTTTGTACATGTCGGCTCGAGAAGCCTTTTGATCAAGATGTAACTTGTATTTTGTTTTTCGAACTGGTTGTAAAGCTATATCTTGTATGTCATTCCATTTGATTTATGCACGGCTCTTATGGACCACTTGTATTTTGATTTATTGCTTCCGCATTTGTGAGCCCCATAGTATATTATACTCTGATTGTGTGTGATCTTTGTAAGTTGGCCTTCGGTAATCACGGATTACTGGCCATCACGGCACCATCCTACTAGGGGCGGTTTGGGGTCGTGACACGATGTATATTTCATTCGAGGGGAGACTAATGCCGTGTTTGGTTGGGGGATTTGAGAAGAGATTTGGAAAGGGAAAGGGAAAAGGTGTGTGAAACTAGGTGAAATATATGCATGTTTTATTCACAATTCACCTATCTTTTCCATTTTCCTTTCCAAATCCCTCATCAAATCCCTCAACCAAACACATCATAAATGTACCATGACTTGTGTAGCCAATTGAAGTGTTTGAATAGAGAAATAATTCTTGTACATAGCTTTCGAGTTACTTGGTGTTGCACAAGAATGAGTAACATAAATAATATGTAAAACAAAAACACAATAATATTTGTAACACTACATAATACAAAGATAGAACTAATAAGCCCTCGCATTGATAAATTCAAGATATTTAAAAAAAATTAAAAATTAAAAAAAAAAAGAAAAGAAAGATATGGCTAAAGAACTTTCATACATATGTAATAAATCCATACAAAAATGATAATATTAGAAAGCAAAATTTTGGCTAAAGGGGCCAACCCTATGTGCTAACACAATCCTCTAATTGATTATTGAAAAATAAAAATAAACAAACAAACAAAAACTTATATAGTTATGCAACAACAAAAACTGCCCCATTTGTGGAGATGGGGTGAGCGACAGTCATTTGATACAAAGCTACCAATAAATCAAAAGAAGAAACCCCAAGGGGTTGGCCTAGTGGGTGCAACTTGAGGCGTGGGGGTGTGCTCCCTCTAGATCTCAGGTTAAACTAAAACTAGGTGCTTTTAATTCCTTGGGGCCACGCTTGAGATTTGCCCGATCCACTTGGAGAGGGCACTTTGCGTGGGTCCCGGGATCAATTGAGGTGCGCATAAGTTGGTCCGAACACCCAGTCATCAACAAATAAATAAATAATCAAAAGAAGAAAAGCTATAATTTGTTAAACAAGCTGCCAAATGTTAGGAATGAATGACATCTCTAATTCAGTTTCCATTCACAAACGTAATAATGTATAACTACAACAAAAGTCAATCGCAAGTGAAGTAACAAACACGTAGATGAGGTATATAACAATCAAGAAGTAATTGTTGTGGAATCTTTCAAAATATGTACAAGACTTCGATCAAAGTGAGACTTTACAGAGTTGTAAAATGGTTACCTGGCTTGCCAATTATGTTTCAATCTTATTAGGAACAAGCTAAAATGATTCTAACTCCAATCTGCAATTCTCACTAGCATTTCGCAAAATTTTTGCAAAATACGTTTTCTTCACGCCAACGTCAATTGCTTCCAAAGTAAGAGAAAACAATGTACCAACCGAACTTTGTTTATATGCCTTCAGCAATCTCACAAACTCAAGCTGTGTATTCTACAAGAAAAGATGCCCAACATTTATCGATCATATCCAATAACCACAACAAACATAAGAAGTGTCCGTGCATAATGCAATGCACAACATTTTTAATATTAAAATTATTTACTTTTTACCCATGTGATCTAACTAGAGCATTCTATTCACATTCATTAAATATATGTTTTACATCTTTGTCACATGGATATGTAAAATCTGCCATAGTCAATAAATTAAAAAATAAGAAGAGAGTTCCACAAAGAACTAGAGAGGATAAATAATGAACTAAAAGAATAAGTGGCATAAAACATGTGATAAAAATGGATGAAGAACAAAATATAAATCATTTATTTGCAAAGTTGAGTCAGATTGTTCTAAGCAATGATATTTTGACTATATTTTCTTTTAGTAGTCATAGTTCAATGTACATCATACTACTAACTCTAGAATAGAGCTCATTGTTACACTAGCGGAGGTTTAGTGTATAGCATACCTCATTGATGTTTACTATATTTTCAATATTAAAACAAGTATAGATGTGTCAATCCAAAATGCAATGCACAATATATTTTAATAATAAAATTATGAACTTTTTACCTATGTGATCTAACTGGAGCATTCTACTTATATTCATTAAATGTATGTTTTATATCTTTGTCACATGGATGAGTAAGAGAAGATAACGAAAAAGCTTCCATTGACATTGTTGATAAAAAAAATTAAAAAAAAAGAAGGAAGAGAGTTTCGTGAAGGAAATAGAAAGGATAAATAATTAAATAAAATAATAGAAGGCAAAAATATGTGACAAAAATGGATAAAAGTTTATTCCTATATATATATGTAACTCTTTCAATTGAGCATTTTCCTATGTATATGTAACTCTTTCAATTCAGTATTTTGTAGAGTCTAAGCCTTGTAGCAGTGTGATACGAGTCTCTCTTTGTGTCTTGTTCTCTTTCTATATTTTTAAAATTATAAACTTTTGGAAAATTCTATTCATGCAAGAAACATAACAATAATGATGTGGCAATGCAAATATTGTAAATAAATTCATCTTCAATGGTGTTTGTTTTGAAGTGAAAGGTTCATAATAAGCCACCAATATGTATGAATTTCTTGTTTATATATCATTGCTCTAAACTTTTTCATGAATTTGTAAATATTTTATGAAGGCACAACTAATTTGTAATTTTCCCTTGTTTTTACATTGTTTTTTTCGAGTACTCTGTACGACTCAACTTCTTGTGCAAATGATCTGTATAGCTAGGGCTATTGTATCTTGACTCCTGAGAGCAAACTTTTAAAAGGCTTTACTGAGCCGAGCCAAGCCGAGCCGAGCCGAGCCGAGCCGAGCTAAGCCTCGAGGGCAGGCTTAAGGCAAAACACATCAAGACTTTCATTTTTAGGCTATATTCCCCAAAGGTTTGCACATCACAATATGAGGCATGCACCTTAGGTGGACCTTGTGTGGCTTTTGTGCATAAGTACATAGATAAACCTAGCTAAGGCCTGGGGGACCACGTGCCCACCTTAAATTTTTAATATTTATACTAACAGAAACTAAGGTATAGGAAAAAAATACCCAGATTTTTACCATGAATATTGAAGTGTAGTGTAGATGTAATTATGTATAATGGGACTTGCATTTGAATTGAATCGCATCCCTCCAATGTGTGTTCTTGGTTTTTTGTCTGGAAAATTTTCTGGATCCTAGCACTACTATTAGACTAATAACCTTATATATAAAGATTATTTCTTATTTGTCCCACATAAAATTACAATAGTGTCCCTCAGTAAATTATGCACAACTTTGGAGTGTCCTATTTGATTCTTTTGGACATTCATATTGATTCTTAACTGAGAGGCCAAGAATGGGAATTGAATCAATTGATTATTTCATTCCCAATATGGGGTTTGTTTAGTACGTTGTTTCTTTCCATTGTAGGGCTCTTTGTTGAGCTAATAGGATTGGACTTGTCGATTGTAGATTAAGTAGGTTGTTTCTCCCTATTGTTGGTTTATAGAATTGAGTAGTTGATTGAGAACTTATAAACCACATTCGCATAAAAATTGTAATATTAATATTTGAAAAAATGTATAACAAGTCTAATAATATTTCACTGTTGCTCAATGTGGGAGAAACAAAAAAAATTCAATATTGAGATTAATGTGTGCCCCCGCTACATTGAATTTCTAGCTTTGGCTCTACTCTACCACTGTACAAGCATATGAGGGCCACGCATAAGAAAAAACTTGTCTTAGGTTCTTGTTAAACTCAGTCTAGTAGAGAGTTTATACAGAAAGGAAAAAATAAAAAAAATAAAAAGGAATATCTTTTGCAATTATATTTTGTAGGAAAAATTAAGCTAATGACCAGTAAAAAAAACACACACACACAAAATTAAAAGCACAAGGGAGAAGATCAATCAGTAAAGCTAAGAACGTCAATTGACTTTCAATAAAGGTAAGTTTCCTTCTTTGCAAAGAAGCGTTTGCTTCATTGAGGAGAAAAGTATTTATAGTTGTATATTTAATTTTTTAATTTTAATTTTTTTACTACTTTAAAATATTAAATTTTATTTACAAAATATAAAAAATTAAAATTTGAAATGCATATCGAGAGGTAAAACACCTTGAATTATGCATTGCCTTTTAGAAACTTTGCTTGAGAGAGACAAGTCAAATGAAAAGGTATGTAACATAGGCAGGGCTACACGGGCGACGCTACCTACAGATTGATGGGGGCCAATCCCCCTATCAACCAATCAGAAACACTTACAAAAATATATATATATATATATATATATTACTAATGTTTTTTTTTCAATATGATTTAGCCTCATTAAAAAATTAAAGGACCCCACCATATAATTTAATTTCAATAAATGAATAATTACTTGATTACATATATATAAGAAAATGTGTTTTGACATTCTTGACAATAAAGTTAATATGCTACAAATCTAAAAAATAAGACCTCATCAAATGAAATTGTAAAAGTATGTTATTTTTTTGTTAAGACTATAGTATAATATATTTGTAATTTATTTTACTTAAAGTTTGAGAAGTATAAAATCTCGTTTGGATTTTGATTTTTTTTTATTGTTTTTTTTATTTATTTACATTTTGACCTTTTTTTCTTTATTCTTTATTTTTTATTTATAGCTTTTTGGCTTCTTTTTAAAAATAAAAAAATATAAAAACCTAAAAGTTGTTTAGTGTAATTTCTTTATTTCTTGTCAATTTGTAGAACTTGAACATGTGAGTGACCCGGTCTGTAAATATTGCTGGAGTCGCCACTTGAGGGATATGAAGGTGTTATCAAATGCAGATAGCTTGAATCTCTTTTAAAGAGGGCAAGGTTACAATGTCTCAATTCACATTATGTTTAGCAAGGTGGAAGACATGTTTCTCTTCTATTTGCTATATAAATACCAAAAGTTGGAATTGAGCATAATCAAACAATCATTATGCTAAGAGGTTGTTTGGGTTTTGACTTTTTACGAAAATATTTGAAATGTGATACAGAGATAATGTAACTCAAATAAAAGGTAACGTGACATAAATAAGATAAAATGATGTGACCCAAATAAGAGAGGTATTTATAAGAGCGGTAATGTGACCTAAATAAAAAAAAAAATTTAAAATGTTCGCGGTTTGGCCAATAGGGTTCCTGCCTGCCCGCAACACTTTAAAGTTATAAATTAATTTACCTGACCTGCTATTTCTATCTCTATCCCTATATATAGGGCATTAAGAGTAAGTAATCCTTGACACCCAACCTGTTATTTCTATCTCTATCCTTATATATAGGGCATTAAGAGTAACGCTTGACACAAATATTCTATCAAAAATTTTATTAAATGTCTTGGGTGGAGAACTCACACAAGGTAAGTCCCCTTCCCTATGGAGAACCCACATAAATTTAGTCTTCCACGTTTGATAAAACTTATAATTCACAACTTAAAAAAAAAATAAATTATGTAATATATGCTTAAATTATAATTTTTAATTATGATCTATCATATTCTTAAATTATAAGACTAATGAATGACACTATCAAGGTAATACATCTGTCATGGTAAATGGTATACATTATAAGATTAATGGATGAAACTTGGAGAATAAATATAAAAAAAGGTTATATTATATTTATATAATATAAATATAAAATTATTTCTAATTGTAAACCCATGAGATCATAAATTAGACAACCGCAACTAGGGATGTTTAGCGGATATTCCGATTTAACCAAACCGATCGATCTGTCGTATTTTGGACGGATGCGTGATGAGGAGCAGACAGTTGTAGATTGATTTTTTCCAATCTGCTTAGTTTTGGACGGATGGCGGATTTGAGGTACCTTTGACCGTAACCTATTGGCCAAACCGCAAACACCCCTAGTAATTTGTAAGATTTTGTATTTTCAATTTGTTTAGATATTCTATTTGTGTTTTCAATTGAAAAAGAGTTTAGATATTCTGTTTTATTTTCAATTTAAAAATCCTTTTATCAAATGACAAATGTTAATATTTAATTTTTTTGTGTAGAAAATATAAGATTCAACACTAACAAATATTATATGATACAAAAAAGACCCTATACCATGAAAGAAACAAAGAGAAAAAACTATCTCTCGAAAGTAAATATTGACCTCCTAATCGATCAGCTAAAATCTGTTCTCAAAGTTATATAAAATTGTTATAATATCTATATGATTTATCTCAATAAAAACGAAAATATAAAGAGACTTGTATATCATTTTAAAATTTTATAATCTTCCAAAAGAAAAAATATTAGAGATATTAACAAAATTATCAAAAAATCTATCAAATCATTCATATGGGTGTGAGACCCCCACCTATGTGAGTATTTAGTAGATTTTTTAGTAAAAAATTTGATGTCTCTAGCATTATTTCTTTCAAAATAAAATAGTAAAAAAAAAACAGTCCTCACATAGTTGAAAAATCATAATCTACTCCTTTATTTTCTCATCAGTTTCCCAAAAATAATTTCATATATAAAGTATCTAAAAAATATAGATTTTTTCACATTCATGAGAGAAATACTAGAGACGCATGACTTGAGACTCATAAATTCATTCACAGAGAGTTGAGCTGTATACGGTAGGGGTGGCCATCGACTCAATGGCAAGCCCAACCCGCCCAACCCAGTCCAATATTTTTAGGGCTTGGGAAAAATATTTAACCCATGGGGTCGTGCTAGACAAAATTTCTTAGCCCATTTAATTTTTTGAATTGGGTGAGGAGTAAAAGGTTTTAGCCTAACCCCACCTAACCTGCCTATTTATAAATATTAATTTAAAATTTTATATTATTTAGTTACAAAATAAATTAAAAAATTAATAAAATATAAAGTAAAATGCATATATATATATATATATATTTCTTTCTATAACTTAAATTTAAACTAAAACACTTCTTACAAAATTATATTTATTTTATAATTAAATTTTATTAATATTTTAAACTAAAATAATTATTAAAAAGGTTTGAGTAATTTAGTAGCCCTTCGAGACGGAAAAAATAAATAATAATTCATATCTATTGGGTTAAGTGGGCGGGTCTGGAAATTTATACATTCTTTCAAGGTCAAACTTAAGATGGTTAAGTTAGACAAGATATCTCGATGTTTGTCCACTATATGTTTTAGTAGGTAAAAAATAAAAAATTGACACATATCATATCATCATAAATCAAATTAAGAATTTTTTTTTTTCAAGAATCTCAAACATTTTTTATTTTTCAGACTGTAAAAGTAATGAATATATAGTTAGAAATAAAGAAAAAACAAAAAGAACAAAATAAGTTGCAAAGCATAGCTGTAGAAATGTGGACTAGCTACCTAATTAGTTATTATTATCAGTATACACATTACACAAAAGTTAGAGACTCAAAAATTTTATCAAATCTTTTATTAAATGTTTCATTTGGATATGAGATTCACCTGACACATTTATGTGAGACATTTGATAAAAAATTTAGTAAAACTTTTAAGTTCTCAAACAGTTTTTTTATATATTATTTAAATATTATAGCCACACGTGTGCCTCTTGCCGACTCTCTTTGATCTCGGAGGAAAATGTCCGTGTGTGTGTGTGAACCTAACCCAACTTCAACAGGGTTGATCTGATCTGCTCCACCTTGGGGTGCAACTTAGGCCGGCTCAACCCGAGTTCAGTCAGAATTTTTTTAAAGTTTGGATAAAATATTTTTAAATTCGGTACGGATTTGGGCAAAAATTCAGAAGGCCGAATTAAATTTGGGCGGACTTGGGCAAAGACGTCAAGCAACCCGAGCAACCCGAAACCCGAATTATACATATATAGATATATCAAAATATTAAATATACATATAAATTATTAGCCATTACATGATATTAAAGTAATTTATATTATTAAATCATATTAAGTATATATTATATATATAAATAACATAAAATCTTACTTTTTTTTTTCTTTTTATTTTCACTCATAAATTGTAAGGACTACTATAATGGCATCTCTCTTATATTATAGAAATTATTTGTTTTGATGGTATTAATGATTTTCTATAAAAAAAAAAATAATAATAATTGTAAATAGAGTCTAATTTAATAATTTCATAGTGTAGTTGCAAAAACAAAAAAAATGAAATTCATTTACAACTCGGGCAACTCGGACAATTCGAGTTTAATTCGGGTTGAGCTTGAGCAGACAACTTCGGGTTACAATTTAGGCTTGGACGAGTCTCAGCACAATTTGAGTTGGGCTTGGACAACATCCCAACTCGATCGAACCTGCCCGAGTTGCACCCCTAGCTCCACCACCTCCAAGATTCAAGGAAGAATATTATATACATCAACAATTAGAACAGGAGACCAATCTCTTTAATTATTAATTGTTTTGATTTGTTGAAAAAAACAATTTAATTTTTTTATGACCATGTGAAATTACATGTTACAAAATCGGCTGCTCTTGTTCTCATATATTATTACGGAAATTTCTACAATCAATTCTTATATTATAAATATAATCTTAATATAATAATATTATTTGGGCAAATTACACAAATAGTCCTTATTGTTTGGGACTTGTGTCACTTTGGTCCCTGACTTTTCAATTGTGACACATTTGACCCTGAATTTTGAATCTTGTTCCAAATAAGGACAATTGAAGTTACCATTGTTTAATTTCAAGGGCAAAATCATCAATTTAATAAAATATAAACTAATTTGATAAAAATAAATGTCAAAAAATATTTTTAATTTTTTAAAAATTATTTTTATCCACCAATGATAAAATTATGTAAAATTGATAAAAATTAATAAAAATTACATGATTAATTTTTTCAAATTAATTTTACATGATCATCATCCAAACACATAATAAAAATTAATTTGATAAAAAAATAAATAAATGTTTAAAAGATTTATCAATTTTACATAATTTTATTTTTAGTGGGTAGAAATAATTTTTAAAAATCCAAAAATATTTGTTTGACATTTATTTTTGTCAAATTAGTTTATATTTTAGCAAATTGACGATTTTATCCTTGAAAACTCTAATAATATTTTCAATTGTCCTTATTTGGAACAAGATTCAAAATTTAGGGTCAAATGTGTCACAATTGAAAAGTCAGAGACTAAAGTGACACAAGTCCCAAACTATGAGGACTATTAGTGTAATTCACCCATATTATTTACATTAAATAAGTACATATTGGCACATTATTTCTATAAATATATATATTATATATCAATTAGTAGAGTGCATGAGACAATTGACAGGATCAGTTTGACTGATCAAAATTGTTGTATCTTATTATGAGATTAATAGTTTGAATCTATCGTGTATTTATTGAGACTTTCTCTCTCACTTTGAAATATATATATATATATATATAATCAAAAATTCTAAATATTTAAATATTTAATTTAAAGTTGCAAGAAATCACTCATTCATATTAATTACAAAAAAAAAAATAAAAAATAAAAATGAACATAACAATTCAATTATATGATTGATTCATCATACTACATAAATAACATAAATTTTATCCTTTTAGTTAATGTATTTATTATTTTAATTTCTTTTTTTTTTCTTTTTTTTTTAAAGTTAAAAACAAATGAACTTCTTTTATTTTACTTTTTAAAATAAAATGAATTCATTGGAATCTATGAAACAATATTTGAATTGTTCCAATGTATTTTATTAAACCAGTTAGCTCCAATGTCATTTTTCTTAAATAACAAATAGAAATCCAATCTATTGTGAAAATAAAATCATTGCCCATTTCATTATATAAAACCAAAACCCATATAATGATCTATATATATATATATATATACACTAAAACGCACACATTAAAAGCCGCACATGACCATTAAACATTATGAAAATTAAATGCAGCCTTTATTCAAAATTATAAAACAAAATATAAAATATGTCAAATTCCAAAAAGAAATAATACTAATTTATATTTTTTGCATAGAAATAATTACTGTTAAAAATTTAGGTTGAAAATACCTATTTTGAGACATTGGAGTTTGAACAAAATTTGAAATATATATATATATATATATATATATATATTAATGATACATGTAGCTATTTGAATTTTTTTAATAAAAATACCTATTTTGAGAAACTAGAGTTTTTTTGAAAATTTGAAAATACCTATTTCTTTCTAATAAGAAATTTATCTTAAAAATACATGTAGGTATTTTGATGTAGTCATTTTTAATTTTTTCAATGAAAAATACTTATATCGAGAAATAATTGGTAATAAAAAAATTAAATTGGAAAGTTGATAATGGTAGAACTATAGTGAAGATATTTTGTCATTTTATCTAAAAACCTTACATCATCCAAGGAATAAATGACAAAAGAGAAAATTTTGATAATGTCAAAAAAAAAGTAAGGAAAGTCAGTGTTATTAAAAAAATCACAAGAGTGCCATTGTAATTATGCAAAACCTGAAGGGAGGTAAGTGTAATTTACCAAATAAACAAAATATTTTATTACTAAGAATTTTTTATTTTGGCTGTGAAGTGAGAATTATATATCACTATTAAGAGCTAAAAAAAAAAAAGAAAAAAAAGAAAAAAAGAAAGAAAGAAATGCTACCTTACGCACTTTAACACAAAAATATATAATTTTATTACAAAATTTCATAATATCAATTATAAAATACGTAACATTGTCACAAATTGGCGTAACAAAAATGTCCAAAATTTTTTGATTAATGATGCAAAAGTTTGTGACTTAATTACAATATTTTTAATTACGTCAATTTATAGTGATGTGAAATTACGCATTTTGTGATTAATGTTATAAAATATTATGATAAAATTATATATTTTTATGATAAGATACATATCATACCATAGCATTTTCCAAAAATTAAAATAATTTCTAAAAGGGACTCCCAAATTTCCACTATAACATCAGTCCAGCATAAGTTGTGACTTGGGTGTACTCACACTTGTTGATTGGTCCACTTAAATTCCTCTCTTTCCACATTCCATTTTTGAGCTTACCCTACGTACAACGAAGCCCTAGCTCACCACTAATGAACCTCATACATTAATGCTTTACTTTTAAAACTTGTACTACAAATGATACCAACAATTCAGTGAATGGATAGTACATATTACCAATAAATAAATCAAAAAAATAAATATAAATCACGTTATCTATATAATTTTCTGTAAATATAACATTACAGCATCATTTTATCACTAAATTAATGAACCTCATGCATGAATGCTTTACTTTTAAAACTTGTACTATCAATGATACCAACAATTCAGTGAATGGATAGTTCATATTACAAATAAAAAAAATAAAAACTGAATATGAATCACGTTAAATTTTCTATGTATTTTTTTTTATAAATGTAACATTACATAATCATTCCAAATATTCTCATTGAAGGAGTCATTTAAATCTGTCAAACACTTATCGGCATTTTTTCAATGATACGGGATCTTCTATCCTCAAATATGTATGTCCTCCTGACCTAAAATACTCACAATTGCTAAATTTCTATCCACAAATCTATATGTCTTTCTGACCCAAAATACTCACAATTGTTAAATTATACCTTGAGTTTCATATGCTTGAGATTCTCAAATAATTGAATGATATGAGCATTTTGATATAAGACGACAAAAACATTTTAAGACAGGAGATAATTGGGAACTTCCTCTATGTGATTAATAAGGTTAAACAAGTGAAATTATACTGATCAAAAAGCTTTCCAAGAAAATTTTTTTAGAGCAATTTGATCTTTCAAGGCCAATGACATCAATCACCACCAGAGAGCCATATATGTATATATATAACTAGTTTTTCTAATGTAAATGCTCTTATATGTACTTAATAGACTGATGTAGTCATGGATGAATTGTAAATTTTAACCTTGTTAATCTGGATTTCCAAGCCTATTTTTGTCTATTAGTAATTTTTTATCCTCAATCCTAACTGTTTATGCTGTTCAAAAAAAAATCCTAACTGTTTGTGATTGACTGAATTTAACTTCAACACTCAGAGAAGTTATTTTGGGAATTTTTTAACTACAAATCACACATCGATAAAAATAAACATATGTGAACATAAACACCTATAAACCGCAAATAGTTCTTCTCAGCTATGATAGTAAATGAACCAAGTTAAGCACAATGATAAAATTTTCAGGCTTCAACTTAAAAACGTAATAAATTTGTCACATTCAGATAAACCCAAAGTGAAGCTTAGATAGTACATGTAATAACTTGTGCCTGGTTCCAACTTTAAAACAATTGGAAATCCGTCAAAAAGTCCACTTGGGAGAAGTACCTACCCAGTATATTAGTTTTTTGTTTGCTTGTTCACCTCTTTCATCAACTGCAAACACAACCAACAAATACTATTTCCTTCTCTTTCTTTATAAAATAATGACCCAATTTTCAAATTTATACATTTCTCAATCCCCTTGTGCGGTGTTTGGCTCTTATGAAAGAAAAATAAAAGGAAAAACAAAAAGACAAGAGAGAGAGAGAGCTCAATATTCCCCCAATGTCTAAAACATGACTATAACATCACCTAGCTTGTGCAATAACATACACTGAGATCTTATTATCCAAGATTCCCACCAAGTAGCGTACAATGTGGAGAGAAATACAACATTTTCTTCTCTGCTCACCCTGGAAGGTGGTGAATAATACAATTATTAACCAAATAAAAATGAAAACCCAGATCTAAACTATTGACTCTAAAAAAAGAAAAGGTAAAAAAAAAAAAAAGAAAAAAAAAAAGAAACATTTTGTTAAAAAAACCAATTCGACACTTGAAAACATATTGTTAAAACTACAATCACCCAAGCAATCAGGAAACTAGCGGCCATAACTAGACGAGGGCGGTGGCGGCTTACTCCTTGCTCCCCTATTTAATGTTGAAAATTGGTTGCCTGATTGTTGCAGACGGCCATAACTTCTCCCAACATTTTGGTCTACCTGAGGAGCCCAGCTACCAGACAAATGATGAGAGCCTGCAGCTCCATAAGATTGGTAGCACCCGTAGGTATTGGTGTATCCTCCATCCTGTTGATGAAAATGGGCACCAGGTGGGATCCATAGTTCTAAATATCGGCCGGTACGGTACGTACCGGCCGATTCGTAGCGGAAAATCATACCTCCGATTCGGATACTCACGGTATAACCGGTGAGAATGAAATTCACACCCGTAGCGGCCGAGTCCCAGTACGTAGCGGCGTGAATCCGATATATGGGCCGATACGCGCCGATACAGTCCGATACGGTCTCTGTTTCACCTGTTTTCTTCGTGATTTGCTCTGTTTCTGGTTTTCTTGATGTGCTCTGTTTTCTTCTTGATATTCTCAAGGTGCTGAAGAGGAGAGGGGGTCTGCACCATACATTGACACATGCATCTGGTTCTCTGATCCCTCTCTACAATTGAGATAACACACCGATACACACAGAGGGGCACTCGGCTAGAATCACACAGTGAGGATATGGGCTGGTCTCTCTCTTGAATGAAAAAGACACACACATGGAGCGGGAGAGGAGGCACACACTGAGGAAAGACTCACACAGGGCAAGAGGCACGACCCCTCTGTCTCTCTCTCTAACATGATTATCTCTCTCGATCTTGATCCACAACTGGGTCTCTCAACCTGTCATATATATATATATAGTTGATGCAGACTTGCAGTTCTTGGAAGTGGTGGGATTTGATCTCCCAAAACGTTGAGTTTTGTATATATACAGAAATGCGTGAGAGCCCGAATATGTGGGCTCGAATGGCTCAAAAATATTATCTTACCGGTAAGAGAATTAAAAAACGTCCTAAAACGACGTCGTTTTGAAATTTTGAGCCATTCGAGCCTTTGTATTTTCGGGCTTCGTAGCAGTGTTGGTATATATATTAGATATATAATGGGTTCAAAGATGCAAGTATTTGGTCTGCAAGTGGGGCCGAAATGATTACCCTTTTGTGCTAGCTGTAGTCTACCTTATTTACATGGGGAAGACCATTGCGTGTGTGGGACAACTTCTCACGTGGGATTTTAATCTTTTGTTAATTTAATTTAGTTGTTTACTTTTCCCCTTTTTTAGGGGGTCAAGTTAGATTTGTTGTAATTACTTGGGGTATATCCCTTGTAAATGTGTAAGTTTTTTTGTCTTTAATTATGATATTCATCAAAAAAAAAAAATATATATATATACTTATTTATTTCTCAGTATAAGAAAAAATAATATTCAAATTAATTTTTTATTATATGTCAAAAATAAATACATATTATTTAGTTAAAAATGAGTCAAAAATGTTCTACATAACGAAATTTTGATTAAAATGTAACAAATTAAAGTTAAAAGAGTCAAAAAATGTATAAAATTTAGTTTTAGAGGGATTGCTAATGATTTTAAAATTTCACGGTCGCGACACCCGATTCCCGATACGTACCGGCCGATACTACCGATACCGATACTCCGCGACCGATACCGTTACGTCAGCCGATACCGCGATTTAGAACTATGGTGAGATCTGAGTGTGAACCACGTGATGAGGATAATGATGCATGTTTCCACCATTTTGTTGGAATCTCGGAAGGTAGCATCCCTGCGTGGGGTGTTGTTCTCTATGTTGGGCAGTAGACCGGTTGTTCCTTTCATGCTGAGGATAGGACCTATTATTGTAGGAATCCCTTTTCATGCTGATGATGGGGTCTACTGTAGGGATCATGTGTGACGACCGGCCTTCTTTTTTCCTTTCTTCTTTCTTTCTTCGCCTTGTTCTCTTTTTTATTTTCGTTGGATTGAAATGTCCGAAAATGGTTTCTTAATTCTTACTTCTTTCGGTGTTGAATTTCGTCCATTCCGAAGGGTGCGCGAGTGAATTCAAGGTGTCCGGGAGCGAAGTTGAAGACTTGAGTTGCTGGGCCAGGGCTGCACGTGCGGAGGAGGGGCGCTCGAGCGGTGGGAAAGGCCGCTCGATCGGTGAAGCTTGACACCCAGATTTTTGCATTCTGAAATCAACCCACGAGTGGAGGAAGTGGGCCATTCGAGCAGTGGAGGTAGGCCACACGAGCGGTGGGGAAGGCCGCACGAGCGGCCAACTGGGCAATCCGAAACTTTGTTTTTGTAACTTTTGGTCCAAAATATCACCCATTATACACATATCTCTCTCACTCTAAACCCTATTTTTCTCCCCTTTCTCTCTAGAAAACTCCCTCAAACATCATAACTCTTTGATTTTGCAAATTTTTGGGTCAAGATCTTCATCACTTTCCTCCAAATCTTGAAGATCCAAGGTTAGGGCTTCTCTTGGGTGGTGGAAATCCAAAGTTTCTCTCATCTTTGAGGCTAGAGTTTCATCTCACCTTTCATCAACAAGCTTGAGGTAGGGATTTCTTGAGTCATATATACAAGTTTTGCTATAGTGATGTTGATTTAAAAGTGTTCTTGAGGTTTTGTGTTGATTTGTGATTTTTCTTTAAAATGTAGAGAGGGTTTTGTATGAGGGTTTGTGTCTAAATCTTTTTACTACTTCTTGAGGATTTCTTCGTATTAAACTCATGATGAATGGTTTGATGGAGTTTTTTTTAGAAAATGATGAAAGTTGTTTTCAATGAAAACCCTAGAAATTGGGGCTTTTGAAAAATAATGAAGATGCCTTTGAAATTAATTGTTTTCTTGTATTAAGAGGATGCACGAGAGTAAGTCTCACCAAAAGTTTAACAAAATAGCAATATACGTGACATATGAGATATGAGATGGTATTTTAACATTGTTGCTAACACTTAAACTTGTAAGGTAGTAAGATGATAATTGTTGAGCACCATGGGTTGTAAAAATTGAAACCTTGGAGGATGATGTTTGAAAATTTCATATAATCTTGGAATGGCTAGAATGTTAACAAAATGTGCATGATGAGAAGTTTTTGTCAAGTGTTGATAGCATCGGTTGAGCATGTAGTCATTTTGTGAAATGACATTGGAAGAAGAAAAAAATGAAGAAAGGTTATGAGATATTAATGGTTGCATTACATTCGCGTTTAAATTCTTATCATTATTGTATATCTTGTCATGAAGTGAAAGGTAATTGCTTTGTTATTGTTGTTAAGACATTTTGAAATCGGAGAAGTGATATGAGTTATGGAAAGATCTTGGCATTGTATATTCATTTAACTATTTCTTTTTGCATTGTGAATTTCCATTGAAGATATTCATTCATGAAAGAAAATGATGTTGTAACAAGAACTATGGAAATGTGGTATGGGGTAAATACGTGGTAAGTCCGGGATAAGGGGTGTAGTTGAACTTGATAAGTTGGCCTGAGTGTCCTTGGTAAAAAACCAGAAAACTGAGTGGATAGGTGTCGAGCCTTCCGGTTAATACCGATAAAAATGACAGTTTGGTAGTACTCGCAGAATCTACTTGCAGACACCAGCCTAGGGATTACCAGTGTCGTATTTATCGCCCCTATTGAATTAATATTGGAAGTTTGAAATTGATGAGATTACAAGATAATATTGAGAACATGGTGATTTTGAAATAGTGCATTGAAATGAATATTCTCCTCATTTATTAACTTTGGTATGGCATTGCATTTATGTTTTTTTTTTTTTTTTTTATGTTGAGGAAAATGCATAACTGTATATACTTTGTGAGAATTCTCTACTGGGCTTTATGCTCACCCCTATGAGATTTGGTGCAGGTAAAAATGTGGTGATCCCACCGAGTTGATGGCGTGGACGTGATTGTGAAGAGTATTTTGCTCTTATATTTTTGGGTAAATTTTTGTAAAGCCAAGGTGTCACGCCCCAAACTCGCCCCTAAGAGTTTGGGCATGACCACCTCAGAAACGGACATAAAACCTGATGAATATAACCTATGGGGCCTGAACGGAAGCATTTAATATCATATAATAGCGTAAAATAATATCCATTGAGCTACCACTACTATGCCAGGATCGCAAACAGAACATAATGCAGATAAATATACAGTGACGTGTATCTGTAGATAGCTATGTACATATACATATACAGACCCAGCCCTCAAGGTCGGGCATATAACAAAAACATGGGAAGGTAAACGGATTACATACACATCAATCTTAACAGACATTCAGGATACAAATAAAAAACTTAGCAAAACTCCATAACATGAGCGGTCATCATCTAAGAGCGTAGATACTCAGGGATTGAAACCTGGGTAACGGAAGCCACAGGTTAAGGCTGACCTCCAAGTTGAGTGCCTACAGAAACAGACATAAAATAAAGTGAGCCAAGCTCAGCGAATAATAGCACATAACAATTCAATGCTCAATGTGAATTATAATACATATCCGTGCATTTATAAATAAAGAGAACATATGGTTAATTTGTTTCTATACCAATTTCAGAATGGCCTTGGGCCCAATCTTAAATTGAGTGGCTTTAAGCCCTTAACAAAATGGCATGAAGCCCTTAACAAAATGGCATGAGGCCCTTGTCAGAATGGCATAAAGCCCTTATCAGAATGGCATAAAGCCCTTGTCTTACATGTATGAACTCAAGAGGTGGCTTGTAAGGATTCTAGAGGCGACTCGCATTGCAGCACTTAGTTCCGTACAGCACTTTGTTTCACACTAACAGATCATACAAAATGGCCATAGGCCTCATAACTTTCACAGAACGGCCATAGGCCTCATAACTTTCACATTGGCTTTAAGCCCAGTTCACATATGTATGGACTTAAGATGTGGCTCGTACGGATTCTAGAGGTAACTCGCACTGCAGCACTTAGTTCCGTAAAGCACTTTGCTCTATACTAGAATTTCATAGGTCTTAAAGACCGAACCATCATATCGTGTCATAGCATAGTATAACCGGAACAGTAATAGAAATAATCTCAGTTTTCTTAGAATACCATTATGCAATAATGCACATAAATTTCCCATGGCTTGGTTACAAATTAATACAGGTGTCTCGCGTACAACTGAATAATAATAATAATATAACTATTAACTGAGGCCACATATATCATTACCATATGCTTAATAAGGACAGAATAACCCACATTCTAACGTGAGTCACATAATGATGTTAAACATTTGCATGCATGTCATAGGTTCTTAACTACCTCGGGTCCATATGTAACACAATAGAATAATCTCAGTTTCATAAAGATACCTTGGTTTAAAGATGAACATAATTCAATTTATTTGATAAGAAACGACGTAGTTTGCTTATAGATAATAGAGGATTATTATTCATTATTGACAGAACAGAGTCATTCCAAAGCCATACCGATGTATGCCCATCTTTCGACGTTCACATTAACTTTCAATCATCATAACTGGTCGTGTAACATGTTCGTGTAACACTTACGAGAAACAGAGCGTTAATGATAATAATTATCAATGGTAAATAAAATGTACATTTTCGTACTATTACTCACAGTGTGCTGGTGGAGCATTTATTCCTCCCGAAGCGTGTCCTACACATATACGAAGTCACACATTAATTCTCTAAATCATTTCCCCTAATTTCCTTTCTCATTTTAACATGATTCACAATGCTCATAACAAAGTTCATTCGCAAATTTTTAACATTATTTTGAAACATCTCAAAAATCCAATTAAACTTGTACACGTATAATTCAACCCGCCAATTCCATGATTCTATTTTCAATTTGAGCAAAATCATTATTTATCATCACAAATTAATCTAGGGTTTTCAAGAAAAATAAAGTTTTCCATAAAAATTCAAACTTCTCACACCATTACCTTACATCCACTTTTCTCCTTGATTATACATCTAAGGGTCCTACTCCATCACCTTAACCCATCAATTGATCCCTCCATGCTTCAAACCCTAAATTCTCAAATCTCATAATTTACTCTATATGCTCAAAAATGAAAATTTGTACAGTTATACAATGACAATACCACAAATCTATCATTGATGTAAATATTGAAGAGCACTAGAACCCTACCTCCATAAGCAAGCAAAGGAGCAAGCTTTGAGAAGAAACCTTCGCAAATCCGAGTTCCAATCGGGTGAAAACGTTGATCTTCTCTTGTTCTCCATCCTTGATGCAAAAACCATGGTGGATTGTTGATCAAAGTAGCGGAAATCAAGGTTTTGGGGGCTAGGGTTTCGGACTTAGAATGAGAGGAAAGAAGTGGGGAAAAGAAAATGTGTGAAAAGATCTAAAAATCCCGTTTTTACGTTGCTATACTCGCGAAACCCGCTCGAGCGTCCCTCTTCCCGCTCGAGCGTACCTGCTCCCAGCACAAATTCCAAAACTTCAAACATGCGTAACTCTCTCATCCGGACTCCGTTTTAGGTTGTTCTTGTGTCCAAATTGAAGTCCCGGAAATAAGCTTCCCAATGGTTCTAACCTCACATCCAAATTCAAAGTGTGGAAAAAGAAAAGGGCAAAAGAGTGACTGCTGAACGTAAACGAATTGTTCGAATTAAAGTTTTTGGTCCAATCTTACTTTACCATCATATTACCACCTCAATCAATACTCCAAAATAAAATAAGAAGGTTCCAAATACACTACTACAATGTCAAGGGCAATCTTACTTTTCACGCTCGAGCGCACACAGACCAATAAGGCAGTCCGCTCGAGCGTCAACTCCCCCGCTCAAGCGGAGATTCACAACCCTCAGAATCTCAGGCCGTCTGCAAAATTGCTGAGAACCCCAAAAGTCTGCTCGAGCGTCAACTCCTCCGCTCGAGCGGAGGGAAAAATTCTGGATCGTCACATCCTTCCCTCCTTAAGAAATTTCGTCCTCGAAATTGAAGAAAACCAAATAGAAGACAACTCAAACATAAACGAAAACACACCCTGTAATGTTCCAAAGATCCATACTCGGTAATGCTCTTTACTTTTCCGATTTAATACCTCAATGTTCTAAAGATACCCAAACAACAAGAATCACTAGGAAAGGATCACAAATACTTTCGATCAACACACACACATCAGAATTTCAACGGGCAAGGAACAACACTAACCATTTATAATCCCATAGTCCATAACAACTTCTCAATTAACAACTAATTTGCAATTGCACTTCAATTAACGGCATCAACTCTTTATTCCATTTGACATTTAAAAATAGAACAGTGAAGACCATCATACAATTACTCCTTAAAGACAATCACATAGAGGAGTTCCTACTCAACTTCAAGAGAGGCCAATCAAAAAGATCAAACATACCTTAAGCTTTAGGATCTCTACAACCTTTTCACTTCCTCACTTGCTTCCTTGAAGATCTATGCTCTTCCTTCCAACCCTTATTTCTTTCCAAGAGATATTTTCAAGTTTGTGATCATACGTAAGAAGACTTAGGTATATATATAGATAGTCATATATAAAAGCACATGGGACAAAATCCAATCGTTTAATCATTCCGAAATTGAAATTTCGTAAACATACTTAATATTACATAAAAATTATGCTGATCACAGATATATAATCAATTTCAGATAATTAAACCTTTAAGGCCTCCAATTTCTGATTCAACTATTCTAGGTGTAACAGATACGTTTCTTGTTAAACAGATAGACATCCTTAAACATGGTTTCACTACTTAACCTTAATTGCTCAGGGAATTTCACCGTAAACATTTAAAAGCACAAAACAAGGACTGAAAAAATATATCAGACAACACGTACGAGGGTCGGGTTATTAAACTCAAATACGGAAACATAATAGTTAACATTCCCTTCAACGCATAATTTATAAATTCCCACAGCATGCATTAATTTCAATCATAATGAAAGTACTCTCCACTAAGTCTCTAACTAGATCGGCCCAGTGTTAATAGTTCATATGCAATTTTCATTAGAGAGTACACGTTCAAACTTATTCTGTTAAGTAATTCCTTAGGTGAATCTTATAATGCAATTTACTCGGTGGTACAAGACCATTACGGTTACATATAGTTCCTCAAATAACTTAATTACGTGGTTAGATTCAAATCCGATTATGCATCATTGAATCAGATCTTAGAACCTACCAAATAAGGTTCTGTCTAAGAGGCACGATATATTCCATTTCAACAGTCACCAATACAGTGACAAGCTCGAAGTTATATTCCATTTCCGAAAACATATCAAAATCATATCGTTATGTGGACTCAAAACCATATATACTAATTCTTGACAAGATCTCAATGATGGAAAGAAGAATCCCCATTATAAACACCTGATCATGCCGTCATAAGTTCAAATCTGAATAATAAATACAACTATCAAAACAAGACCAGAAATCGAATTCAAAATCATACTTGACTAATCAATCATAACCGTAAGGTATAACATTTTCCTTTACTAGCACTTTTTCTTGTCATAGCACAAATTAATTTGGCCTCTTTTTTTTTTTCCACTATTCAGACGATTCTTCCTTTTCTTACTGGAAGACACAAGGTCAATCACAAGGTTTCGTATTCACAACTTGTAATTATAGTGGGTCAGCAAACGGTCATATAGAAATTAGAGACCAGTCATTTGGCTCAATCAGTTAACATAAATAGAGTTTCCAGTTATTCCTCGTACGTAAATTCTACTAGGTCCGTTCATAGGATCATAAATCTCATTAAGTATACAGTAACCATAAGAATCACATCCCTACAGATTCCATAATATCAAACAACATATGCAATCGTATAGCAACAGAGTAATTTGATTTCGTAACATCAAGGTTCGTAATTCTTGGTAAGACGTAATTCTTGGTAAGATTAATTCAATGTGGTAGTAAATCAATTTGTAATCACGTAGTGAGTATTGTACAAAGTTGTCTAAACATGCAAGAGAAGGTAAATGCCCAATACGTATCGCTAACCCATTAGCAAAATGGAATATTCCCATTTCCATTTGTTTTCACCGAAATCCACGATATCATGCAGAATAGTTCACATCATAACTTCTATGTAGGTGATACAGGACAATTTCACAATATCTAACATTTGCATAGTTACATAGAAATATTTCACAGGAATGATTTCTCAATCTTAAGTCACTTAATATACAAAGACAGGATTTGAATTCTTGCGGTAGCTTATCTGTTTACCAATCATTTAGTTTGACTTCGAAGTAGTCAATAGCTGCCTCTCTTTTTTTTTTTTTTTTTTTTTTTTTTTTTTTTTTTTTACAAATCTCATGTACGTAGACACATGATGTGGGTGAGGTCCTTCATATCCTTCAATCATTTCTTACAAGAAACCCTGATCACAAATTACAGAATACACGTAAACAAAACAGATTACAGACTTCAGATCACAGATCACAGATTCCATAAACAAATCCCGATTAAACATAAACTAAACTCATTCGACACTATCAATTATTCCCTTGGTTCTCCCGTCAGAAGTTGTCAATAATTTTCTCAATTCACGAAACCATATTAATTATATACTATTCCACGATCAATAGTCAATTCCCTTATCCATTTTAACAATCAGTAGGATCACAATTACATTCAATTAACCTCTTACACAATTCTAAGGGGGTTATTGTATACATAACTTTCTCTTGCAGCCGGTCATACGTAACATGATTCAACTATTATACAAAACACAACTTATCAAAGTACGTATCACAATAACTTTTCAAAATCATAGGTCCAACCAGTACCATGACAAGGAAGACATAACTATATCATAATTAAATATTCCATACTTAGTGTTTAAGCAATTCATCTAAATAAATGATAGGTAACTATTAGTTCAAAAATAACAACCAAAAATTGCATGTACATTACTTACCAATCGTTTTCCCTGGTCATTTTGTCTAACCAACCCGAGGTGATCCTCTATCCTTATTCCCGCCATGCTCTACACAACAATCAATCACACTATATACACAAGGAATATACAATAGACATGGATCATAATCGTTAGCGTAAACAGATTACATTTAACGTTGCTATCAGTCTTTTCGTATGCACTAAGGATGTCATGCATGAGGCCTAAGTCTTTTCTAGACATCCTAGAGCTTAATAGATCTGTGTGTGAGATAGCAACTCGTGCTCGGATACCACTTGTCACGCCCCAAACCCGCCTCTAAGAGTTTGGGCATGACCACTTCAGAAACGGACATAAAACCTGATGAATATAACCTATGGGGCCTGAACGGAAGCATTTAATATCATATAATAGCGTAAAATAATATCCATTGAGCTACCACTACTATGCCAGGATCGCAAACAGAGCATAATGCAGATAAATATACAGTGACGTGTATCTGTAGATAGCTATGTACATATACATATACAGACCCAGCCCTCAAGGTCGGGCGTATAACGAAAACATGGGAAGGTAAACGGATTACATACACATCAATCTTAACAGACATTCAGGATACAAATCAAAAACTTAGCAAAACTCCATAACATGAGCAGTCATCATCTAAGAGCATAGATACTTAGGGATTGACAACTGGGTAACGGAAGCCACAGGTTAAGGCTGACCTCCAAGTTGAGTGCCTACAGAAACATACATAAAATAAAGTGAGCCAAGCTCAGCGAATAATAGCACATAACAATTCAATGCTCAACGTGAATTATAATACATATCCGTGCATTTATAAATAAAGAGAACATATGGTTAATTTGTTTCTATACCAATTTCAGAACGGCCTTGGGCCCAATCTTAAACTGAGTGGCTTTAAGCCCTTAACAAAATGGCATGAAGCCCTTAACAAAATGGTATGAGGCCCTTGTCAGAATGGCATAAAGCCCTTATCAGAGTGGCATAAAGCCCTTGTCAGAATGGCATGAAGCCCTTATCAGAATGGCATAAAGCTCTTGTCTTACATGTATGAACTCAAGAGGTGGCTCGTACGGATTCTAGAAGTGACTCGCATTGCAGCACTTAGTTCCGCACAGCACTTTGTTTCATACTAACAGATCATACAAAATGGCCATAGGCCTCATAACTTTCACAGAACGGCCATAGGCCTCATAACTTTCACATTGGCTTTAAGGCCAGTTCACATATGTATGGACTCAAGAGGTGGCTCGTACGGATTGTAGAGGTAACTCGCACTGCAGCACTTAGTTTCGTACAGCACTTTGCTCTATACCAGAATTTCATAGGTCTTAAAGACTGAACCATCATATTGTGTCATAGCATAGCATAACCGGAACAGTAATAGAAATAATCTCAGTTTTCTTAGAATACCATTATGCAATAATGCACATAAATTTCCCATGGCTTGGTTACAAATTAATACAGGTGTCTCGCGTACAACTGAATAATAATAATAATAACAACTATTAACTGAGGCCACATATATCATTACCATATGCTTAATAAGGACAGAATAACCCACATTCTAACGCGAGTCACATAATGATGTTAAACATTTGCATGCATGTCATAGGTTCTTAACTACCTCGGGTCCATATGTAACACAATAGAATAATCTCAGTTTCATACAGATACCTTAGTTTAAAGATGAACATAATCCCATTTATTCGATAAGAAACGATGTAGTTTGCTTATAGATAATAGAGGATTATTATTCGTTATTGACAGAACAGAGTCATTCCAAAGTCATACCTATGTATGCCCATCTTTCAACGTTCACATTGACTTTCAATCATCATAACTGTTCGTGTAACATGTTCGTGTAACACTTACGAGAAACAGAGCGTTAATGATAATAATTATCAATGGTAAATAAAATGTACATTTCCGTACTATTACTCACAGTGTGCTGGTGGAGCATTTATTTCTCCCGAAGCGTGTCCTACACACATACGAAGTCACACATTAATTCTCTAAATCATTTCCCCTAATTTCCTTTCTCATTTTAACATGATTCACAATGCTCATAACAAAGTTCATTCGCAAATTTTTAACATTATTTTGAAACATCTCAAAAATCCAGTTAAACTTGTACACGTATAATTCAACCCACCAATTCCATGATTCTATTTTCAATTTGAGCAAAATCATTATTTATCATCACAAATTAACCTAGAGTTTTCAAGAAAAATAAAGTTTTCCATAAAAATTCAAACTTCTCACACCATTACCTTACATCCCACTTTTCTCCTTGATTATACATCTAAGGGTCCTACTCCATCACCTTAACCCATCAATTGATCCCTCCATGCTTCAAACCCTAAATTCTCAAATCTCATAATTTACTCTATATGCTCAAAAATGAAAATTTGTACAGTTATACAATGACAATACCACAAATCTATCTATTGATGTAAATATTGAAGAGCACTAGAACCCCTACCTCCATAAGCAAGCAAAGGAGCAAGCTTTGAGAAGAAACCTTCGCAAATCCGAGTTCCAATCGGGTGAAAACGTTGATATTCTCTTGTTCTTCATCTTTGATGCAAAAACCATGGTGGATTGTTGATCAAAGTAGCGGAAATAAAGGTTTTGGGGGCTAGGGTTTCGAACTTAGAATGAGAGGAAAGAAGAGGGGAAAAGAAAATGTGTGAAAAGATCTAAAAATTCTGTTTTTACGTTGCTATACTCGCGAAACCCGCTCGAGCGTTCCTCTTCCCGCTCGAGCGTACTTGCTCCCAGCACAGATTCCAAAACTTCAAACATGCGTAACTCTCTCATCCGGACTCCGTTTTAAGTCGTTCTTGTGTCCAAATTGAAGCCCCGGATATAAGCTTCCCAATGGTTCTAACCTCACATCCAAACTCAAAGTATGGAAAAAGAAAAGGGTAAAAGAGTGACTGCTGAACATAAATGAATTGTTCGAATTAAAGTTTTTGGTCCAATCTTAGTTTACCATCATATGCCCCTACCTCCATAAGCAAGCAAAGGAGCAAGCTTTGAGAAGAAACCTTCGTAAATTCGAGTTCCAATCGGGTGAAAACGTTGATCTTCTCTTGTTCTCCATCCTTGATGCAAAAACCATGGTGGATTGTTGATCAAAGTAGCAGAAATCAATGTTTTGGGGGCTAGGGTTTCGGACTTAGAATGAGAGGAAAGAAGAGGGCAAAAGAAAATGTGTGAAAAGATCTAAAAATCCCGTTTTTACGTTGCTGTACTCGCGAAACCCGCTCGAGCGTCCCTCTTCCCGCTCGAGCGTACCTGCTCCCAACACAGATTCCAAAACTTCAAACATGCGTAACTCTCTCATCCAGACTCCGTTTTAGGTCGTTCTTTTGTCCAAATTGAAGCCCCGAAAATAAGCTTTCCAATGGTTCTAACCTCACATCCAAATTCAAAGTGTGGAAAAAGAAAAGGGCAAAAGAGTGACTGCTGAACGTAAACGAATTGTTCGAATTAAAGTTTTTGGTCCAATCTTACTTTACCATCATATTACCACCTCAATCAATACTCCAAAAATAAAATAAGAAGGTTCCAAATACACTACTACAATGTCAAGGGCAATCTTACTTTTCACGCTTGAGCGCGCACAGACCAATAAGGCAGTCCGCTCGAGCGTCAACTCCCCCGCTCGAGCGGAGATTCACAACCCTCAGAATCTCAGGCCGTCTGCAAAATTGCTGAGAACCCCAAAAGTCCGCTCGAGCGTCAACTCCTCCGCTTGAGCGAAGGGAAAAATTCTGGATCGTCACACAAGGGTTAATGTGTATGGGTTCGAGAGACCATTTTGTGTAACCGGGCTATTGCCTTGGAACTTGTAAGCCCTTGAGGGCCTTATTCGTTTTGATTTGATGATTTTACATACTATAGAATTCATGTACTAGTTTATCAATGAATGTAAAACTGCATGTGAGATTATTTTTTGTAAAACATTTGATCTTATGTAAAGGGATATGGTTAATATCTTATTTTGGAAGTGGGTTGATGTAATAGTTATGTGGGTAGTTCATGTCGAATTATTTTGGGGCGTTACAGGTGTAACCATTTGGATTTGTCCTCAACTATAAGCTATTAGCTGCAAGTCGATGTGCAGCATCACCTAGCTGCTGGCCATAAATGCTTCCAAGGGGATCTTGCCTGAAAGGAGAAAAGCACAAAACAACAATACTTTTAGAATATTAAGACAACAGTGTCAAGTATCCATCAAGAGTAGGAATCGAACAACTAAAAATTGGCACTTGAATGAACAAACAATTTAGTATACCTTCGATTTTCCCATGGCTTCCTTCCGTTATCCCCGTGCCACAAAACATGATTCGGTTTTAGATCCCCTATCTCAACGGACTAAAAGAAGACAATAATAAAAATAAAAATAAAAAAGTGAGTTATTATACAGCTTTAGGTAATGCCATAAAGGTAACAATGTCCGGAGCCAGCCGTGCCACATGCCCATTCCAATAGCAAACAAATAATAGCTTCCAAACAAATAATATAGAATACAAATATTAACCTAGATTTGATAAGCTTTACACCACAGTCATGCTTCTCATGTACACTAGAAATGTACAAACTAAGCAACCAGAACGCCCATAAATATCATTGGTTAATAGAATTGCACATGCAAAAGCAGGGTAGCTAAAAGGTTTCAATGGTTTCCATATTGCAGTTGTTAATTTCAGCTTATTTAGAACCTTTGAGCTAGTTGCTAAATTCCAATCACTATAGTATATTGCATCAAGGGTCAGCTTCGCTTCCTTTATTCTTTGCATTAGCTATGGAGGAATTAATTAAACACATTTAAGATGGCCCATGGTGTATGTGCTGGAAAATTGATTTTTACAAGGCTTATTTTGGGCCGACTTTGAGCCCAAAATTGGGTGGGCCCCAAACGTCTTTTGGGATGGGTCCGAAGAGGTGACGTCTTCCTTGCCGCGTGGCAATTCACACGGTGAAGACGGTTCGTCAAAACCATTTATGAGTGAATGGGAAGTTGACGTCGTTTTCGGGTTCGTGGAATAGACAAATAAAGAAGTAAATATGGG
Organism: Camellia japonica; assembly: GCA_030407325.1. NCBI lineage: Eukaryota > Viridiplantae > Streptophyta > Magnoliopsida > Ericales > Theaceae > Camellia > Camellia japonica. The sequence goes on along the minus strand of JAPPVO010000024.1, from coordinate 1,256,593 downwards.
TTTCCTTGGTTTGGGTTGTCCCACATTGAAACTTGAAAAGAGCTTTTGTGAGAATATAAGCTTTAGGTGTACAACCTTGGGTTGGGCCCCAAAGGGCACCCCAAGTTTGTAGAAAGGAGAAGTTATGGACAAAGAAAACCTTAGCCCAAAACACCACACGCGCGCGTCGCCGTCGTCCGTGCCAGGCGCGAGTGTGGGTCGGGTCTTATGTTAACTTTTTGGAGAAAATTCGATTTAATTTTTTCCAAAATTCTTATGAATTTAATTTTTCTGTCCATGTTTTACTTCTTCAGTCCAATTTTTTCAAAACATTAACTATCCAAACAGTTTTTGTTGCACCCGGACAAATCTGTTTTTCCCAAACAGATTTAAATCTGCCCAGGAATATTTGAACATATTTAAATTGGGTTTCAACAGATCTGAGTTTGAATTGCACCTGTTCATTTGATTCCACAACAAATTTATTTTCAAATAGATTTAAACTATTTTTGATAGGTTTTAATTGCTATAAACTACTGCAGTTACACAAATACAAACTGCACAGTTCAAATAGTTCAATCTATCTAGCAGATTTGTTAAATTTTGGACTCCATTTGTTCATTCAAATTTTGCACCTGTTTGGTTCAAAATTGAACCTGTTCGGATAGGACTTTTTGCCTATATATGCCTACATTTCCAGCAGTGTTGGGGCATCCAAAAATAGTCTGAAAATCTGTTTTTTGTAGTCCTGTTTTCTGCACTATTGAATACATTCTTCATATTAGTTTTAGGGATTTTTATAGAGAGTATAGAACACAAGGTTCTAGTTCGCCGGACAAATTTGTTTGGAGTGCTACTACAAATTTGTGAAGATCATTGTATCTTGGGAGATAGATGCCACATAACCGTAAGCACTGTAGCGAGGCGAATATATCTTAAGGACAGAGTGTCACACACTCAACTTGGTCTTTTATTTTTTCATTCGGTTCGATAAAATAAATTCTGTAAGTTATTTATTTTATTTTGTTTGATTTAGTTTCAATTTATTTTATTTACACAGAAGATTATTCCTACAGTATGTTGTTTACCGATGATATTGTTTACTGAATATATGGAATGTAACTTTATGCTGCATTTTCTACCAAAAAAACTTTAGGCTGCACTTGGATTTGTGGTTTTGGATTTGAGAAAGGATTTAAAATCCATAGATTTGAAATATTGTAATACTACAAATATATGTATTTAAAATTTAGGGAATTAAGCAAAACAAGACAAATAAATTACATTTAAAAAGCAATGGCTGTTCAAGTTCCTAACATTGGAAGAAAAGGGTGGCCATTTCTTCATTATTGTATTGCGTGAAACGGAACAGAAATGAATTTCGAACAATGCCTAATTAGGTGTTATTTCAAATCTCCATATTTTGGTCATCAAACCCATGGGATGATTTGACTGGATTTGAAATTCATAAGCACTGTGTGGTCATCTAAATGGGGCACAACAATTTCAAGCTTAGATTTCAAATCCACTTGATTTGAAATCCTTAAATCCAAAAGGAGCCTAGTGACAGTAGAAGTAGTAGAAATAAATGAGTGAATATTGAAAATCAAAAGCTATAGAACAGTGAATATTTGTGTTACCTAAGTTCGATTATTTATAAGGATGGTGAGGTTGAAGATGATGTGACTCACAGAATCAAGTAAGTTGATTCAAGGGGAGGAATGCATAAGGCATATTAAGTGATCGACAAAGACCAACAAAACTGAACGGAAGTTTATAGAATAGCTATAAGGCCAGCGATGCTTTTACTAGACAAACTATTGGGCAACTAAAAAATAATAGGTTCATAAAATAAGTGTAGCTAAAATGAGAATGCTTAGATGAATGTGGCAAGAGTCGGACAGATATTGAAGTGGTAGGAGTGGCACCAATTGAAGATAAATTAATAGAAAATAAGCTAAGATGGTTTGTTATGTACAACGAAAAAAGAGTAATATGATCATTGTGGGAGCCGAATAAATAGAAGAGTCGGAAGGTACGTACCTCAGAAATCAGGTATTATTCGGCTCCATCCTGCGTGACTAGGATGCCGAATACGTTAGGAAGGCCGAATAGCCGGAGATCCGTAGATCTGAATAGACAAAAGGACAATGAGTAAAAAGTAGGCTCTAGCCCCGAGGCCCAGAAAACGAGTATAAATACAAGAACTACAGATTTAGAAAGGTATGTAAAAATCACTTTGCTAAAACTTAGTAGACAAGCTATCTTGAGTGTAAGGACTGACTTGTCCGTCGGAGTGCTAATTCCGGCACCCCTAATTGGAGTGTTTGTGTCTTTTCAGGTGACTAGCTGAGGATCATTGGCGTCTTCCAGGATCTGAAGAGTATTTCCAAACCACTTCCCCATAATTGGCGCCGTCTGTGGGAATACTCAAATACATCCATGGCAGGCGTGACTGAAGATCCTCCGATAGCCACTGACGAGACCACACAGAGATATGACCTCATTCCAGCAAACACGCTTGGATCAAAAACCATCGCAGCAAGACTTGCCTTGAACCTCTGCCCATCTTCAACTCCAATGCAAAGACAATACAAGCGACCATGGAACAAGCCAGGCAAACCAAACAAAGTTTGGACAACATCATCAGCTGAGAACGAACGCCTTCGTCGCGATCTGGCCTTGGAAATAGCAAAGTCCAAACAAATAGTGCGCCAGGCTTCTAAGCGACCCCCGAGGCAGATGATCGACGATCTCGAGCCCGACAACAAGACACTGACAGTTGCTATGCCTCAACAGACCACCTTGAGGAGTTGGCAAAGGACGAACGTCTCTAGCAATGCGTCCGGGGGAGTGTGATCAAAACACCTGCCCTTCCGAAGGATTCGCTTCCGCTTGACACCGTCCACATGATATACAGCCTGCCAACAGCCCCGGCCGTACATGCAATCCAATCACATCCAGGCCCCAATAGCAACTCACACCAGCAAAGCGGCTCCGAGAAGCGCCAAGTATCAACTTTAACGACTCTGATTTGATCGGCGTAACACTCCCTCACATCGATCCATTGGTTGTTGAGCTACGCGTAAACCGGTTCACCGTCGAACGCGTTCTTATAGACCAGGGCAGTACATCGGAGGTTATGTATTATAAAACCTTCATCAAACTCAGGTTCAACGAGTCAGACCTGACTCCGGCTCCTTATCCACTATTCGGCTTCAATGCCAATCCAGAGTACCCATTGGGAAAGATCAGCTTACCCGTTCGAGCAGTTCCAGAACGAGGTTCCAGAACGGTGTTGGAATTCTTGGTCGTCAGGCTGCCATCGCCGTACAATCTCATCATGGGGCGATCGTGGTTGCATACCTTGCAGGCCGTCCCAAGCACCTATCATCAACTGCTACGTTTCCCAACAGAACACGGCATTGAGCAAATCCGCGGCTCCCAGAAATCGGCACAAGCATGTTATCTCCTTGCCGCCAGAACGCCAAAGGAACTGCAAGTAAACTCCATTGAGGTGCCGAATCGGGAGATCCTTGATGACGTTGGGCGGCATCCAAATGAGAAGGCCACGGAAGGTTTAGACCGAGTTGACATCGATGGAAGCCCAGAAAAGTTCTTCATGATCGGCGCCTCTCTGAATCAGGCCGACAGGCAGCAGCTGATCTCTTTCTTGCTCAACAACCTCGACGTCTTTGCGTGGACTCCGTACGAAATGCCGGGAATAGACCCATCAGTTTCACAGCACCATCTGAATGTCGATCCCAAATGTAAGCCGATCATTCAGAAAGGCCGACGGTCAGCCGCGGAGCACACTGCCGCCGTTGTTGAGGAGGTAGACAGACTGCTTGACGCCGGGGCAATTAGAGAAGTCACTTACCCTACGTGGCTCTCCAATACAGTGGTGGTGAAGAAGAAAAATGGGACTTGGCGAGTGTGTCGATTTCACGGATCTGAACAAAGCTTGCCCCAAAGACTGTTTTCCTCTACCCAGAATCGACCAGCTTGTCGATGCGACGGCACGTCATCAACGCATGAGCTTCCTCGATGCTTACAGAGGCTACCATCAAATCGCCATGCATCCAGATGACCAGGACAAAACTGCATTCCTCACCCCAAGAGGAACCTATTGCTACAAAGTTATGCCTTTTGGGCTGAAGAATGCAGGGGCAACCTACCAAAGACTGGTCACCGCCATGTTCAAAGAGCAACTCGGCCACACTATGGAAGTATACATCGACGATATGGTGGTCAAGTCCAAAGAAGAACAGAATCATATAGCCGATCTAGAAAAGACATTCAGCATCTTACGCAAATACAGAATGAAACTGAACGCTTCCAAGTGTGCGTTCGGAATCGGCTCTGGCAAATTCCTGGGTTACATCGTCAATCACCGAGGAATCGAAGCCAACCCGAGGCAAGTCACAGCAATCTTGGAACTCGGCTCCCCCCGTTCAGTAAAAGAAGTCCAAAAGTTGATGGGGATGGCCGCTGCACTCAACAGGTTCATCAGCCGGTCTACAGATCGCTGCCGACAATTCTTTCAGACACTACGGCAGGGTAAGGCTTTTGAATGGTCCGCCGAATGCGAAACAGCTTCAACGGACTCAAGACCTACCTCCGCTCAGTACCTCTCTTGACAACACCCCGCTGGTGACCCGCTCATTCTATATCTGGCAGTTTCCGATAGGGCCGTCAGCGCCGTACTGTTAAAAGAGGAGGAGGGGGAGCAACGGCCAGTGTATTATGTGAGCAAGGCAATGGTTGACGCCGAAACACGCTACCTTCCGCTGGAAAAACTCATCTTAGCCCTAGTCATGGCGGCAAGAAAACTGATGCATTACTTCCAGGGACATAGCATTGGGGTGCTAACAGATTATCCCCTCCGATCAGTACTACGGAGTGCAGAAGCATCAGGACGTGTTTCAAAATGGGCTCTTGAACTCGGCCAATACGACATTCAGTTTTTACCTAAAACCGCAATCAAGGGGCAGGTGTTGGCCGACTTTGTTGCCGAATTCACCGGCGAGCTTGCCAACCTCAAACCTGATGAAGTTCGACCAAAGGCTGAAGTTCGACCAAAGCCGAACTGGAGAATTTATGTCGGGGATATTTGGCAATTATACTGTGATGGATCGTCTAACCAAAGGGGCAGCGGCGCCGGAGTTGTAATCATGTCTCCAGACGGCGCAGTAATTGAGCAGGCCGTCAAGCTTGGCTTCGAAGCATCAAATAACGAAGCCGAATACGAAGCCCTTCTAGCCGGTCTGCGGAATGCGCACCTTCTCGGCGCTCGGCGTCTGCTTGTGTTTTGTGATTCAAAATTGGTAATCAATCAGCTAAAGGGGGAGTACGCGGCAAGAAACGACCGTATGGCGGCCTACATGAAAACGGCCAATTCCTTGCTGGCAAAATTTGACCATCACGAACTGAACCAAATAACACGCGACCAGAACACACACGCGGATGCCTTGGCGTGCCTAGCCTCCGCCATCAATTCTGAGATCAAACGGACCATCGAAGTAGGTTTCGTCCCGGAGCCGAGTATTGGCCCTTCGGAGGAAATCCATGTCAACGTTATAGAATCCGCACCAAGCTGGATGGACCCCATTGCTGCATTCCTCTCTTCTGAACAACTCCCAGAGGACAAAAAAGAAGCACACAAGCTGCGAAATAAAGCCCTGTGATACTATCTGGATCCGCAAGGAGGGCTTTATAAAAAGTCCCTCTCTGGTCCATATTTGGAATGCGTGCACCCCGACAAAGTGGAGGAGCTTTTGACAGAGATACATGAGGGCAGTTGTGGTGCCCATTTTGGCGGACGCTCCCTAGCCCATCGAGCTATAACACAGGGGTATTATTGGCCGACAATGAGAGCTGACGCGGAGAGTTATGTAAAAAATGCGAACAGTGCAAAAAGTTCTCCCCATTAACCCATCTGCCTGCCGAAGGTATGAACTCTATCACCAGCCCCTGGCCGTTTGCTCAGTGGGAACTTGATATCGTAGGACCATTGCCGAGGGCCCCAGGGAACAAGTGATTCTTAATCATCGCGACCGATTACTTCACAAAATGAGTCGAAGCGGAGGCTTTAACACATATACGAGATGCCGACATTAAACGTTTTGTATGGAGAACCATCATAACATGATTCGGCATTCCAAGAGCTCTCATCTCAGACAATGGCACCCAGTTCGATTGTGGCGTATATCGAGAGTTATGCAGCAAATATGGCATTCGGCCTTACTTCTCTACACCGGCCTACCCCCAGAGCAACGGCCAAGCTGAAGCCTCTAACAAATCCATCTTGGACGGCATCAAAAAGAGGCTGGAAGAAGCTAAAGGCAAATGGGTCGAAGAACTACCGAGTGTATTATGGGCTCATCGTACTACGCCGAGGAGATCTACTGGAGAAACGCCGTTTGCTCTATGCTTTGGAACCCAAGCAATCTTACCCCTGGAAATCGGCCTTCCAACTCTCAAATCGCAAGTTTTTGACATGGGCCGAAACGACATGATGCTTGCCCTGGACCTGATTCTAATCGAAGAACGAAGAGACCGCGCCCTGGCAACCATGGCACGGTATCAGTAGCAGCTCGCCAAGTCGTATAATCAGCGAGTTCAGTTGCGCCGATACACACCAGGAGAGTTGGTCCTGAAGAAGGTACTTCCAGCCGACCGGAGACCGGCCGATGGAAAATTGGGCCCAAACTGGGACGGCCCCTATCAGATAGATTCCATCGCAGGAACAGGGGCATATCGGCTGACAGACATGTCGGGAAGAAGCCTGCCACGGCCTTGGAATTCAACACATTTACGCAAATTCTATCACTGACCCGACTTGTGGGCTTGATACTTGTACATATTCCACCGTTGCAATACAGAGTTTCTCGTTTTCCTTTCCTTAAGCTCACAAGCCTTTTAAGGCCGATTAAGTCTCCGGATTCGGAGCGCCTTCGTGGAAATCACGATTGGCCAAAATAAAGTCTCTGGATTCGGAGCCCCTTTTGGTAGATGACACCTCAGGGCCGATTAAGTCTCTGGATTCGGAGCGCCTTCGTGGAAATCACGATTGGCCAAAATAAAGTCTCCGGATTCGGAGCCCCTTTTGGTGCATGACACCTTAGGGCCGATTAAGACTCCGGATTCGGAGCGCCCTTCGTGGATATCACGATTGGCCAAAATAAAGTCTCCGGATTCGGAGCCCCTTTTGGTGCATGACACCTTAGGGCCGATTAAGACTCCGGATTCGGAGCGCCCTTCGTGGATATCACGATTGGCCAAAATAAAGTCTCCGGATTCGGAGCCCCTTTTGGTGCATGACACCTTAGGGCCGATTAAGACTCCGGATTCGGAGCGCCCTTCGTGGATATCACGATTGGCCAAAATAAAGTCTCCGGATTCGGAGCCCCTTTTGGTGCATGACACTTAGGCCATAAGCCTAGGCCGATTAAGACTCCGGATTCGGAGCGCCCTTCGTGGATATCACGATTGGCCAAAATAAAGCTCCGGATTCGGAGCCCCTTTTGGTGCATGACACCTTAGGGCCGATAAGCTCTTAAGCGATTAAGCCTCTTAAGGCCGATTAAAGCTCCGATTCGGAGCGCCCTTTGTGGATATCACGATTGGCCAAAATAAAGTCTCCGGATTCGGAGCCCCTTTTGGTGCATGACACCTTAGGGCCGATTAAGCTCCGATTGGAGCGCCCTTCGTGGATATCACGATTGGCCAAAATAAAGTCTCCAGATTCGGAGCCCCTTTTGGTGCATGACACCTTAGGGCGATTAAGACTCCGATTCGGAGCGCCCTTCGTGGATATCACGATTGGCCGAATAAAGTCTCCGGATTCGGAGCCCCTTTTGGTGCATGACACCTTAGGGCCGATTAAGTCTCCGGATTCGGAGCGCCCTTCGTGGATATCACGATTGGCCAAAGTCTCCGGATTCGGAGCCCCTTTTGGTGCATGACACCTAAGGGCCGACTAAGCCTCTTAAGGCCGATTAAGCCTCCGAATTCGGAGCGCCCTTCGTAGATATCACGATTGGCCAAATAAAGTCTCCGGATTCGGAGCCCCTTTTTGGTGCATGACACCTTAGGGCTGGTTGAGTCTTCGGATTCGGAGCCTTTGTGCGAGATGCATTCGGACCACTTGACTGGCCGAATAAATATTCAACGAGAATTGTTCTTAATTCGAGCCGGTCAATAATGTTTAAACGTTTGTACCACGCAACACAAAACTTGCCAATAAGTTGAAATAAGACGTTTAATTAACACATAACATTTTCAAAACCAAATACGAACATTGAATAAAAGAAATTCTATTTATTCGGCACGAAGTCTGTTCTCGCGTTACAAAGTCTATTTATTCGGCACCCTCATCGTCGCTCTTCTTAATTTCGAAATCGGAATAGGGGAAGTAATGACAATGATACAGGGGCGAAGCCGAATCAATGCCCACGGCTCCGAGAGCTTCCTCGGTTTGAAGGGCCTTGATCCAACCATGCTTGAATCCACGTTTTTCACATCGGCAGACCTCCTCAGGAAGGTCTCGTTTGGTCTTCTCTATCCTGACCTTTAGGCCGTCCTGAAATCCCCTTTCATAACCCGAGGTCCGTTGGGTCACTCTCTCCTCACGACCAACTTAGATTGACCGGCTGCCACGACTCGGTCGTTTGTACATTCTTAAGCTCCCGCAGCTCACGCTCAGCCTTTTCCGCGCGAGCCTCCAGACTACGATTCCTTTCGTCATTTTCCTCAATCTCACGTCGTGCTTCGCACAGACGCATGCCGACTTCATAAGCAGTATATAGTCCTTTCACAGCCCATGTATGCCATCTCGAAAACTTCGAAATCTCGACGTCCGACCATCGATTGTTGGACTTCCGGCGGAAAGATCTGTCGAGCGAACTCGACTGCCACACCTGGGTCTTTAATGATAGAATCCGCCTCCGTCATTGGTCTATTCCTCACGAAAACTGCAAAACTCAAGGGTCGCGGCGTGGCATCAGGCTCGATTCTCGGTCGCGGGCGCGTGGAATTTCCCCATTGTTGTCTGTCCTTTCGGGGCAATCTGCTTTGACGATTAAGGGGCTGCTATTTTTCCCGATCCTTGGACGTTCTTCTTCCCATGCGCATAGGCTCACTACTGCGATTCATTGCGGCGTCTAAATTCAGCCAATCTTCATCCCTCTCCAGTTTAGATCAAGCCTGAATGGAAATAAGTAGAGCCTCTGGCGTGAACTCACCCCATTTATCCTTGAATGTATGTAGCTCCCCCGAGGCAACGTCAGTAATTCCAAATGCTAAACATCGGATGACGATCGTCCAGCCCACGAGTTAGACCCATTCGGCTTCCCGAGCTCGCGCACTCGTTGGGGCAAGGGCAGATTCATTAATTTGGTCGGCCATGTTTTCAAGCGCAAGTGCCGATCAATCTATGCCTCAGCCAGCACGAGTTAGACCTATTCGGCTTCTCAAGCTCGCCCCCTCGCTGGGACAAGGGCAGATTCATTATTCTGGTCGGCCATGTTTTCAAGCGCAAGCGCCGATCAATCTATGCCTCAGCCAGCCCACGAGTTAGACCCATTCGGCTTCTCAAGCTCGCGCCCTCGCTGGGGCAAGGGCAGATTCATTAATCTGGTCGGCCATATTTTCAAGCGCAAGCGCCGATCAATCTATGCCTCAGCCAGCCGAGTTAGACCCATTCGGCTTCTCAAGCTCGTGCCCTCGCTGGGCAAGGGCAGATTCATTAATCTGGTTGGCCATGTTTCAAGCGGCAAGCGCGATCAATCTATGCCTCAGCCAGCCCACGAGTTAGACCCATTTGGCTTCTTAAGCTCGCGCCTCGCTGGGGCAAGGGCAGATTCATAATCTGGTCGGCCATGTTTTCAAGGCAAGCACCGATCAATTATGCTCAGCCACCCACGAGTTAGACCCATTCGGCATCTCAAGCTCGTGCCCTCGCTGGGGCAATGGCAGATTCATTAATCTGGTCGGCCATATTTTCAAGCGCAAGCGCCGATCAATCTATGCCTCAGCCAGCCCACGAGTTAGACCCATTTGGCTTCTCAAGCTCGCGCCCTGGCTAAGGCAAGGGCAGATTCATTAATCCGGTCGGCCAAGTACCTAAGCTAAACAGCTGATCTAACCATAACTGAAAGCAATATCGTACCTAAGCTAAGCAGCTGATCTAACCATAACTGAAAGCAATATCATTCATCAACAAAATTTTCATTAGCAAGTTGAGCACAACTCATGAAATTTATATACGCAAATTACTAAACAAAAAGCTACAAGCCCGCATGAAAATGCCTAGCAAAAAACTATGACTGTAGCAATACATGAAAATTACCAAACCAAAAATTGTAAAAATACATTCGAAATCCTAAAAACTATGTCAGTCGCCTAGATCAGTCCTCGGAATCAGACTCCAATGGCTCAGCATCCACTTGCTCATATGGTATTGGCATAGTCAATGAAACTTTAGCAGCAGCAAGGGCTTTGTGCCAGCCATGTTTGAATCCCCGATTTCCAAACTTGGGGACTTGGTCCAATACTCGGCGAGTCCAGCATTTTCCCGGCCTCGAATACTTTGGAAGCTTCCAAGTCGGCTATTTCCTTCGCCGCCTTCATTTCAGCCAACTCACCCTCCAGTTTGGAGACCGCCTTCTGGGCCAATTTGAGCGCATCTTCGCTCGTGTCCGCCTTCTTCTCGGCATCCGATCTCAATTGATCCGCGCTACGAGCCCTCTCCACCTCGGCCTCGGCCCGTGAGGCTTCCTTGTTCGCCCTCAAAACTTCGACCTCGGCCCTTCTCCTCTGGCCCTCAACTTCCTTTCGTAAACGACCAATCTGTTTGACGGCGTCGCGATGGCGACGGCCCATATCGGCTATCCTTCCGACGGTTTGCAAAACAAGAATTTAAAACCATAACTTCAACAGTATTTGGATAAAGTGAAGAAAAGTCTGAATATGTACCAAAAGTGCCGATGGGCGGCTAGTGCTGTCGCATTCAGATCTAGTTCCACCCGGAAAGCCTCCTTGTCAGACGACAATGACACGGACGTAGCCACGCTGAATGCGACTTCTGGATCTTTAAGCGCCGAAGCATCAGAAGAAACCGGCATGGTTTTTTATCATCAGCTAAATGACGAAAGGAACGATCACATTCGATCCCTCTAATCGAGGACGTTTACCGCCTTGTTCTTCTAAACTAGTCTCAAACTCAGCAGGGCGTTTCTCTGCTTTTTCCTCAACTTCTTAACCGGCCTACACGACCAAAGTAGATTCGGCATTCTGATTTTTTGCCGTCTCCTCCTCAATAACGCGCAAGGACTCTGATTCGGTAACAGGTAGGGAGAGTTGAGATTCGGTAGCGGGTGGTACTTCATACGGAAGGGCCTCCACTCTTCGCCGTGCGGCCAACCTTTCCGCATTCGCCTTCCTGGCAAGTTTTGTCAGGCTTAACCCAGCCATGTCTGCGGGCCTGCGGCGGGAAGATCCTCTAAGCCGTGAAAAACGTCGTCAAGTGAAAGATCCCCTCGGCCTGAAGTGGATGGAGGATTGGCCGAATTCAATACCTCGTCAGATTCGGTTCGGACTGATCTGATTCGGCAACATCAGCTACTTCATCCCACTTCGAATCAGACCCTTCAAAACCAAACCTGCCTCAAGTTTTTAAAGTCGGACAAAATAAGAGTGATAAGAGAATCTTCACCCTTCGGAACTGGGATATTTTTTGCCGCCGAGAAGGTCGTATATGTCGGCTCGTAACGAAGCAGAACGTGGGCCGCCCTCCCCTGTTTCTGAAGACTTTGACGGCTGAAATACTTGAGAGCGACTTTGATATCCGAAAGAACAGCGTCGTCGGTTGAAGATAGGACTTTCTTCAAATCGTTCCTTGCGCAAGCCAAGTCGCAAGATTTCAAAGAAGAGGCTTTACAACAAAAATGAACAAATAATAAAAGCAAGAAGGTAATCGGCCACCTAGCTCGCCCCTCCGTCTAGGAATAGAGTCGACGTGATCCTCCCCTTCGCCAAATTCCCAGTTACCCTGGACAACGACCATAACATCATCAACTCGTTTCCCAGAACTGGAAAGCATAGTGATTAGCTGATGGTTGGTATCTTTGGCCTTAAGGAAGTAACGCTCATGTTGACCAGAAGACTTAGCCAAGGCATAGCAATGCCGGATGGTTGGAATGCCAAGGTTAATTCCAAGGCGACGGTTCAGCGCTATAACCCCCATTATAATTCTAAAGAAATTCACATTGGGTTGGGAAGGGATTAAACCCCAATGGCGAAGCAAGCCCTTAGAAACGAGTGAAGGGGAAAACGGACTCCACCCTTTGCGATTGACAAGAGAGGAAAGACAATCGTGGTTTTATCCTCCCTCTCCATATCAAGAGTGCCGTCTGCCACAAACGACAGACGGACATCATCAAGAATGGAGAAATGGCATCTAAAGCCAGCAATTCGATCTGACAAGAGGAGGTCTTTTAAATGTTTCGCCATACCCTACAGTTTATAGGAATATGCCAAGGAAGAAATAAACTAGAAAGAGTTTTCGAAGCAAGGAAGGAGAGAACTTACAAAGGACGAAGAGGATATTAGAGAAGAGAAAGTTTCAGGAATGATTCGAAAGGCAATCCAGTGACGAGCGTCATAAAATACATACTCGAAAGGACATCAAAATTTTAAAATCGCAATAAATAGACACGTACAAAGGGGCGGGAAGTCGAGACGACAACCGAAAGGGGTGCGCTTAGACATCCGCATGAGGATGAGGCCAACCGCCGAATTTTGGCTCTGACTTTTCAAAATTCGGAACCAAGCATTCTAGCCAACTGTCGTTGGTAAAGTGCTTGGGGGGCAATTATGGGAGCCGAATAAATAGAAGAGTCGGAAGGTACGTACCTCAGAAATCAGGTATTATTCGGCTCCATCCTGCGTGACTAGGATGCCGAATACGTTAGGAAGGCCGAATAGCCGGAGATCCGTAGATCCGAATAAACAAAAGGACAATGAGTAAAAAGTAGGCTCTGGCCCCGAGGCCCAGAAAATGAGTATAAATACAAGAGCTATAGATTTAGAAAGGTATGTAATAATCACTTTGCTAAAACTTAGTAGACAAGCTATCTTGAGTGTAAGGACTGACTTGTTCGTCGGAGTGCTAATTCCGGCACCCCCGACCGGAGTGTTTGTGTCTTTTCAGGTGACTAGCTGAGGATCATTGGCATCTTCCAAGATCTGAAGAGTATTTCCAAGCCACTTCCCCATAATCATGATAAATGAAAATGTTAGGAGCATAAGAAGACTTGACATGGGATGTTGTAATTAAAAAAATAAATATACATACAAATTTATTTAATTTAACTGAGAATATAGCCCTCGACAAAACAAAAAGACAAAAAATAATTCACTTACACAATGCTTAGTTTGGTTTGGTTTACAAAAACCAACCAAGACAACATATTGGGTTTACTTTGAAAGTATATCTCCAATATGTTAATTCTAAGCTTGTTTACAAGAACCCAAATCACATTGGCTCCTATAAGATTTTAGAGAGGAATAAACATGTCCCCAAACTGAGCATGAATAGCAAAGGAAACAAACAAATCAACAAAACATAAAATAAGGGTATAAATAAAAGTTTATTTACATGAACAGAACTCCTATGCCATGTTAAGTCTATATGACACAAAGGTACAAAAAGGGGTCCACGTGCCATCAATTTGTCAAGCCACCTTCTAAATCCTTGCAACTTTTGTCCATAACCATTGAAAAGAAATGTATATAATGTTGTAGACACTCCATTTTTGACCGACCTTAAGGCTCAGACGTCACCGATTGAGCGCTTAGTGATATTGCATATTGTGCTCGTTCTGAGGTTTCAGAGTCTTGGCTGCGAGCCTTGCCTCCGGACTTCCGGACTCTTTTGTGCTTTGCCTCGGTTTGCGAACCAGGTCCCGTTTTCTTCGTTTTCTCTTCCCGAAGGGAGGGAGAGATCTCGTAGACCATCTCTCAATGGCCGTAGGCTACGTTTCATGGTCGTAGGCCATTTTTTCCATTTGGAGCCGGGTTTCCGGTTTTTCGAAACCGTTGGCCGTGTGCCTCGGTTCGGGACCGCTTAACCACCTCCGTTTGCTCCGGTATTTGGCACACACCTTGTTTCCTCCCTTTTGAGGAACACTGTGGCCCGAGAGACCGACTTCGTGGTCGAACGCCACCTCCGGTGCTTCACAGTCAGTTTTCGGGGCCCTAGGCCGCGCGTTTCGGCCCCCGAACCTTCGTTTTGCATCCGTCTTGGTCCATTTTTGGTAAGGACCCTATTTTCATGGCTAGGGAGGTGGTAGTATGGTGGGAGGCCACCTTTTCCCCTGAAAAACCAGTTTTCCTCTTTTTCTCTCTCTAAAAGCCGATTTTTCTTGCAGAGAGTTGGGGTTTGACCCTTTTGAGCCACAATTTCGGGCCTCCCACCACATCATTGTGTTGTTCTCATCTGGGAGGCCACCAATATGGGTAGGCCGACCAGTAATTGTTCCTGACCCTTTTGAACCCCTCTAAAAAGCTAGCTTTTCTCTCTCCTGGGTCACTGTTTCTGGTTTTTCTCTCTGTAGTTGTGTTGCACACACCTGGGAGGCCACCAATATGGGGTGGCCGACCAGCAATTCTGGTTGACCCTTTTGACCCCTGGTCGGCCGACCAGGGGAGGTGGCCGGCCGGCCACCTGAACCTTCTGAACCTGGCCGGCCATGATTGTCTCTCCAGGCACATTCCAGCTGTGCCAGCTGTTTTGCACCAGACCCTCTGTCCGAGGGTCTGCCCTTTTGGGGGGAATTTTGAATTTGATTTTCCCCCCTTTTGTTTTGGCCTCTCCCTCTATATAACCAGCACCCTACCTCCTCTCTAAGGGTTGAAAAAAACAGTTGAGATTCATATATACACCCTTCCATATATCCCTCTCATCCAAGTCTTCAAACACCCTTGTTCTTGACCTTTACACTACACCTCCAAGCCTACAACCTCCACACTCCATTCCAACACCTTGAGGCTGATTTTCAAAGGTTAGGAGCTCACTTTCTTGGATCAAAAGCTGCTGGAGATTTGTGCTACAAGGGTGAGTCCCTATTCCCTCTTTTCTTGCTCTATTTTGCATGCTGTCTTAGCTTTTGTTGCTTACATTTTTGGGCTCCGACCTGAACTGAAAATAGTCTTACTTTGAGGTAATCTTCATGTTTTATCAAGGACTTTTCTCTGTTTGAGGTCTCCTCCTCACCCTTTGTGTT
This sequence comes from Camellia japonica, assembly GCA_030407325.1. Classification (NCBI taxonomy): domain Eukaryota; kingdom Viridiplantae; phylum Streptophyta; class Magnoliopsida; order Ericales; family Theaceae; genus Camellia; species Camellia japonica. Next base: position 1,241,327 of record JAPPVO010000024.1, on the reverse strand, counting down.
TAATCTCTCTTTTAGGGCTTATCTTGCATGATATTTTAGCCTTGTTTTTGAACATTTCTGGGCTCCGAGCCAAACGGAAAAGTGCCTTATTTTGAGTCCCTCTTCAACTTTGTTGAAGGGATCTTTGATTTTTGGGGCCTTCTACTTCTCCTTACCCTTTATCTCCCTTTTAAGGCCTTTTTTTGCATCATATTTTAGCCTTATTTGTGAGCACATTCGAGGTTTTCCATAAACTGTAAAGTATCTTTTTTTTGAGCCCCTCTTCAACTTTGTTGAAGGGCTCTTTGCTGATTGAGGCCTTTTACTGCCCTGTTTGTTAAATCCCTCTTTTAGGGCTGTTTTTGCATGCTACATTAGCCTTATTTGTGAGCCTTTTTGGACTTCGACTGAAACTGAAAAAAGTCTTGTTTTGACATCATCTTCATGTTTGATTAAGGTCTATTCTCTGTTTGGGGTCATCTTCCCCCTATGCATGCTTCATCTCTCCATGATTAGGGCTATGCATTAGAGCATTTGCATTGGCCATGGTTTGGCCTCTTAGCCACTGAAATCCAGTGGATTTTCAGTGGCCTAGGTGTAGTCTTGAAGGCCAAAATCAGAGGGGGGTGACCCCCTCTCTCCTTGTCTTGTTTGGTGGCCCTTTTGGCCTTCCAAAGGACCCCCTATTTGCAAGCTTCTAAGCTTTGTTCCAGGCCTCTTTCAGTGGGTTTTGGGACCCCTATAGGCCATTTCCAGAGTTGGTTTGGCCTTGTTGAATGTCCATCTTGCATGTGCTTAATAACCCCTTGTATGCCCTTCCAAAGGAATTCATCATTTTGCATGTGTTGGCTTCATTTCAGTGGTTATTTGGGCATATTTTAGCATGTTTTGTTCACTGATTTTTGCTGGTTTGGTGAGATTTCATTTGCTTCACATACATGCCATACAACTCATGTTTGCTAGTCAAAGTTGCATGCTATTTTTGTCCACCATGCTAGCATCTTTTGGCCATCCTTTGAACTATAAATGTTCATGTTTTGGGACTGCCTTGGCTCTGTCTTCATGCTTCATGATCAAATAATGCATGCTTTGTATAGCTATAAGTCAATTCATGTGCCTAGTTTTGAGTTTCGGGGCTCATCTCATGCATCGGGTGCCATATTTCCGTGATTCGGGACCATTTTGTATCATATTTCAGTGCTGAAATTTGCATGTTTGCATACCATGTTCCATGCCTTGCCATGCTTTGGTAGAGTGGCATTTGATGCCTTAGGTTCGGTCCTCGGTTTGCGTGCATGTGTGCACGCATTTCGAGTGTCTCATTTTCATCTAATGGCTACTGATGTGAGTGTGGCTGAGGTCCACTCATGTTGGTGTAAGTCCATTGTGCATTGTGTATGCCATTTCATTTCATAGCATTGCGTATGCTAGGTTGTATGTTAGAGCATTGTGTATGCCTTGTTACATCGTGCATTGTGTATGCCATTTCATAGCATTGCGTATGCTAGGTTGCATGTTAGGATTGCATTCATGCATGTCATGCATATTGCATTGTGCTTGGGATAGGAGTTAGCCCAAGCACGGGAAACGAGGGACGTTTCGTACTCCGAGTGACGGAACGTGTCTCAATTCCCGGTCGCCGATACTCCAGATTACCCATGATGGAGTTTAGGTCTTGTTGTGTTTTCATGTGCATTAATTTCATATTGAGTCGTGCAATTCGACCCCTCGGCCATCATGCATCGATATGCGTGATTGGTGGCATGAGGATCGATGACTACACTCCCTGAAGAGTAGTCATGCATACATATGTGAAAATACTTTGCCATGCCCCTTTGTTGCTCTCTGTTGCAGCAAATCCAGAATCAACAGCTTTCTAAAGCCTTGCACAGCATTCCGAGAACAATTGCAAATAGAGACAAACCGGGGCATCGTAAGGGATTTCTCGACGAAGGCAACCCGAGCATGCATCATTCATCATTCGGAACATAGTTGAGGCAGTCCATGGATTTGCATGCTATTTACTGCTTTCCTAGATTAATTTGTTAATTAATTAGGGTTTTGTACTTATTCAGACTGTACTATTCATTTGGACTGTAATTATTTATTTGGACCCTCTGCGAGAGGGCAATGTGTAATAAGTGTCTGCGTGTGTGTGATGTATGTCTTCCAACCCCATGTCTTTCTCCCTTTTATTTACCGCTTATGATGGTTAGATTAGGGCATGTTTCAATTAGCATACAGTATGATAGCATGTTTGCATTCATTCATCTGTCTTGCATGCACTGGGCTCGGCGCATCATACTAACTGCATTTGTATTTCAATTCCAAATTGAATACTTGTTAGTTGTAGCATTTCACATGCCATCTTTAGAATAGCCAAGCCTATTGTAGTTGCATTTTTGCATGTGTTGCATTAGCATTTCTGTATAGTTAGGATCATGCATGGATTTCTAATTAGCTTCTGTTTTGGCTTGGAGTACTCGGTAAGTTTTTATGCTTTAGCATCCTTGCATGTGTGTGAGTGACTGCCATGATAGCATGCTTACCATGAGGCTATGTGCTTATGTGATATATCTGCTTGAATGCCTGTGGGTGAAGGTTGGGGGTTGGGTTATTTGAATTGGAAATAATGCATTGATGTGAGTTTTAAGCCCACTAGATAGTGGCAAAACCATGTTTTAAGCCCACCCGAGGGTGGCGAAATTTGCATTTTAAGCCTACTTGCGAGTAGCAAACCGTTTTCAAAACAAACATGAGATGTTTTCATTCCAATTCAGGCGATCCAGTCTATACTTGTATGTTGTGCGCATCACATAGTAAATCTAGGCTAATAACCAGAATAAGAACGCATAATGTTTTAAAACTAGATATCATGGTTAGTAGGGGCCGATCTTGATCGGGCGAGCGGGGGTGCTCACGAAGTGACCTTCCCCAATCGTACCCAAGTTCCCGAGCCGAGGCAACTTTGGTGATGACGGACACGTGGCCTTAGGCAACGAGTCAGGGTTTCCTAAATTTCCCAAAATAAAATATTTAGGTGGCGACTCTATATCTGGCAAAGCAGTCCATGTTTGACACTTCTTTCAAAAAAATCTGTTTTCAAAAACGATTTTCCGGATTTGGACTCTTTGGTGATTTATCAATCTCACATTGCACATTGTGAGATCATATTAAGAACCGACACAAATCGAGTCTGAACTGTAGCATGAGGCCTGAGGCCGCGTCTACAGTTTCTGGCGACTCTTCTGGGGATTTAGAGAACTTGACTCGAACTCATGATATCTTGTTTTGACTACACTTATGTGTTTCTTTGCATTGCATTTGCATTGGTGCGCCTAGGACACCGTGTTTGCCATTTGCTATTCCTGAACGGTTTGCCGGAGGCTTGTCTTGTCAAGGCATGACCATAAGGCTGACCGGTTGTTGGCTCTACCAGTATGGGAACACAAACCCCGGTTTTACTGGGGCACCCTTTTTGACCATTCGACCTAGTGCACATTCGGATCCATAGTGACCATTCCAAACTAGGACAGGTTGCTTACCCAATAGGTTGTTTGAAACCGCTGCGTGCGTAGTGAAACCCTAGCTCCTGACAAAATAGGACAGGGAAACCCTCCCCCAACATAGGGGTGTTTTGGCTCTCAATTATCTGTTATGTGCTGTCAGAGTGTGTCTCTACAGGGATCTATGTATCAGTTTGCGAGTTTGAGCATCAGACCTGCGGGTATCAGTTCAGTGATTGAGAATCAGTTATCTGTGGGGTATCGGATTCAGTTTCAAGAACAGTGATTTGGGGATAATGATCAGTGTGAGGACAGCATGTATTCAGCTTATCCAACTATGTGTTGTAATGCCCGACTGTGTGTTGTGTATTTATTTTAGGCCGTTATGCTGTCCGTTTATCTGTTTATTTGTTTCCTTATTTATCTTTTTACTAGGGCAGTTTTAGCACAATTGCTTCCAACCAAGCAGATATTCCCCAAGCACCCTGGACGAGAGGTCGCCGACTCAATCGATCTGAGGATCTGGTTGACGGACAGCCAGTGTTCCACTCTTTACCCCCAGTTATCAGAAGAAGACTGAGGAAGCGCAGTGTGTCTGAGCAGAGATTACCAGAGCAGGGGTCTATTTTAGCAGTGAACAGCCGGACCGAGATCTTAGTTTCTGCCATAGAAATAAACATACCAGTCAGTCAGCAGGATCAGCAGAATATGGCCGGAATGGAAGAAATGATGCGCCAGCTCCAAGAGAGTATGAAGCAAATGCAGGAGGATGCTGTCCGCCAAGCGGAATTTGCCAAACAGCAGGCTGCGGTCATGGCCCAGCAGGCCAAGCTCATCACTAGACTGCAACAGCAGAATGGAGCATCAGCCTCACACTAAGCTCCTCCCCTACCAGGGGTCCCGCTACCAGAGCAAGCACCAACTGTCCAGAATACCCTGCCAAATGCCCAGAACATCTTGCCAAATGTTCAGACCCTTCAGGAGGACACAGATATTCCAACGGGGCCAGCTCCGCCCCCTCTTCCACCTCAACTGTCCAAAGCACATACACCTATCAACAACCCGGACTCTCCCTTCGAGTTCGAGATAGACCCTACAACACTGAAATTGAGCAAGCTCGAGAAGTTGTTCAAGAAATCCCAAAGGGTGAAGGCTATTCCGGATATCGAGGACGGATATACCGATGTGGCTGTGACGCTACCGGATAGGTTTAAAATGCTGCAAATTGATCATTTCGACGGGTCTGGGGACCCCATGGTCCATCTCCGGCTATTCTCAGATATACTACGGCCGATGGGCCTCACTAGACCGCAAAAACTTTCGCTATTCGGCCGGACCCTGTCGGGTGTGGCCGCTATCTGGTATGCGAAGTTAGAGGATGATGTCAAGCGAAGTTGGGATGAAATGGCCGAGGCCTTTGTTGCGCAATACTCCTACAATACTCAAATCGAGATTACAACCCGGGATCTCGAAACAACAAGGCAGGAGCCTAAAGAGAGTTTCTCAGAATTTGTAACTCAGTGGAGAGCAAAGGCTTCGATGATGACCCTGAGGCCCACCGATAAAGATCAAATCAGGATGATTGTGCGCAATCTCCAGCCAAAATTGATGCAAAAAATGATTGTGCTCCCCTTCCCCACTTTTTCAGATCTGCATGAGATGGGGGTGCAAATCGAAGATGCAATGAAACAGGGTCTGATTGGCCAGGATAAAGAGCAGCCCAGAAGAACCTTTAACCGCAACAACAATGCAGGCCCGAGTGGCGCTGCAACTACGAGGACTTCGGAAGTCAACATGGTCACCACCATTCCCCCTCCCCTTCCAAGACCCATGGCAGCCACACCTTTTCTCCGGTGCATCCGGAAGTAACACCAAGCAACTAAGTACCAACCAGAGGCAAAGAAATTTCACCCATTGTATATGCCCCTGTCCAAGGCTTTTAGGGTATAAATCAGGAAAGAAAAGGGCATCTAAAACCTTGGAACGAGGCCACTACCAAACCCACTTCCCCCATCCTCCTCCTGTATCTCCTGGACTTTGGTCTCAATGTCCAATGCACAGTATTTCCCAAGGGTCAAAATTCTGACCTGCTGCTGCTCCTGTTTACAGCCAATTATCATGCTTCTCTCTTTTGCTGCTGTACTCTCTGGACTATAGCTTTTACATCAATGTGAGAATTTAATCAGAGCCAAGGACTTGGCTTCTTGTTCTTCATCTCTTTGCCTACAACCAGGCATCATTGTCATCTTTACCGACAACCTCTTCATCAGCACTCTCTTAGACTAAGTGCTTCAGGTGTGTCACTTCCTCATCAGCCGTCACTTCGGCTGAGCCATCAGCTTTCCTCAGTATACTGAGTGGTGTCACTCCCTCAATATACAACTTGGCCTCTGCAAAGTCTGCACAGGCTATGAAGGTTTGAGGATCTCATCAATCTCCTCTGTCTCGCCATTGCCCAAAGCCATCATGATTTTCTGATGCAAAGAGGAAGGCACACATTTGTTAGTGTGGATCCAATCTCTCCCAAGTAAAGCATATAACTTAGCATTGCTGTCGATTACGAAGAATGCTGTCATGCAGTCCCTGGTTCCACACTCAAGTTAATGGGTAGAATCCCTTGAGCATCTGTTTATCTCCAGCAAAGCCAGTGATGGTTGTGCTGGTTGGGATCAACCTGGGATTCTTTTTCCCTAGTTTCTTCAAAGAAGATTTCGGTAATAAGTTAACTGCGGCCCCATTATCTATCAGGACCCGATTCAGTTGTATCCCATCGAAGAAAGCCTTAATGTACAAAGGCTTGACATGTTGTGTCATGGAATTCGAGGGATATTCAAAAGGATATGAGAGGTTGATGCTCACCTCTTCCTCGCTCTCACATTCAGTTCCATTGGATAGCCATTCCAGGACCATCCTGTACCATACTCACTTGCGATTCCTCACTGGAGACTGGAATAGGATCCATGTCTTGGTCCTCATCCCCAGCCTGGAACTCATGAGGCAATATGTGTACCATATTGACTGATACTGGAGAAATGAGCCAAATTGGATGGCTGGCTGTACCTTCTTCCCCTCTTGGCTACCTTGCTTGGTGTCTTCAGCAGCATCCTCCATGCTGCACTCTGGCACTTCGTTGATAACTGATCCCTTCGAAGGATCTTTCTCAACTGGTTCTTCAGTCAGAAATGTTTGTTCAGCCATGAAGGCTTCGAACATTTCTTCTTCTGCCATTTCCTTCTTTTGGCTCATGCCAAACTCTTCTTCTGTTTCGCTGTCACTTTCCATCAGGGCCTTCTCCAACCCTGCCAAACTAGACTTCTCTCTGGCCTTTAGTTCAGAATGAACCTGGGCCAACTGTTCTCTGCTACAAACCACTTTGCTTTGTAGAGTCGGTTTTGGAGTATGGTCTGACTCCGAAGTCTTCTTTCCTTCTGTCTTAACCAGTGAAGAACTCTCTCCACTTTCTTTCAAATCTTGCTGGTACTGGGTGTACCTGCGCTGAATTTTCCTCCTTTGTGATCTGGAAATGACTGGAACCATATCTGGTTCCTTTGTCTTTGGATGTTTCAGCAAAACCCAGTTGTTCGGAGCCACCAAAGGAGGCTTGACCATCCTGCCTGGGATTCCAACATCTCTCCTGGCAGGCACTTCCCTAGGCTTGTTCTGCATTACAAACCAATCTGGGACCCCAGGTACCCACGAACTTGCTGACTCAGATGTTGGATGCTTTTTCAACCTTCGAAGCCATCTTCGAAGCTGGCTGTGAAGGTAAGTGCTTGAATCTGGTCTCATGTTTCGAGCCTGATTCTGGCCTTCGATGGAGGTGGCCACTTTCTGCTCTTCGTGAGGTTGGTCTAGGGGGCCAATCTCTGGCTTTAGTCCCATAACCTGAACTCCTCTCCAATCTTCTTTCAGAATGGCTGCTCTCCATTCTGTAGTAGTTAGGTGGCCTAGACTCATGCAAGGGCCTCTTGCCTTTATCACGCATTCTGTCTACTGCAGGCTCAACCACTAATGGTCGCTGCCTATCACTAGCCGGATACGGCCTTTTGTTGTAAGCATTGGTTGACTTAGGACGTCTCTGAACATCCCTATAGTATTGCTTCCCATCAATTGGAAGCCCCTTCAACCATTTGTAGCTCAGTCTGCATCTGGGACACATCCTCTGCATTCAGCTGCTTCCAAGGAATCGTCATCCAGTGCTTCTTCATCAGAGTGTTCTTTCTGATGTGAGAAACCTTGTCCAATAACTGTGGGTTTCTAGTATCCTTCTTGGCAGTTGTCTGGTTGGCAATAGCATTTGCACATTGACCTCTTCCAATTCCTGCAGAGATAAATTCTGAAAGTTTGGTACAACCACATTAGCTGCGCTTTCTCCAACTTCTGGAAACGGGTTACTGTCAATCCCCATGGCCTTTTCTGTTTTGGCTGGGAACTTCAAACTTCCTTTCCGAATTTGCTCTTGGATCCTGTCTCGAAAAACAATGCAGTTTTTAGTCGAGTGAGACCAAGAGTTATGCCATTTACAGTATACTTTTCCTTTAAGTTCATCTGGAGATGGCAGTTTTACTCCTTTTGGTAACTTAAGGAAATTGGCTGCAAGCAAATGATCAAAATGTCATCTGCTTTTGTTAGGTCGAAAGAGTACTTTCTGTGAAAGTCTTTCTTTTTAAACTGCTGGTCGATGGTTGTATCCTTATGAATTAATGCTTCACAGATTACAGGTTCTTTGCCCACAATCTCTGCTGCATCGATCTCATAATTTGGATCTCTATAATATGTCTTGTACGAGGCATTATTTCGATCTTGTTCCTTCTCTAGTAATGCTTCATATCGAGACACCTATAGGTTAGTTCGACCAAATCCCTGAATTCGGTTGAATCAAACTTCTTTCGAAGCCTGAACTCTAAACCGTTTTGAGCCAATCTTACGAATTCTGGCTCTGGTAGGATGACTCTACATTTATTTCGAGCCCTTTTAAATCTGGCAATAAACTGAGTAGCCTTTTCTTCAGTCCTTTGACTCAATCTTGCCAAGTCTGCCATGGAAACCTCTGGCTCCGATTGGAAGAATTGGGCATGAAATGCCTCTTCCATTTGTTGCCAAGTTTGAATGGAGCCAGGTGTAAGGTTGATGTACCATACAAATGCTCCCCCAGTTAGAGAATTTGGAAACAATCTCAGTTTCATATAGTCATGATTAGTGAATTCACCGCATTGAGCAGCAAATCTAGCAATATGCTCTACTGTTGACTGATTTCCAGTTCCATAGAAGAGGGTAAAATCTGGTATTCTGAACCCTCTTGGGTATTCATGTACCCTATCCACCCATTCTGGGTATGGTTTTCTGTATACAGGAGTCTGGACCCCCCGAGCCATCGGTCCACACATCTCCCTAACAATATCAGCAATTTGGTCCCTAGGGACCATTTTTGTGCCTGCTGAACCATTACTGGAGGGACAAACACATGATTTGGTGGACAACCTTGTGCTTGTGGTCCTCTTGGTCCATAAGGTGGTAAATTTGGGACTGGTTGCCCCCGTGGTGCAGGTTGCTGTTGGGGGTGTGGGTAACCCCTTTGAGCCTGTCCTGCGAAAGGCGCTGGGACAGGTGTTGTGTCCCTTCCATTTGTAGGCCAACCTTCCAACCCCCCGGGTATAAATTCGAATAAGGGATTATTATACCCCCTAGTGCCAGGTATGGCTTCGAACATGGGATTTGTCACCATTCTTACGCCAGTTTCTTGTACTTGACCAGATCCACCAACTTGTGTGGCTTCATTGTTAAGTACTGAGGCATTTTGGCCTGTTATAGGCCTCGAAATGGGTTCGTACCAAGACTGAGGTGATGGTCTTTCATAGTTCTGGTTACTAGTTTGACCATTAGAATGTCCATTAAATTGCATAGACTGTTTATCTCTAGCCAATCTTTGCTGAGGGACATTTAAAACTTCCTCTGTCTGTCTTGTGTTTGTTGGTTGGTAGTTATTCATTCGATCCAAAAAGGATGTTGCCCACCTTTCCATTGTGTTCATCAATTGTTGTCCCATGGCATCTACTAAGCCATCCCATGGATTGGTTGGCTGAATAGATGGAACAGTGGATGGTCCAATTCCTTGGTTTCGTCCAATATTATGAACATGTGGTTCTTGTCCCGAAGTACTGGTCTGTTCGACCATAGGTTCGGATAACATGGGAGTTTCCACAGGATGTGTTACCACATTATCCTCTGGATTAGATATTTCTACCTCTCCTTCTACGCCTTTTTCCAAGTGTTCATTTTCTCCTTATCGTCTTCGTCTAGCCATTTTAACAAGTCCCACTGGGCGTGCCAAAAATATATGTTGGCTTTTTGGCTTTCGAAGGGTATTTTTAGTAAATGCGAGCGTGCAGCAAGGATCAATCAGTCCTTACAGAAATTATAATGCCAACCAATTATCAGACGATTGTGTTTTAGTTCTTTCAGCCTCAATGAAGAGGACTTTTACTGGTGGCTTGACTTAGGAGAAATTAAGAGAAATAACAATTAATATGAGGAACAATCGAAGTATTTCATTAACATGAACACTTACAATGGTCCAAACTCAGCCTCGAAGAGGTTTACAGCAACAGTCTACTTGGATCTACTTGAAACTACTCCTATGAATCGAAGTGCAGTGCAGGTATTTAAAGTGCAAGAATGTAAAGAACGGTATTTAAAGTGCAAGAAATGTAAAGACTAGAAATGTAAAACTGGGAAAGAAAATATGTAAAGTAAGACTGGTTTGTATGATCTGAGTCTGGGGTTTTTTCTAGGGACCTCCTTGCTATTTATACTCCTCAAGGATGACCATCGAACTGCACTTCAAACTGTCGAACTGCTCTTCCCATGATTGCTGATCATGCTGCCTTAGAAGTAGTTCCACTACGCCTTTCCTTGCAGTTGAACTTCCCTCTTAGATTTGAATTTGAATATGAGCAACCGTTGAAACCACGTCATCTTGTATCTCTTTATTGATCTTGTGCTACTCAGATCACGTGAGAACCAATTTTCACTGCCACGTGTACGGCCAGGATCGAAGACTTGAGCAGTCTCTCTATATTACCCTTGCTTTGCCACGTGTCGAACTGTAATTGGCTATTACAAAATATGTAGCCAACAACTACGAAAATATAGGAATTAATCTACATCTTTCATAGATTTTTTTTTCCTTAATGTTTAATAATTTTATATGCATCGATATTCCAATCTATATATCTATATTATAGCAAATAGACATTCCATTAAAAAAAAAATTCATTAAACCTCCAAAGATTAGTGATGTAGATAAAATCAAACCAAATGTGTAGGTCTTAGAGTTTTAAAGTAAAAAATTTACGTTAGAATTTGTTCAAATGTAATTATCTTAATATTTATAAATATTTTTTTATTGATTGACAAAAAGCACCATAAACATTGAGATTATTGTTTTTATTATTATTATTATATTGAGTTATTAAAATAAGATGTATTATAGGCTTAAAACAAGAATTGTTGGAAAAAAATTTTTTGACTCAAACTAAATTTTCTAAACTCATTTTTAATTTTTAATCTAATATTGGAACCCTCAAACTAACTTATATCGGTTACAAACCGATAAAGATAATTTTAAACAATCAAGACAATTTTTAATGATTAGATGAATGTCACACTAGTATAAATATTCACTCAACTAGCTTTTAGGTGACTTCTAATATTTAGCCGATCCACAAGTCAATTTTAATCCATTTTCACATAAGAGTTATAACAACAATTTTAAGTAAACAAATTTTTAGGTTTTACAAAATAAGAAAAGAAATTAGCATATTAAAAATATAATTAATTACTAAAATTAAAATTACGGAACTTATAAAATGAAATGTACTTATATTTTATTGTAAATAAATTTTTTGTAATTTATTATTTAAATTTTACCAATTAAATTACGACATGCAGATTTTTATTAAGAACTTAGGAAATACAATTAATGACATTAGAATAAAAATCTTCTTTTAGTGTAACTCTAATAAAAATTAATAAAATTTAATTGATTATAAATCACTTTTACAACATATTTCAAATAAATTTTATATTATTATTTTAATTTAAAAACTAATTTTTAATTATTTATTTATACTTGTGCATAGAACAAATAATATGCTAGTATATTATATACAAAAAAAATGTTTTTAACCCGCAATCCTTGTGGGAGCTCTAATATTCCAACATTAATTTTCCAATTTTTTTATTTAAAAAAAAAAACTCAGCATTTATTAACTTCTTCCAACCCATAAACCTTTTTGACTTGTCTCATAGTTACTGCAGTACCCCTTTCAACTTCTCTCATACATTATGGTTAGTGATAGGATTGTTAAATTATTTTTACAAAAAATCTAATCTATTTATTATATAAGGAAAATGGGATTTCTAACCCACAAGTCTTGTGGGAGCTCCAATATCCCAATCTTAATTTTTAATTTTTTTTTGATTTAAAAAAAAAAAACTCAATATGTATTGACTTCTCCCAATCCACAAGCTTTTTTGACTTCTCTCATAGTTACTGCAACATACCTTTTTCAACTTTTTTCATACGCTATGGTTACTGATTGGATTGTTAAATTATTTTTATAAAAAATCTAAAAAAAATAATTAATCAATTTAAAAGGAAATTTAATTAATCAATTTAAATATTTAAATAGCTTTTATGCTTTGATTTACATATTTCAAAAGGAAAGTTATTTAATTCATTTAAAAATTTAAATTTGAAAGGAAAGCTATTAATCTATTTAAAATTTTAAATAACTTCTATGCCTTGATTTACACATTTTAAAAGGAAATTTAATTAATTCATTTACGAATTTAAATTTAAAAGAAAGTTAGTTAATCATTTAATTTTAAATAACTTTTATGCCTTGATTTACACATTTCAAAAAGAATGTTAATTAATTTATTTAAAAATTAACTTTAGAAATTGAGAAGGAAAGTTAACTAAATATAAATTTGAATTTGAATTTTTATACTACTAAAATATAGGAATTAATCTACATCTTTCATAGATTTTTTTTTTAATGTTTAATAATTTTATATGTATCGATATTCCAATCTATATATCTATATTATGGCAAACAGACATTCGACTAAAAAAAAAATCATTAAATCTCCAAAGATTAGTGATGTAGATAGAATCAAACAAAATGTATAGGTCATAGAGTTTCAAAGTAAAAAATTTACGTTATTATGGCAAACAGACATTCCACTAAAAAAAAAAATCATTAAATCTCCAAAGATTAGTGATGTAGATAGAATCAAACAAAATGTATAGGTCATAGAGTTTCAAAGTAAAAAATTTACGTTAGAATTTGTTCAAATGTAATTCTCTTCATATTTATAAATATTTTTTTATTGATTGACAAAAAGCACCATAAACATTATTATTATTATTATTATTATTATTATTATTATTATTATTATTATTATTATTATTATTATTATTATTATTATTATTATATTGAGTTATTAAAATAAGATGTATTATAGGCCTAAACCAGAAATGTTGAAAAAAAAAATCGACTCAAACTAAATTTTCTAGACTCATTTTTAACATTTAATCTAATATTGGAACCCTCATACTAACTTATATCGGTTGCAAACAGAGAAAGATAATTTTAAATATCAAGACAATTTTTAATGTCACATTGGTATAAATATTTAGTCAACTAGCTTTCAGGTGACTTCTAATATTTAGTCCAACACCACAAGTCAATTTTAATCCATTTTCACATACGAGTTATAACAACAATTTTACGTAAACAAATTTTTAGGTTTTGCAAAATAAGAAAAAATTAGTATATTAAAAAATATAATTTATTACTAAAATTAAAATTACGAAACTTATAAAATGAAATGTATTTATATTTTATTGTAAATAAAATTTTTGTAATTTATTATTTAAATTTTACCAATTAAATTATGACATGCAGATTTTTATTAAGAACTTTGGAAATACAATTAATGACATTAGAATAAAATCTGCTCTTAGTGTAACTCTAATAAAAATTAATAAAATTTAATTGATTATAAATCACTTTACAATATATTTCAAATAAATTTTGTATTATTATTTTAATTTAAAAACTAATTTTTAATTATTTATTTATACTTGTGCATTGTAACAAGTTGAATCAAATTGAATTTATACTTTAATCTCAGTTGGAGATTTATTTTAAATTATTAAACTCCATTCATTTTGAACCGACTTGATTGAATCATGACCCGTTAGTAACCATGTAATATTATTGTGGTTTTATTATTATTATTTGATTATCATAAAAGAGTTGTGAATATTTATGGTGTGTACCATTAAACGAAATATATTTTGTGATAAGAAAATATTATATTTACTTTTGTCAATAAAGATGCTGAAATGTATTTCTATATATATATATAAGTGTATATATAGTTAGATATTTGTTTTGTTATATATTTGTGTAGCAAAATATCTATAAAAGTGACCAAATGGAATTTTTGTCAAACTTTGGAAGTTCTTGGAGTCTTGCCGTGAGAAAAGAAAGAAAAGAGTTTTAAATTGGTTTTTCATGGGTTTGATCTAGTGTAAGTCATTTTTTACCCCTAGTGCTTTGGATCAAAACGTAGAGTGCGGAAAATGCGTCGTTTGGCTCCAAGCAGATTTAATTTCTGTTGCAAAAAAATTTGAAAGCTTCTTGGCTTAAGGTAGGGATTTTCCTACACTTCTTTATGAACTTTTACTTGATTATATGGATCTTAGAGTTGTATATAATTTAATTAGAATTTTTTGAAAAATTTGTGATTTATTTGCTTAAAAGGGAAATTTGAGAAAAATAAAGAGTTGATGCCAAATTGCGAAATTCTAAAATTGGAATATGTTTGTAAGTTTATGAAAGAGCTATGTTTTAAATTTGAAAAAAAACAGACTTCGATTCAATGGTTTGAAAATTTTACCGATTTGCGACCAAAATAGCATTTTTAAAGTATAGCGATCTCGGTTTCTAACTCGACCTTTACGGTGTTTCGGATTCTGGTCTTGTGACTTAATGTTGTTGTTTACATCTTTCCCTCTTATTGCTAGTTGAATTTGAGTTTTGAAATGTCTTGGGCGTGTTCAGAATAGGGTAGTTGGTTGTTGGTCTAGAATCTTGTTGCACAGAATTTTGGTCTTTCGCTCGAGCGGGTCTTCTTGCGCTCGAGTGGGGTTTTCAATCATTTAGTACTTTGTGCGTCTGCAAAAGATACTGCAGAAGTATTTTTCACGCTCGAGCGGCGTTTCTTACGCTCGAGCGGGTCTGAGCTCTAGTGGCCCTTCTAGCGCTCGAGCGACTGTCTGAAATCTGTAAATACTAGATGAGTGTATTCTACGCTCGAGCAGGTCTCATTGCGCTCGAGCGGGTTGTGCCTTGCTGTTGTGTCTTGGAGCTCAAGCGGCCTTTATTACGCTCGAGCGGGTCAAATTTATGTGTCTGACGCTCGAGCATCAAACTCTCCGCTCGAGTGGACTGTACGTATATCAGATCGCGTAAGTGACATTTTAAATCACTTTTTCTGTCCTTTCTCTCTCTAAAACTTTTCAAAATCCGAAGTTGAGAGCCTCTCTCTCTACATTTTGACCTAGATCTAGTGATCTTCTCACCCTTCTTCCTTTGATAAAAAGTTAGAGCATCTCAAGATCTACCTTTTCATCCGAGTAGAAGTCGATTTCGTCATCTTTGGAGCTCATCTCTTGCTTAGCTCGTCTTCTTTTCTTGAGGTAGGGATAATCTACTCATTTCTATGAGCTTTAACATAAATTTGGTCATTTTGTATAAATGGTTGATTTGGGTGAAGTTAGGGTTTTGCGCTTGAAATGGTAAAAGAGGGGTTTTCTATTTTTGGGTTCTATATGTATGTGAAGTCTTGAAAATGGGGTTATTTGTGTAAGATGGGTGAGGTTTGGCCTTGGGGGCAACATTTGAGAAATGAGGAAAAAAGCCCTAATTGAATTAAATAACTATTTGTGTAATAGTGAAATAAATGTAGAAACATGAAATTGGAGGAAATTGTGATTAAATGGTGTAGTTGGATTGATGAATCACTCACCTATGGAAAATGTGATATATTATCTTTTGAGAAATTTATTTATCTGTTTAGATATATCTGTTTTGGGCTATCGGTGGAGGATAGCCATGATTGTTGTAGAAACTGCATGTTGATTAGGTAAATTGAAACTAATCAATTGGAATATGTCATTGAATATGACGATTGGATGTAAACATTGTATATGTGGTTGAATTGGTCATTTTATATGGCAACGTATGTAAATACATTGTATATGTATCTTGTTTGGGAGGAGATAGGGGATGTACTCCATTGTTTGGGAGGAGATAGGGTATAGCGACCCTGGTCTTTTCCTTTTGGTTGTTGTATCCGGACTTATGTTCCGTAGATCCTGTTGTTTTCACATTGTTGTTATCGTCCTTTAAATTCTTATTTTGAGTTATGGGATGTGTTGGGCAGGTTTGTTACAGGTTAGTTGGGTTCAAAAACCAAGTGTTGCTGTCCAGATTTTGGGTTGGTCGCTCGAGCGAGGATTGCTTTTGTGTCTGGTGGCTCGAGCCAGGGTTTCTTCGCTCGAGCGAGCGATTGCGTCTAGTGTAGACCTGAGAGCAGTGTTTCTTCGCTCGAGCGAGCGAGGTGTATGTTTTCGAGTTCTTTGCTCGAGCGAGCTTTTCTTCACTCGAGCGAGCTTTTCTTCGCTCGAGCGAGCTTCTGGGTTGCAGACCTGAAGCATCGAGTTTTTGGCTCGAGCGAGCTTTTCTTCGCTCGAGCGAGGGTTTCTTGTGTCTGGTCGCTCGAGCGACCAAGTCTTCGCTCTCGGCGAGCCTGTCCAGTTTAAATAGACAGCAGCGGGTTTTTTATCAGTTTTTCATCTTCTTTTTTATTCCAAACCCTAGGTCCGACTTCTCTCTCTCTTCGCTCTTAGGTTTGATCTACTTAGGATGTGTTTCTATCCTAGACTCTTTATTAAAAAGGTAGAGGGGGTTGAGGGCTTCGTTTTAATCTGAACAATCTTAGATTTGGAGCACTTTGGAGTTTGGGTCATCATCTCCGTCTTCTCCGTTTGGGCTATTTTCTTCGAGGTAGGGATCTCCTACTCCATCTTATAAGTTTTGGTATTTTGATATATTGGGGATATTTTGGTAATTTTGGGAAAAATCCTAGTTGTTTTAATGAATTAATTTGTATAATTAATTTAAGGAGAATTGAGAAGTTTATTGATTTAACGGTGTAGTTGGATAATTTATATCACTCGCCTATTGATTGAATTGTTGTTATATTTATTTTCAGTATAGAAATAACTGTTTTGGGCTATCGGTGGAGGATAGTCGTGATTTTTGTAGATATTGCATGTAGATTAGGGATAACTGAAACTAATCACATTAGTTAAGTCATTAATTTTGACTATTGAATTAATACAGAAAATACGTGTATTGATTGAGCATTGCATTTGCATATTGTGTGGGAGGAGATAAGGGATGTACTCCACGGTTTAGGGGAAGATAGGGGATGTACCTCTAAACCGGATCTTGTTTGGGAGAAGATAGGGGATGGACTCCATTAGCATCACTATTATGTGTGCTTATTGATATTGAAGTGTTTTTACATATTATTGATACAGCACTAAAATGTGTATCAAACGGGAAGTATGAAGTGTTTTGATATGAGCTTGAGTCTCATTTGTTTTGTTGATATTGGAAGTAATGTGAATATGATATATAGTTCACTGTTGTAAGTTTGGCCAGGTTCTGAGTCATATTGATAATAATAGAAAGTGAAACGTGTCATAGACATTAGTGTCATGAACTGTATAATGATATAATTGATTATCTTGGTTAACCATCTATTGAATGCTATTGCTTTATTCAATGCTTATATTTGGTTTAGTATATTTCTACTGGGCTGTGGCTCACCCATAATGGGAACCTCATTTTCAGGTCCAGGTGATAAGCTACCTCCAAGGACTTAGCTTGGAAAGATTTGGATCTTGAAGACTATCTTTAGTTATTTTTTTATTTGATAGTACATGTAAACATTCAAGCCTAGGGCTTTATTTGTATTTGAGTTAAAACTCATATTTTTGTGTCCAAGTGTTGGCTTGGAAAGATGTAAGCCCGTAGGGCATTTAATTTGATGTTACATGTAATGCTTTTATTAGTAATACTCTGATGAATGAGATAATGAATTGTTTTCTTTTAATATTGCATGTCAATGATATATATATATATATATATATAGAAGGGTTTATTTTGAGGGCGTTACAACTTGGTATCAGAGCGTACCGGGTTTGAATACTTTGGAACGTGGGAAGTGAGTAGTATCACCATGGGTTCGTCTCGTTTGATAGAGACTTAGTGTACTGTTATATGCTTATGTGAGAACATGTTTATGTGATTATGTGGATATGGAACGTAGTTTCTAGGATGTTAATTGGACCCTTGAGTTTCTAGTAGTCTTGTTGGAAAGGCACTTGATCAATGCTGCTTCCAACCGGAACTATAGTAACGTTTCGGGACTATTATCATCTAGGAATGAAATTCGTAGGTGCTTATGTGATTATGTGCTTACGTGGAATGAATTATTGTTGTCCAATGCATTAGGACGCGAGTGTTTAACTTCGGCACATTTATTAATGTGCTAACGTCTTTGTTTCTTTATTAGGATGTCAGGACGAGGACGAGGACGCGGTAGGCGTGGTAGGCCGCGTAGGCAGGAGGTGCCTGTGCCAGAGGAGATTCCGGCAGTACAGGAGGGAGTTGGCCAGGCCAATGTGGCCGAGCCAGTAGGCCAGCAGGCTATGGGCACTTTAGTCCGAGAGATAGCAGGGGCATTCAGAGAGTCAGTAGGCATTCTCAGAGCTGAGAATCAGGCTCAGGTTGTTGTCGGATGCAGGACCTTCCTTTCTGAAGAGGGAGTTCTTCCGGTCTATTCCGGATGAATTTGTGGGTGATCCTAAAGAGCCGCTTAAGGCAGATGAGTGGCTCGAACAAACAACGAAGACGTTTGAGATGCTTGACATCGAAGACGAGGGGTTGAAAGTGACCTTGGCATCTTTCCAGCTGAAAGGGGATGCGGGTCAGTGGTGGAAGTTCACTAAGGGTCGCATAGGAGGTACATGGGAGGCTTTTGTGAATGCTTTCCAGGAACGGTTCTTATCTCCAGCAGTTAGAGAGAAGCTGAGAAACCAGTTCTGCCAGCTTAAGCAGTCGAGTTCTTCAGTGGCCGAGTTTGAGGCTACATTTACTAGCTTGTCCAGGTTTGCACCTGAGTTAGTGGCGTCGGAGGAACGCCGTTGTATCGAGCTTGAGAAGAAGTTGAGGCGTGGCCTCAAGCTGAGAGTTGGGGGAACTATGATTTGGGATTATGGGCGTATGGTTGATGCTGCAGCCCATATGGAAATCATGATGCAGGAGGAGGAGGAAGGGCAGAAAGGCTCCAAGAGGAGTCAGGATGGTCAGAGTGATGGTAGGAGACAGAAGGGTTTTAACCCTCAGCAGTCTCAGGGTAGCTTTTCTAGATCGACTTTTCCTGTGCAGAGTGCTAGTTATGGGAAAGGCAGCCAGGGAGACATTACCTGTTTCAAGTGTGGCCAGCTAGGCCACAAGTCTCCAGTTTGTCCTCAGAGGGGAGGAGTGCAGAGAGCAGCATCTTCTTCGGCTCGATCTCAGAGCCAGAGTCAGGGTAGAGGCCAGCCGCTCTCTTGTTTTCAGTGCGGTCAGGCAGGGCACATGAAGCGGTATTGCCTGCAGTTGGGTGGCACACCTGGTGCATCTGGTTTGAGGCAGACTCAGGGTCAGCAGCCAGCTCAGTCGGGTCAGGCCTCGAGGGCCAATCAGGGGGCTTCATCGTCCCAGTCTGTGTAGCAGTCTTATGCTCCTAGGGGTGAGCAGGTTAATCAGAGATCATCTGTGCGCGTGTATGCTATTACCGCGCCGGATCTTGTACCAGCTCCATCTGTTGTGAGAGGTACTTTCTTGTTTTGCAACTCGATTGCTAATGTTTTGATTGATACGGGTGCATCTCATTCCTTTGTGTCTGCTGCATTTGCATCTGTTTTGGAGTTGGAGTTAGCACAGTTAGCATCTCCTATTTGTGTAGTGTCACCTCCTAGGGGCGAGTTGATCTTGAAACAAGGTGTTAGGGGCTGTGATATAGAGGTCGACTATCATAGACTTCCGTTTCCTTTTGTAGTTATGCCCATGAAGGGCTTCGATGTTATTTTGGGTATGGACTGGTTATCGTCATACAGGCAGTTATTGATTGCTACCGCCAGAGAGTCACTTGTTGTATCGTGGGGGGGAGTGTTTTTCATTTTCTGGGGGACCGGGTTGGTAGTGTTTTGCCACGGGGTATGATTCGAGGGCAGAGTGAGCTTAGTGGTCTACTTGCTAGCCTTTTGAGTAGTGAGTGTGATGAGACCCAGATTGTGTTGCAAGGGGTTTGTGAATACTCGAACGTCTTTCCCGAGGATCTTGTTGGTTTGCCACCGCATCGAGAGATTGAGTTCTCTATTGATCTAGTGCCCAGCACGGCGCCAATTTCTATGGCACTTATCGTTTTGCCCAGCTGAGTTAGTTGAGTTGAAGATTCAGCTCCAGGAGTTGCTAGATAAGGTTATATCCGTCCTAGTGTTTCGCCGTGGGGAGCACCGGCCCTCTTTGTTAAAAAGAAAGGTGGTGCTTTGAGGCTTTGTATAGACTACCGAAAATTGAATCGCGTTACGGTTAAGAATAAGTACCCTATGCCTCGTATAGATGATCTGTTCGATCAGTTGAAGAGTTCCCGCTGTTTCTCTAAGATAGACTTGAGATCGGGTTACCACCAGTTGAGAGTCAGGGAGGAGGATATTTCGAAGACGGCATTCCGTACGCGGTATGGCCACTATGAGTTTCTGGTGATGCCATTTGGGCTCACCAATGCCCCAGCAGTGTTTATGGATTTGATGAACCGGATATTCCGGGAATTCTTAGATCGTTTTGTAGTTGTCTTCGTGGACAACATTCTGATTTATTCACCTTCGGAGGAGGAGCACAAAGAACACTTAAGAGTGGTGCTTGAGTTACTTAGAGCCCATAAGCTTTATGCTAAGTTTGAAAAGTGTGAGTTCTGGCTAGAAGAGGTGAAGTTCTTGGGCCATGTAGTTTCTGGGAAAGGAGTGTCTGTTGATACATCCAAGACTGAGGCAGTGCAAGATTGGGCACAGCCTAAGAGTGTGTTTGAGATCCGCAGTTTTCTGGGATTAGCTGGGTATTATCGCCGGTTTGTGAAGGATTTCTCCAGGTTAGCTTCACCTTTGACTAGATTGACTCGGAAGGGAGTCAAATTTGTATGGAGTGAGACTTGTGAAAAGTCGTTTCAGGAGTTGAAAGCTAGACTGACCACCGCTCCAGTCTTGATTATTCCGGAGAGAGGGTTGGGTTATGCAGTCTATTGTGACGCCTCACGAGAGGGTTTGGGTTGTGTGTTGATGCAAGAGGGAAAAGTGGTTGCCTATGGCTCACGTCAGTTGAAAATTCACGAAAAGAATTACCCTACGCATGATTTAGAGTTAGCAGCTGTGATATTTGCCTTGAAGATTTGGAGGCATTATCTTTACGGTGAGAGTCTGAAATATCTGTTCACACAGAAAGACTTGAACTTGAGGCAGAGGAGGTGGATAGAGTTCATTGAGGATTATGACTTCGAGTTGCATTATCATCCGGGAAAGGCCAATGTGGTGGCCGACGCCCTTAGCAGGAAACCTGTTGGAGTCATAGCTAGTATAGCCATTCGGGAGTGGGAGATGTTGGGTGCACTTGGGGAGTTTGATTTGCTTCTGGGCGAATCCGTTGAGGCTGCGGCCTTGTTTTCTTTTGTTGCGCAGCCTACACTTGTGACTCGAGTGTTAGAGGCTCAGAGGGGTGACCTTGAGGTAGAATCCCTCCGAGAGAAGATCTCCAGTGGGAAGGTTGAAAAGGGTTTGACGGTGTATCCCGACCTGAGTGTGAGATACCGAGACCGTCTGTTTGTGCCGGAGTCTTGCCGAGAGGAGGTACTCCGAGAGTTTCATCATTCGCGCCTTGCGGTGCATCCGGGAGGCACTAAGATGTATCGGGATTTGGGTCGCCAGTTTTGGTGGCGGGGTATGAAGAAAGATGTGGCAGCTTTCGTGTCTAAGTGCCTTACTTGTCAGCAAGTGAAGGCCGAGCATCAGAGGCCAGCGGGTTTGTTGCAACCCTTGCCTATTGCCGAGTGGAAGTGGGAGCATGTCACTATGGACTTCGTTGTAGGTCTTCCGAGGACTCAGCGAGGTAATGATGCTATTTGGGTGGTTGTAGACCGATTGACTAAGTCGGCGCACTTCATTCCTATGCGTGTGAAAGATTCGGTAGATCATCTTGCCGACTTGTATATTCGGGACATAGTGAGGTTGCACGGAGTTCTAGTGACGATTGTCTCAGATAGAGATCTTCGTTTTACTGTTAGGTTGTGCAGAGTTTGCAGAGTGCCTTGGGCACTAAGTTGACCTTTAGCACGGCTTATCATCCTCAGACTGACGGGCAGTCCGAGCGTAGTATTCAGATCCTTGAGGATATGCTTAGGGGTTGTGTTCTTGACTTTAGTGGGTCGTGGGAGAGGCACTTACCATTGGTGGAGTTTGCCTACAACAACAGTTTCCAGTCTAGTATCGGTATGGCACCGTTTGAAGCCTTGTATGGCCGACCGTGTAGATCTCCTGTTTGTTGGGCTGAGGTAGGTGATGCACCTTTGTTGGGTCCGGAGTTGGTGAGGGAAACGACGGAGAAAGTTGAGCTTATCCGTAAGAGGCTTGTTACAGCCCAGAGTCGTCAGAAATCTTATGCCGACCGTAGGAGAAGACCTTTGGTGTTTGAGGTGGGTGATCATGTCTTTCTGAAGATATCACCTAGACGGGGATTGATGAGGTTTGGGAAGAGCGGGAAGTTGTCCCCTCGGTTCATTGGTCCTTTTGAGATCCTTGAGAGGATTGGCGAGACTGCTTATCGTTTAGCTTTGCCACCGCAGTTGTCCGGAGTACATGAGGTGTTTCATGTGAGTATGCTTCGGAAGTATGAGCCGGATCCATCACATGTATTGGATTGGACCGATTTGGTGGTTGACGAGGATGTCTCGTATGAGGAGAGACCGGTTCAGGTCTTGGATAGGCGGGATCAAGTTTTGCGAGGCAAAACCATCCCTTTGGTGAAGGTTCTATGGAAGCATCACGGAGTGGAGGAAGCCACTTGGGAGCGTGAATTAGAAGTCCGCGAGAAATATCCGGATATGTTTATTGATTTATAATCTGTATTTAGATTTTGTAATATTGTTGAACTTAAGAGCTTTATATATGTCTTAAGTTGGAAAATATTGAGAATGTTTTGGTTTAATGTTAGTAATTTGAAACTTGCTTCGATATGGAAGTTTAGTGTAACAGTTATATGTTGAATATATTGTTGAATTAGAGTTATATCATGAAATTGAATATGATATTGAAAACTGTTGAAATTGAAAAAAAAAATAATAATAATCCATAATATTGATGCAGGTTGAAATATATATTGTTTTATATATATTGTGAGATGCCTCTTGATAAGAGATGAAATGACCGATTTATTGTTGGAATTTGAGAAAAAAAAAAACCTGTTTTCGAAAACTTATGCTTAATTTCGGGGACGAAATTCTTCTAAGGGGGGGAGGTTATAGCGACCCCGGTCTTTTCCTTTTGGTTGTTGTATCCGGACTTATGTTCCGTAGATCCTGTTGTTATCACATTGTTGTTATCGTCCTTTAAATTCTTATTTTGAATTATGGGATGTGTTGGGCAGGTTTGTTACAAGTTAGTTGGGTTCAGAAACCAAGTGTTGCTGTCCAGTTTTTGGGTTGGTCGCTCGAGCGAGGGTTGCTTTTGTGTCTGGTGGCTCGAGCCAGGGTTTCTTCGCTCGAGCGAGCGATTGCGTCTAGTGTAGACCTGAGAGCAGTGTTTCTTCGCTCGAGCGAGCATCCTGTCGCTCGAGCGAGCTTTTGGGTTGCAGACCTGAAGCATCGAGTTTTTGGCTCGAGCGAGCTTTTCTTCGCTCGAGCGAGGCTTTCTTGTGTCTGGTCGCTCGAGCGACCAAGTCTTCGCTCGAGCGAGCCTGTCCAGTTTAAATAGACAGCAGCGGGTTTTTTATCAGTTTTTCATCTTCTTTTTGATTCCAAACCCTAGGTCCGACTTCTCTCTCTCATCTCTCTTAGGTTTGATCTACTTAGGGTGTGTTTCTATCGTAGACTCTTTATTAAAAAGGTAGAGGGGGTTGAGGGCTTCGTTTTAATCTGAACAATCTTGGATTTGGAGCACTTTGGAGTTTGGGTCATCATCTCCGTCTTCTCGGGTTGGGTTATTTTCTTCGAGGTAGGGATCTCCTACTCCATCTTATAAGTTTTGTTCTAAGTTTTGGTATTTTGATATGTTGGGGGTATTTTGGTAATTTTGGGAAAAATCCTAGTTGTTTTAATAAATTAATTTGTATAATTAATTTAAGGAGAATTGAGGAGTTTATTGATTTAACGGTACTCGCCTATTGAATTGTTGTTATATTTATTTCCAGTATAGAAATAACTGTTTTGGGCTATCGGTGGAGGATAGTCGTGATTGTTGTAGATATTGCATATGGATTAGGGATAACTGAAACTAATCACATTGGTTAAGTCATTAATTTTGACTATTGAATTAATACAGAAAATACGTGTATTGATTGAGCATTGCATTTGCATATTGTGTGGGAGAAGATAGGGGATGTACTCCACGGTTTAGGGGAAGATAGGGGATGTACCTCTAAACCGGATTTTGTTTGGGAGGAGATAGGGGATGGACTCCATTAGCATCACTATTATGTGTGCTTATTGATATTGAAGTGTTTTTACATATTATTGATACAGCACTAAAATGTGTATCAAACGGGAAGTATGAAGTGTTTTGATATGAGCCTGAGTCTCATTTGTTTTGTTGATATTGGAAGTAATGTGAATATGATATATAGTTCACTGTTGTAAGTTTGGCCAGGTTCTGAGTCATATTGATAATAATGGAAAGTGAAACGTGTCATAGACATTAGTGTCATGAACTGTATAATGATATAATTGATTATCTTGATTAACCATCTATTGAATGCTATTGCTTTATTCAATGCTTATATTTGGTTTAGTATATTTCTACTGGGCAGTGGCTCACCCTATATGGGAACATCATTTTCAGGTCCAGGTGATAAGCTACCTCCAAGGACTTAGCTTGGAAAGATTTGGATCTTGAAGACTATCTTTAGTTATTTGTTTTTATTTGATAGTACATGTAAACATTCAAGCCTAGGGCTTTATTTGTATTTGAGTTAGAACTCATATTTTTGTGTCCAAGTGTTGGCTTGGAAAGATGTAAGCCCGTAGGGCATTTAATTTGATGTTACATGTAATGCTTTTATTTAGTAATACTCTGATGAATGAGATAATGAATTATTTTCTTTTAATATTGCATGTCAATGATATATATATATATAAGGGTTTATTTTGAGGGCGTTACATAGGGATGGACTCCATGGATAATTAAGTTGGTCGGAGTGTCGATGATGAAAGTCCCGAAATCTTATTTATATTTGGGTGCCGGTTCCTGTAGCGACCCTAATTGTTTTAAGTCATTATTTTATTATTATGTTTATTATTATCTTATTTTATTGTTGGCTTTATTAATTGGGTGGTTACATGAGATTTAATGTGATATTTAATAGATTTAATGTTGTAATTATTAATTGGGTGGTTACATGAGATTTTTAATGTGATCTCTAATGCATTTAATGTTAATTAATAAATTTGCTGCATATATATTTAATATTATATTTATATATATTGTAATTATGTTGTATTATATAATATAATATTATAGTTTATTAAGCTATTATATATTGAGATTTAGGTTTATAGTATAATATTATTAGGTTATACTAGCTCTTAGGTTATTATATATATAATAATATAGAAGTATTCAACTAGGTTTAGGAGATCAAAAGAAAAGAAAGGAGAAACAAAGGTGAAGGCAGCCGTGAGAGAGAGAGAGAGAGAGAGAGAGAGAGAGAGAGAGAGAGAACAGTGAAGACGCCGAGAAAGAAAGGGGAAAAGGAAGAAAAGATTAGGGTTTTGTTTTGGTGGTTCTATTGGTTCTTCAAATAATTATTTGATCTTCAAAATAATATTGTGAGTACAAAACTCACTTCCCGTGATTTATGTTTAATTCGTTGTTTTTATTTATTTATTTTTATTTATTTGAAGTTAGTTTGATTTTGTATTTACATAAAAATGATAGATTGATTTTAATTATTTTGATTAGTTGTGTTTGTAAGGTTTAGGAATTTTAGATAATTGATTGATTTTAATGATTTTTTGTAGTTGTGTATGTAAGATTTAGGGTTGTTAGTTGATTGATTGATTTTAATTATTTTGATTAGTTGTGTATGCCATGTTTAGGGTTTTCATATGGATTTATTTTATGGTTGTAATCACACTCATGGTTATATGAAATTAAAATTAATTAGGAACCCATAGATAAATTTCTTATACTCCACCATGACTCCATGGATTGTTGTTTTATTTGAGTAATGGTGAGAAAGAGTGTATAAAAAAGTGAGGATTATGAGATTTATTTGAATGCCTTAAGCTTGGCATTGTTATATTTATTCTCATGAGTGAGATGTTGTGTATATATATTGTTGCCTCGTTTTCATGAGTAGACGAGTGCTTTGATTTATGCGCGTACGTATATGCTAACCATCCGGGGAGTGTGGGTCAAACTCGGGATGATATCCCCGTGCAAGTTTGGCTTCGGAGCAGTGTTAGATATACGGGAGGCACATGGGATATATGTGTAGGCCGGAAGTGGTGGAGTTAAGGTACAAAGAATTTAATTATGAGTTTATTAGAATAGTGTGAATTGTATTGATTTGTACATCTTGACAATAGTAAACGACCTCGATAAATTATGAAATTTGAGCAGAGGCATGTATACATGATTCTAGACAACTTTTGTGTTTTAAGTTTTTTTAAAAAGATCGATTAGTACTTATAATTGGATGATCTTTATTATTGTAGTTTTGATTCATTTTAGCAATGCAGAGTTTAGAGGTTGTTTTAACCCACGAAACGAGCTCATTTTTATTAGTTTCGTGTAAACTGAAGTAAAACATTATTCTGCACACTTTTCGTGTTTTGAACGTTTCCGAAAAAAATCATCTTGGGATAGTTTCTGTTCGTTTTCAGTTTCAGATTTTTTGGTTGAAATCCATCTAGGTTTTTATATCAAGTTTTTCTCTCAACCTGTTCAGTTTCTGTTAAATTCGTTCTCGTTGTCTTTTAGGAAATTTGATTATGTACAACTTTTGTTCTTTGAGTTTTGGTCAATTCAAATTATTTAAGCATAAAACGGTGCATTTTTATACTTCTTTAGCAAATTACTTATGATTAAATTATACTAACTTTATTTTGCAGGATGGTGGGTCTTACTAACTTTTTTATGCAAGGCTAACCCACCATATTTTTATTTCTATTTTGTTTATTTTATAATCAATTTATATTTCGTTGTGTACGGACAAGAAAATAAATTCCACCGTATCTCGGGAAACTACCCATTTGTCTTGGTGCGGTTAGAACTACTTGTCTTGTTCCGTAATAAGAATTTAATGCATTTTTGTTTGCGTCTGGTAGACACGTGGGTGTTAAATCTTGTACTCATACCAGTATACCTGTATACTGACCCGTTTTGTCTCTTGGCAACTCGGGTGCGTTCTATTTGAGCGCAGCCGAGCTTCCTTTGCAGGATTAGTTGAGGCTACGGTGGTGACGTGGATTTACTATAGTGTTGGACTTGTCATTTGGATTTCTTTTGTTTTCTTGAGCTTAGGGTTGATATTAGTTTATGTATTTTTTATTATTATTTGTTTTTATGACTTTAGTATTGGAATGATTTGGCATGATTTGTAACCATACTTTATTTAAGTTGTTTTGACTATTTATTGTTACCTTGATGTTGAGGTGTTGGTTAGTTATGAATTTATGGTGGATGGTTTGGTTTGCATTTAGTTTTTTTGTTTCACCCTTAGGATTTGGATGATGGAATATTGATTGGGGTTAGTCCTAATTTAATATTTAATTGTCCGAATTTTGGGGCGTGACAGTTCCCTTGGACGTAGTTCTGTAAAATGGCAAGATAAGGAAGTGTATTACTGATGTTTATGATTGAAGTGTTGATAAATGAGTTGTAGTCTCATTTTGAATTGTTTAAATGATAATGAACTATGTCAATAAATTGACTTGGATAAATAATTGGAAGTGAATGGATATATGGGGGTCAATGTTGATTGATTATGGAAAAGGTGTAAGATGGCTTATAAGTGTTAAACATTCATCGAATGCTAATGTTTTAGTTAATTCTCATATACTGTTTAGCATATCTCTACTAGGCTTTGGCTCACCCTACTTGGGACACCATTTTTCAAGTACAGGTGATATGCCGCCTCCAAGGTCTTAGCTTGGGAGGTTTTGGAGTTGAAGACTCCCTTTTGATATTTTGTTTTGGTGCTAAATGTAAATCCTAGCCGAGGGCTTTCTATGTATAGAGTTAGAACTCCCTTTTGTTGTAACCAAGTTATCTCTTGGGAAACTGTAAGCCCGTAGGGCATTTATTTGTCTAATATCTTCTGTAAAGAATACTCTGATGAATATAATATGTAACATTTCTGTTATGTTTTCTAGATTTTCTGAATGGATGATTATGTCTTATTTTGAGGGCGTTACATAAAGAAAACAAAGGAATTACATTTAACTTTTGGGGCTTTTGATCAAAATAGGATGTCATAGTTGAATAATGCTTGGAGAATGAGTTTGGAAAGAAAATGATGTTTTCTTAGGCATTAACGGGATTATTTTGCTTAGTGTATCTGCTGGAAGAAAACTGGCACGGTTAGAAATAGACCTTGAGAGGTTACCAGACGTGATTGTGATTTGAAAACTAGTGTAGTTGTTCATATTTGATAAGATGTGTAATAGATTGTATTTATCAAAAAAAAAAATTGGAATTTAATTGTTTAAATATCTGTTTAGAAATATCTGTTTTGGGATATTGGTGGAGGATAGCCATAATTGTTGTAGAAATGCATGAGACTTAGGTAAATTGAACTACATTCCTTATTTGTTGCATTGGACATTGCATTACATTCATTTCATTGGAAATGTATCTGTTTTTGAGAAATGTTTTGGAAACGTATCTGTTTGCAAAAATATGAATAGTTGTGAATCTGAGTAGGGGGTGTAGAACCGTGTGGTTAGGTGCCGAGCCTTCTAGTTTACTGGTAAAAATGACAGTGGTAGTGCATTTGGGCCTACTTGCAGACACTCACCTAGAGATTCACAGAGCTTGTATTCATATAACAGATATGGTCTAAAATAGAAATGGTTTTATATTTGTTGTTGCATCTCAGCATTGCATGCTTTATGAAAAGATAGATAGACTGTTTTATCATGAGCATGGCATGAGCATACTCCTCTTTAGTCTTGTCATAATCCATATGTTGTGTAGTATATCTCTAATGGGCTGTGGCTTACCCTATAAGAGAAACCATTTCAGGCACAGGTGATATGACTCCGCCATGGTACTGACTTGGGAGGACTCGGAGCTGAGGCTTCATTTTTGTTTTATTGTTATTTGTTGAATGTAAGCCCAGGGCTGTATTTGCGTTGAGTTGAAACTGCATTTTGTGTAACCAATAATGTTCTTGGATAAATTTGTAAGCCTGTAGCTGTAGGGCACTTATTATCTGTTTGGCTTCCATTTCATACTTGTTGTAAAATGCATGCTTGGGATTGGAACTGGGACATTGAGATATGAACAACATGTATTTAGCATTTGGGATTAAATGGAAATGGATGTATGGAATAGTTAACTATATATATGTGTTTGTCTATCAGGTGGGTTTGTAGTATAAATAGATATACCCTGCCCAATTTTTTAGGGCGTTACATGCATAGAACGAGTAATATGCTAGTATATTATATAAGAAAAAAAAAAAGGGATTTTTTTAACCCACAAGGCTTGTGAGAGCTCCAATATCCCAATCTTAATTTTCTAATTTTTTTATTTAGAAAAAAAAAACTTATCACTTATTAGCTTCTTCCAACCCACAAACCTTTTTGACTTCTCTTATAATTACTGCAGTACCCTTTTCAACTTCTCCCACACACTATGGTTAGTGATAAGATTGTTAAATTATTTCTACAAAAAAACTAATCTACATATTATATAAGAAAAATGGGGTTTCTAACCCACAAGTCTTGTGGGAGCTCCAATATTTCAATCTTAATTTTTTAATTTTTTGATTTAAAAAAAAAAAAAACTCAGCATTTATTGACTTCTTCCAATCCACAAGTCTTTTTGACTTCTCTCAGAGTTACTGGAACAACCTTTTCAACTTCTCCCATACAGTGTGGTTACTAATGGGATTGTTAAATTATTTTTATAAAAAATCTAAAAATATAGTAATTAACCAATTTAAAAGAAAAGTTAGTTAATCTATTTAAATATTTAAATAGCTTTTATATCTTGATTTACATATTTCAAAAGGAAAGTTAATTAATTCATTTAAAAATTTAAATTTGAAAGGAAAGTTAATTAATCTATTTAAAAATTTAAATAGCTTCTACGCCTTGATTTGCACATTTTAAAAGGAAAGTTAATTAATTCATTTACAAATTTAAATTTAAAAAGAAAGTTAGTTAATTTATTTAAAATTTTAAATAACTTTTATGCCTTGATTTACACATTTCAAAAAGAAAGTTAATTAATTTATTTAAAAATTTAAATTTAGAAACTGAAAAGGAAAGTTAACTAAATATAAATTTGAATTTGAATTTTTATAATACTAAAATATAGGAATTAATCTACATCTTTCATAGATTTTTTTTCTTAATGTTTAATAATTTTATATGCATCGATATTCCAATCTATATATCTATATTATAGCAAACAGACATTCCATTAAAAAAAAACCATTAAACCTCCAAAGATTAGTGATGTAGATAGAATCAAACAAAATGTGTAGGTCTTAGAGTTTTAAAGTAAAAAAGTTACGTTACAATTTGTTCAAATGTAATTCTCTTAATATTTATAAATATTTTTTTATTGATTGACAAAAAGCACCATAAACATTAAGATTATTGTTTTTTTGTAATTATTGTTATATTGAGTTAATAAAATAAGATGCATTATAGGCTTAAACCAAGAATTGTTGGGAAAAAAAATCGACTCAAACTAAGTTTTCTAGACTCATTTTTAATATTTAATATAATATTGGAACCCTCAACTAACTTATATCGGTTGCAAACTGATAAAGATAATTTTAAACAATCAAGATAATTTTTAATGACTAGGTGAATGTCTATAGCGATTTCGGTTTTAACCCGACCTTTGATGTATTCCGGACTCGGGCTTCATGGTTTAATATTTTATCCATGTCTTGTTTTTCCCTCATTTGTCTTGAGTTTGAGTTTTGGAGTGCCTTGGGCATGTTTGGGACAGGTTGGTTGCTAGTTGTTCAAGTTGTTGCTGTCCAAAAATTTGCTTCTTCGCTCGAGGGAGACTTCTTGCGTTCGAGCGAGCTTTGGTGATTTGCTTCTTCGCTCGAGCGAGGCTTCTTGCGCTCGAGCGAGCTTTGTGAATGTGGGAGCCGAATATTGGTACATGCAAGAAAGCCGAAGATCTCTGAAGAAAATCTAGATATATGTTATATTCAGCTCCGTCCTGTACGATCCCGAAGCCGAATATACTAATCGGCTATAGAATCAGTTAAACAAAAAGCCGAGTTGGAGTTGACATACGACAGAAGGGGCCGAATGAGCAATCACGGGATGGATTAAGAGTGGGCCCGACCCTAGGGCCCAAAAAAGTGAATATAAATAGAGGAACATCAATCGAAGAAAAGTATGTGAGAGTTAACCCAAGAAACTTAAGACTCAAGCAAACAAGAGACTATACTAACTTGCCCGTTGGAGTGCTAATTCCGACACCCTCGACCAGAGTGTTAATCCATTTTTCAGGTGGCAATTAGAGGATCATGGACATCCTTCAAGATCCAAAAGTATTTCCAAACTTACTTCTCCACAATTGGTGCCGTTGCCGGGGAATACTCAAACACATCCATGGCAGGCATAACAGAAGACCCTTCGATAATCGCTGACGAAACTACACCAAGAGACGACCTCACTCCAAGAAACATGCTGGGACCGGAGAACATTGCCACACGACGGGTCTTGAACTTCAATTCAGTAGCTCAGACACCACCCTCAACTTCAATGCATGAGACAATGCAGACAATTATGGATCAAGCAAAACAAAACGAGCAGCGGCTGGAGAACATGATGGCTGAGAACAAGTGCCTGCGCCAGGATTTAGCCTTGGAGGTAGCGAAATCTCAGCAGGCCGCACGCCTAGTTCGGGGTCAATCTTCGGAAAAGAAGGATGGTCGACGACGTCGACCTCGGAAACACGATAATGATAGTGATTCCGACTCACCACATTTGGAACCCAGGAAGAAAGGGCGCGTTGACGTATCCAGCTTATCTGAAGGAAGTCCATATGTATGTCGTGGGCGAGGGAGAAGCGACGATTCGGATTAGGAAGATAAACATGACCCTTTCGTACGGCGAATTGCACGGGTTGTGCTACCCAAAAAGTTCAAAGCACCGTCATTCACCCTCTACGACGGAAAATCGGACCCCACTGATCACATCCATCATTATAAGCAAGCAATGACGCTCCATGCTGACGACGAAGCCCTCATGTGTCGAATTTTTCCAAGCAGTCTGGGACCATTGGCCGTCAGTTGGTATTACAAACTGGAGCTGACATCAATTAAGAGCTTCCACCAACTTTAAAAGTCATTCAGGGCCAGATTCATCACTAATGAGATCTGCCGAAGCAAGCCGATTCTCTCTGGACCATGGAAATTAAACCGGAAGAAACTTTTTGCGAATATTCATCCCACTATTAGGAGTGCTTTAATCTGGTAGATGATGCATGCAATGACTCTATGGCCATCACCGCCTTTGAGATGGGATTGCATCCTGATAGTCTCCTTCGCAGTTCATTAACTAGATGGCCCCCAAAAACCGTCTGGCCGTTAATGAAGAAGGTCGAAGAGTACTGCAAAGTGGAAGATGATGCCTTGCGGGTCAAAGCCGAACGTAAGGCTGTTGAGACGGCCATGTCGGGAATTGTTCGGCCGATTAGCGCCGTGCCATCAAGAAGCCTCGAGTGGCGGAATCAGGCTAAACAAGACAAACGGCGTGACTCGCGCCGATCAAACGACAAATGTTCACACCGAGCAAATGAACAGTATGAAGTGGATAGCAGGCGCGCGAGACGCTCAGGCAAGAAATACATGGAGCTAACAGAGCTAATCAGTAAGATTATGTCGAAAATTCAACACCTTCCGTTCTTCAAATGGCCACCTAAAATAACGGGACCTCCTGATGCGAGAAGGCAGGATAAACGGTGTGAGTATCATAAAGACCACGGTCACGACACCAAAAGTTGTTATGCATTAAAAGACCACCTAGAAGAATTGGTGCAAGACGACTGTAGACCACCCCGAGAACTCCCGGCTCCGCGCGCGAGGGCTTAAATTCGTTTGTTCATTAGCTACTACAGTTCGGACTCTTGTCACGGTTCTGAATCTAATCTCACAAAGTGCAATGTGAGACCGATAAATCACCAAAGAGTCCAAATTTGGCAAATCGTTTTGGAAAACTGACTTTTATAAAGAAGTGTCAAACATGGGCTACTTTGCCAGATACAGAGTCGCCACCTAAATATTTTTTTTTAGGGGAAATTTAGGAAACCCTGACTCGTGCCTAAGGCTACGTGTCTGTCATCACCAAAGTTGCCTCAACTCGAGAACTTGGGTACAAGAGGGGAAGGTCATGCAATGAGCACCCCCGCTCGCCCGATCAAAGATCGGCCTTTACTAACATGATATGTTGTTTTTGAAAACACATATGTTCTTATTCCGATTATCAACTGTAATAACCCGACCCTCATACGTGGTTCTGGTATCTTTTCAGTCCTCTATTCTATGCTTTTAAATGCTTATTATGAAATTCGATGTGAAATTGAGTCTGAGTAAATGGATCTTATGATTGGAGATCTATATCTATTAATGGGGAAAATATCTATCACGGTTAAAATGTTTGACTCAGAAATTGAGGGCTTTAGAAGCCTAATGATCTGAAATTGATTTTACCTTTGAGGTCAGCATAATTTTAAGTAATAATAAGTGTGGTTGTAGAAATTTGATTTAGGATGATTAAACTGAATGAATTTTGTTTTATTCACCTTTGGTATGCATTTATATATATCTATGATTTTATATGTTTGACTTAGAAGCTTTTCCTCAAGATATTTCCTGAGAGAGAAAGGGTTAGAAAAGAATGAGGGTTTGAGAGAAGTTCAACAAAAAGAAGGTAGAGAATTTGAGAGACTCAAGTATAAGGGCACGCTTCGGGAGGAACAAGTGCTCCGCCACAATACTGTGAGTAATAGTACAATACATATACATTTATTTATCGTTAATACCTAATGCTATTAACGTTCTGTTTTCCGTAAGTTACTATGTTAACATATATGTCACTTGGGTATCGGTGTGAATGTAAATGTTGGAGGAGTTTATGCATGTCTGTATTACTCTGGAATTATTTCGTTCTGTTATTTCTGGGCCAATGGCCATTCTAAAAATAGTACATCATCTGATTAACCTTATGATCTCTGCAATTATATACGCATTGACATGTACCATAATTTAAGTTACGCATTTAACTGTTTAAGTACTATTATTCACTAAGCTTGTCTCACTCTGTAATTTTGTCTGATTCTGTGGGCAATCAACTTGGAGGTCAATCCTAACACTGATACAGTCTCCCTTTTGTCAACCTAAGTATGACCAGGCACTTGGAGAAGCCCGTGCATTTAGTAGAGTTTTGTTGGATTTTTGGCTTATACTCTTACCGGCTAAGGTTGAAATGTATATAATGTTTTGTTACGCCCAATCTTGGGGCTAGATCTGTATAACTGCATGTATATAACTAATTCTCAGGTGCATGTCTTTTGTATGTTTATTTACTAAATGTACTGTGTGTGATCCTGGCATGTTAGTAGTAGCTCAATGGATATAATTCTGTCATTTTATGATGTTAAACGCTTTCGTTCAGGCCCCATATGTTATGTATATCAGGTTAAGTTTCCCTTTCTGATTAGGTCATGCCCAAACTTTTAGGGGTAAGTTTGGGGCGTGACATCAACCTAGAATTACTATGTGATGCGCACAGCATACAAGTATAGACTAGATCGCCTAAGTTGGAACAAAACATTGCATATTTGTTTGTTTGAAAATGGTTTAAAGTTTGCTACTCGCAAGTAGGCTAAGATGAGGATTTTCATTAATTGTTCCAATTCAAGCAATCCAACCTTCACCCACAGGCATTCAGGCAGTTAAACACTTAAGCAATTAGCCTCATGGCAAGCATGCTAACATGGCAGCACTTACACACATGCAGTATGCTAAAACGTAAACACTTACAGTGTACTCCGAGCCAAAACAGAGAACTAGTTAGAAATTATGCATGATCCTAGTTCATGTTAAGATGGCTAATGCAACATATGCAAAAATGCAACTAAGATAGGCTCGGCTATCCTAAGATGTCATGTGAAATGCAACTTGATACATGTATTCAAATTGGTATTAAAATACAATGCAGTTAGTATGATGCGCCGAGCCCGGTGCATGCAAGACAGATGAATGAATGCACTCATGTGAAGCATAAGGATGCTAATCGAAATATACCCTAAAACTAACCATTGTAAGCGGTTAAGTAAAAAGGAGAAAGAAATGGGGGTTGCAAGACATGCATCACACACACGCACGCTTATTACAACAGTTGGCCCTTTCGACAAAGGGTCCGAATAAGAAGCTAACTAGCTAATCTAAGCTAATTAAACTAATTATTACATCACAAAACTAATTAACTAACAAGCTAACTAGTTAAGCTATTACAACACAAATAAGCAGCTAAATGTATTAACTACTTTGATACAGAACCAAAGCCTAAACTAGCTAAGGAAAACAGTAAACAGAGGTCCTCGGGATGAGGAGTGCATGCATGCTTGGTCGCCTTGTTCGGAAATCCGTCGCGATGCCCCAATTTGCCTCTGTTTGCAATTGTTCTCAGAACATTGTACCAAGCTCCACAAAAGCTTCAACTCCACCATGGGAACCTGTGGGAGGGTGGCCGACCAGTTGTTAGGGATCATGAAAAAAATATCATAAAAAAAATATCATGAATATAATCATAAAAAATTTTCCACATGAAACATTTTATGATATATTTTTCATGATCCCTAATATTATTCTTTAAAGTTTATTCTGTAATTAAAAAATATAAAATTAAATGGTTGGGCTGGGCTGGACGTTGATGTTACAGAGATCGTCGTTCCAATGAGCTAAAAACTCAATTCATCTTGATTTTATGGGTCATATACTTTTTTAAAACAATTAGGGTAAATTACAAATACACATTGAGATTTGTTTAAAATATGAATTGCCCATGTGGTTTGAAAAATTATAAATATCTCCCTATCAGAATTTTTCATTTAATAGAATTAATTGAAAAAGTGAAATTTCTAATTGTTCACCTATACAATAATAAAATTTTCTGAATTATTAATTGAAATAAAATTTTAACATTATTAAAAACTCTTAATCAACTTGATGATTTATTAATAAAAGGATTTATTTTTTATGAAATTAGAAATCTTAGGGGGTATAATATAATTTTTAGAATCAGAGGGGGTAATTCATAATTTAAGTAAATATCAGGAGGTGTGCTTGTAATTTATCCAAACAGTAAAGATTTCAAACTGGACTGTGTTTTTGATTTTGTGGGCCAAATACATTTAAACTCTAAAAATACTGAACTGGACTGGGTGAATTAATCGGCCCATCAGGTACAGCATTCAAAGATTGGACTTTGTAAAAGGTTCAAGAATTGGGCTAATGAAAGGTGTGTTTGCTTGAATAGAGGCTAAAATTTTTAAGATGCGAATATGATACGAATAAAATACAAAATTAAGGTGGAGAGACGATTAATATATAACAAAAATAAAAAATAAAAAAATAATTAGATTGAAGATTAATTTTTATGTTTTCAAAATAAGAAATCGGTAAAATTACCAAACAATAGCTTAGAATTCATATTACCAAAATAATAATAATAATAATAATAATAATAATAAATAAATAAATAAATAAATAAATAAATAAATCCATCTTGGTTGAAGATTAAAAATAAAAGAAATTTATTGACTCAGAAAATAAAATGCAACGTTATAAGTACAATTTGAGTTTTATTTGACTTGCATTTTGAGGTCATATATTCACAAAATACAAATTCAAAATGAATCCAACCTCAATATGCTACATCATCAACAAAAACATTTAAAGTGATTAGGTGAATAGTAAACCTAATTTAATGACTATTACTATTACATTACCTGTAAATTTTGACTTTTATCAAACAAGTAAGGTAAATTTGCATTTAGTGTAGATGCCAAGTATGGATTAGGCTATTCCAGTGTGGTAGCTAGCTAGAGATGAATTGGATTTTGTTGCTTTGTTTATGAGATAAGAATTGTGAAGCGTTACACTTGAATTTGAGTTTTATTTTGATACTTGGGATTGTGGGGTTTTAGTTTACAAATCCCATTCCCTATCTCCCTTCAAAATAACAACAACAACAACAATAATAATAATAATAATAATAATAATAATAATAATAATAATAATAATAATAATGATTTTTTTGGGGGAGAAATATAATTGAAAAAAAAAATTCAGATTCAGTTGGCTTTTTGGCTTTCGAAGGGTATTTTAGTAAATGCGAGCATGCCAGCAAGGATCAATTAGTCCTTACAGAAATTATAAATGCCAACCAATTATCAGACGATTGTGTTATAGTTCTTTCAGCCTCAATGAAGAGGACTTTTACTGGTGGTTTGACTTAGGAGAAATTAAGAGAAATAACAATTAATATGAGGAACAATCGAAGTATTTCATTAACATGAACACTTACAATGGTCCAAACTCAGCCTCGAAGAGGTTTACAGCAACAGTCTACTTGGATTTACTTGAAACTACTCCTATGAATCGAAGTGCAGTGCAGGTATTTAAAGTGCAAGAATGTAAAGAACGGGTATTTAAAGTGCAAGAAATGTAAAGACTAGAAATGTAAAAACTGGGAAAGAAAATATGTAAAGTAAGACTGGTTTTGTATGATCTGAGTCTGGGGGTTTTTTTTGGGGACCTCCTTGCTATTTATACACCTCAAGGATGACCATGAACTGCACTTCAAACTGTCGAACTGCTCCTCCATGATTGCAGATCATGCTGCCTTAGAAGTAGTTCCACTACGCCTTTCCTTGCAGTTGAACTTCCCTCTTAGATTTGAATTTGAATATGAGCAACCGTTGAAGCCACGTCATCTTGTATCTCTTTATTGATCCTGTGCTACTCAGATCACGTGAGAACCAATTTTCACTGCCACGTGTACGGCCAGGATCGAAGACTTGAGCAGTCTCCCTATATTACCCTTGCTTTGCCACGTGTCGAACTGTAATTGGCTATTACAAAATATGTAGCCAACATTACCCCCCGCACTAATATGCCCAATACTTGGTGATATTAGTGGATCACAGCTTTCCCGCTCTTTCAGAACGTGCATGGAATCCATATTCTGGGAACACAACCGTCACCTGTGTGGTGATCATTTGCATTAACTCTTCGAACATTCCAATACCTTAGTATTCGAACAGACCATGGCTAAATCAACTTCCTCTTCTACTGATCAAGCATATGAAGAGCCATTGAGTGATAATGCTTCTCCTCGAAAGAACCTCCACGCATTCATTAGCCACCTTTACCCGCCTTTCTATATTCAGGTCATGGAAGCTTTTGCAAATTACCAACCTTTGGACTACGAATACATTGTCCTTAGTCCTTCGATTCAACAAGTTGCAGACACAGATACAAGAAGTTTCTTCTTCTGATTCCCCCTTGTACCTCGAAGAACTACTCTCAACCTTTATTTGGCAAGTTGCAAATATGGACTTAGGAAACTCTTCTTCACAAAAATCTGCGTGGGATGAAGATATAACTTCTTTCGTCTTCTGGGGCTCTGGCTGGACAAGCTGGTCAACACCTGAGACTTATGATTTGAGGGAACGAATCAACCACCATTTTATTGAATTTACTGACCCTTCGGAGTTCCCTTCCTATGCTCGAAGTTCAGTGGTCTACCCTTACGTACCCATTGACCTTCGACGTAGTTTGGAGGAAAACCTTCTTGTGGCATGGTACACATCCTCCATGCCTACCAAGACAGTGCTTGTTGCCCAATGTTCAGAAGAAGCTCAAGGGTACCACCCATCCTTCTTAGCCAAGAAGGCGAAGATTTGCTCTCTGACTGGCTTGATTACATTAATGCCTTTGTTTCCTTCCACCCCCATGCCATCTTCCATAATAGAACATCCACACCTTCTTCTTTCTTCATCTTTTGAAGCAGTGTCTAATATACCTTCTCCTCCACCAACTCTTTCTGGACAGAAAAATTGAGGCTTGCCCTCCCCCATGAATGAAGTCTTTTCACCTTACCAACCTCCATCATTTCCTACTCCAGTTGAGCGAAACAAGCTCAACTTCTGCTGGCAGCTTTCTCTCTCACTTGCCTTTCAATGTTCTTGAGGACGCAGTCCCTCTTAAGAACTTTCAATGGGCTTGTGATATTCTGACTAGGAGCCATGTCCTTAATCCCCTTGCCCAAGCAGAACTTCATATTTCCTCGACCACTTCCAGTGCTCCTCTACTGGCATCGAAATTCCAAGGTCTACACAATCTTTGGAACCAACTTTCGTCTCTCCGAATTCAAGCCCAATACGAAGCAAACTTCAAATCGAAGAATTAGATGATTTCAAGAACAAAGATTCTGCGTATTGGGATGATTTGGTCCTAGATGAAGTGGAACAACAATTGAGAGAGGAAGCATTCGAAATGAGGCTGAAGAGCTCTACTATGAAGTGAGAGCACACCAACTTATGCAGCCAATTAGGAAGAAATAGAAGATATAATAAAGAAAGAACAGAAATTTATTGATCACTGTTGGATCAAATTTCATGATCTTGTCATTTACTCTATTCCTTACTTTTATGAACTTGAATTCATACCCAGATAGGGTCATTTGATGTAACTGCTTTGGCTTGAATATAAACAAAGTTTTTCTGCATTTGACTCTGTTCCCTTTTGTCTTTAAAAGCCAATTCAGAGCTTCGAATTGAACAATCTCATCCTTGGAATCTGGACTCAATTGTTTTTAATGAAACACTAAAAAGAACCAACATGTCCTTTTCCAATTTATGGAGTAAAGTTGACAATTCTGGCTGATATCATCTGGAATTAGTGTTTCGAATTTAACAACCTTATCCTTCAAACTAAATATAACCAATACATGGTCATGGTTGATATAGCCAGTCAATTTTAAATTGACCACTTTGACTTCGAAGAGTAGTCCATGCTATTTTAGTTTAAAAGACAATTTCCTTTTTATAAAAACCAACGATTGGTTTTGATGTTTCAAACAGCAATTCTCCTTAAAGAATCCTAAGTTTTGCTTCGAAGGCCTTTATTTTCATTAATAACCCTCAAACAGGTCTTTAAACCATTTGAAGTAGACCAATACTCGAGCATTCTAGTATCTTTAAGCATGTAGTATGCTTCGAAGCCGGCATCTGTATTTCGAAGCCGTCGTTGTTTGATTTTTGGCGCCAAAATTTGGCTTCGAAGCCAAATACTCTCCTTCGAAGCTTAGTCTCAGCATCTGAGTTGTGTTTTTCCCTCCAAAAGTATCAATATTGAGGGAAACTCTTCGTATTCATACTTTTCAGTACTTAACGACTTACGCAATATATTTTTCAGACACAAAGGCTTTTAAAACCCCTTTGTTTCGTATTCTGAAATCACTTGCTCTTTCAACACACAAACCCTACCGATCTTTGTTAACCCTCTCTTCCTTACTACTACTCCATGGATCCTTCTTCACTGAAAGTGCCCACTGGCGACCGTCTCAGCCCCACTATGGCCTTGAAGAAATGTATTGATGAAGAAATCGCCAAGCTCACGACTAGTGGGCCAAGCGACATAGATGGGCGTCTCTTCGTTCCTCGCCGCAGCCGCCGACAAGAGTATGTCCTAGGACCCATCTTTCGGGAAGCTCCTGACCAACTTCCAGCTTTATACCCTCGTTTGGAGGATCACCTTCTGCTATATGAAGGAGGGCTTGACTGGAGCAACTGGAGACTGACCCGGCCTCATCGCTGCTGGCCGACATTGAGAACCGAATGGGAGGAATGGTATGACAGGGTTGTACCTGCGAGAGAAGATGACCTACAAGAGCTTTACATCCTCGACGCTCTTCGCCTTTCCAGGTTCATCATTCCTGAGGATCCCTTTTTGATTCCAGCCGCTTTATGTTTTTGGAATATGGCTTTTAATTTTTTCCAATTTCGGTGTGGCATGATGGCTCCCACCGTTCTTGATATTTGCCATCTTTTAGGGCTTTCCCCCCATGGCTCTCCTTTTACTCCCAATTACGGACCTTCCTGTCAAATTTTCCCTTCCCTTAACCCTTAACTCTTCTTATAGTGACTTTGTAAAGGCTGAAAATAAAAAGGAAGGCCCTGTGAAAGACAGAGAATTCTTTTCCTTTATTTTGTACTGGTTATGCAAATTTCTTTTTTGCACATCATCTCAGAGGATTATGCCTGAGTTTGCTCCCCTCGCAAAGGCACTTGTCTTGAAAAAGCATATAGCTCTTGCTCCCTTACCTGTTAGGCCATATATACAGAGCTTGCTCCCAATTTTGTGAAAGACCACTTGATGTTAACCAAGGAGGTCCTTTCTGGGTGCTCCAGCTCTGGCTCTTCGCCTATTTTACTGATCTGCATTCTAAATGCCTCAGATTTCTTGTCCAGGACCTAGCACTTATGGGGAGAAGTATGCTAGGATTGCCTTTATCCTGCTTCCTTCGTTTATTACTTTACCTTCTTTTACAACTCCCTATTTCTCCATCTGCCTCCTTTCTTTTGTCCCTTCGAAGCCAATAGAGGACCAGCCTGGCTGCAGACTTTTCTGGCTGATAAAGAGTGCTCCACATCACCTCATAAAGATATGTGGGCTTCCATACTGCTACCAAGGGAATTGTTCATTGGCACTTTGCACCCTCGAGCCTATAAATGTATATCTGAGGTGTATTGCCCTTCCCAGTTCGCCAAGACAATTTGGGCTCACCCAAGGGATTCCTGTTCCACTTTGCAGTCTCTCGAACGTCCACCTTACTGCTAGAGATTTGAGATATCCAAATCCAAACTAGAGACGGCAATACTTAAACTGTTGAAGGATTGAATGAATTCCAATTTGTTCCCTTTCTTCATCTGGCTTGGTTTTGAAAAGATTTCAGAACTGGTGGACAGCCAATATGGAAGTGCGCCTGTCTATGCATCCTCATGACTTGCTAGTGGGGTTGGGAGTACCTTCAAAGGCCAAGTCAGCAACAACTGAGGACATTCCCTCCCCTCCTGAGTTGTCAAACTACTCTGCAGCTTCATCTCCTCCAGCTAGAGTTACTAGAGCTGCTTTGAAGAAGGGTAAATATTTTCAGATTTCCCCTTTTCTTTCTTTTGAATTTCTTGTTCGTTTCCCTTATACTTGTGTTCTTTGGTGCAGGGTCTCCGCAAGAAAAATCTCCCAAGAGAGCTGAGACTTTAGCTCTTCTCAAGAAGAAACAACAAAAACAGAAAAGGAAGCTAGTCCTTCCTCCTGAGGAATCTGAATCTCTGGAAGAAGAAGAGGTTGAGCAAGAGCAAGAAGTGCTCTTGCAGAGAACAAAGAGACAAAAGGTGGCTGTCTCCACTTCTGATACAATCGAACCTCCTCCCTGCGAGACAACCACCACAATAATGGGGAAAGAGCCTATCTGTGCAAAATCTGAACCCCAAATCGAAGAGAGGGGGATCGAAAAGGAGCCAGTAGCATCACTGCCAAAAGGAAAAGAAAGAAAGTGACTGTCCCTGCCACTGACTTGGTTGAAGACCCTATTCATGAAGCAGCTGCTAAGGCAGTAGAGCAGGAACATTCCAAGGAAATAATTGTCTTTGAGAGGGCCGAGAAGAAACGGCAGCAACAACTTTTGAGGGATGAGGCCGCTACTGCTGATGCACTTCAAAGGGAAG
The DNA here is from genome assembly GCA_030407325.1 of Camellia japonica. Lineage (NCBI taxonomy): Eukaryota > Viridiplantae > Streptophyta > Magnoliopsida > Ericales > Theaceae > Camellia > Camellia japonica. The sequence goes on along the minus strand of JAPPVO010000024.1, from coordinate 1,198,385 downwards.
CTGTAAGAAGAGAACAGACTGCCGAGCATTATTCCCTTCGCAGTTCTCCCATCAGTGCCAATACCTCTGAAACAAGTAATTTCTTTCACACTTCCGCTGTTTTCTCTTGTCAACTTTTGATACTGAATTTTGACAGTCCTTTGTATTTCTTCCTCTTGCAGCAACACTATTGCATCCACTTTCCAGCGGGGCTCCCTCGATTTCAGTTGAAGTTGACCAGATGCAACATGTGAAAACCATCCAAATCATGCTCCCACTCTCTAAGCCTATATTCGATATACCTTCTTTGAGTCCAAACATCCCTGCATCTCTTTTCCTTGGCTTAGAGCCATATCTCCCCTTTTTGACTTTTGATCAGCCTCAGTCTACTTCTTCTTCCCTCACAGAAATTCCAATTGCTACTCCATCTCTGATGGCAGTTGATTCCCTTATAGAGGGTGCTGGTAATCTTCCAATTCATAGTTCATCACCTTTGCCTACTTCCAGCCCCTCTTCTCTTGATTCATTGGTGGCTAAGACCATAGAGGCTGCCAAAGATGCTCCACCCATTTCTCCTATCCCCATGCATTCCTCTGTGTCTTCCACCACAACACTCACTGCATCTCTCATGTCTATGGATGAGGTTGATGTTTTTGAAGCCAGATTAGCTAGTCTTTTTCACATACCTTCTACCTCTCCAACATCAGTGTCGAAGCCGAGCCATTAGTTTGGCTGATTCTTTGCTAGAGATTTTGAGAGTTCTTCCTCCAGCAGCAAGCCTTGCACCTTTGATAGATATAGACATATGCTAGAACTGCTATTCTCTTTCAAGGATTCCCTTCGAGGCTCTGCAAAGGCCAATAATCAGAAATGGATTCCTTCAATGCTGCAAAATTGCTGAGCAGTCTGGCATGAATGCTTCAAGTCATCTATCTCAGGCGCAGCTACTTGATTTCTATCTTAACATCTGTCATGCTGCTAAGGCTGCGGTCGAGAAGCTAGCTAGGGACCAGAGTTTTGTTTCTCAGGTGCATACCGAAGTATCAACTCTGAAAGAACAACACTCCTCTGCCTCCCACTTTCGAGTCCAGCTGCTGGAAAAGAAAGCTCATCTTGAAGAGGAGTTAGCTGCAGTAAACCAGGCCTTGGTTCGAACCGACACTAAATTGCAAATCACTAACCAAGAACTGGCCGATCGCAAAGAAGACATGGCTACAGCTATTCAGCTAGTTCCCTCTCTTAGCAGTAGGAAATCTATTGTACAAAAACAATTAAGACATTGTAATGATTTCTGGGCCAATTTGTGGCACAATGTACTTAATTCTTTATAAAAAAACAAATTTTGTCTATCATTTGAGCAGTCTTGTGTTTTTGTATTTAATGTTTATGTTATCCCTTGTGGTTTCCAAATGGTTGGAAAATAAGGCTTCAAATATCTGCCATTGATCTTTTTGGGATGTACATACCCATTCAAATTTCTCAAATGGTAGGCTCCAAAAGGCAGAACTCTATGAATTTGATATGGTCCTTCCCAGTTAGGTGACCATTTGCCAAACTTATGGCTTTTAATTCCTATTGGGAGTATTGTTTTCCATACCAAATCACCTTCATCAAAGCCAATGTGTTTGACTTTCTTGTTATAATTCTTGGCTGCCTTCTTCTTTTGGAAAAGAATGCTATTTAATGCCAAAATTCTGGCTTCATCTATGCCTTCTAACTCCAAACACATACTTTGATGGTATTGCTCGGGATCTAACTGATCTTGGCATTTTACCCTCAAAGATTTGACATTAATTTCCACAGGTAAAACTGCATCATGCCCATATACTAAGGCATAAGGAGTGACTCCTGTGCTTGATCTTGGGGAGGTTCTGTAAGCCCATAAACATCCAACAGAAGGTTATGCCAATCCTGGGATTATCCTCCACAACCTTTTGTATTCCTTTTTTCAAAGACTTGTTGGATGATTCAGCTTGACCATTGGCTTGTGCATAATAAGGTGTGGAATTAACAAGGCTAATTCCAAACTCTGCCACAAAAGACTTCACCATTTTCCCATCGAATACAGTCCCATTATCCACAGTAATGGTTTGTGGGATGCCAAATCTATGGATCAAGTCTTTAATGAATCCAATGACCTCTGTCTGATCTACAGCCTTGTATGGCTTGGCTTCGACCCACTTAGTGAAGTAATCAGTAGCCACTAGAATGAAACAATGATGCTTCGAAGAGGGTGGGTGTATTTTTCCCATCATATCCATGGCCCATCCTCTGAATGGCCAAGGCTTCACTACTGCATGTAGGTCAGTTATGGGCACATGCCTTATTGTGCCATGCTTTTGACATGCCTGGCAACCCTTTGCATATTCTATGCAGTCTTTAAGGATAGTTGGCCAATAGTAGGAATGCCTTCGAAGCAACCATCTCATCTTTACACCAGGCTGATGAGCACCACAGATGCCTTCATGAACCTCAGCCATAGCTGTTAATGCTTCTTTTGGGCCTAAACATTCCAGCAATAAGCCATCTCCCCCCCTTTTGTAGAGAGCATTGCCATATATCATATATTGCATAGACTGCAATTTGATTTTCCTGCTGGCCTTCGAAGATGGACCAGCCAAGTACTGCATTATTGGATGCCTCCAATCTTGTTCTTGTAAGTCGTTATGATTGACTTCCAAGACCACATTCCTTTTATTCAAAGGTGGGATCAATTTTTGATATGTTGTTTGGCTTATGTCCCTTTGGGCATTATCCCTTCTCTTGAAGTTCGAAGCTTTCTGAGCCACATCATTAGCTCTATTATTCAAGAATCTTGGAACATGAGTTACATTTGCTATTTGAAATTGAGAAAGCAAATGTAATGCAACAACATAGTATGGCAAAATACTTATGCTTTGACACTTGAAAACCCCTTTCACTTGGTTAACCACCAATTGAGAGTCTCCAAATATGTCAACTGCATGTACTTGTAATCCAATAAGAATTTCTAGTCCCACTATTAAGGCTTCATATTCAGCCTGGTTATTGGAACAAGTGGCTTCATCCACTCTGAAACCATGTGTGGTTTCTACCCCTTGTGGAGACTTAATCACAATACCAATTCCAGTTAAGCCATTGGCTTTCGATCCATCGAACCACATCTGCCATGGCTCAACACTAGCCATACCAAGCTCCATTATCTCTTGGCTCTCTGTTTGAGATGGATGGTCTGCCAGAAAATTGGCTAAGACTTGCCCTTTTACTGCCCTTTGAGGGACATATTCTAGATGAAATTCTGATAAGGCTAGTATCCATTTGCCAATTCTCCCCCTCAACATAGGTCTGGATAACATATACTTAACCAAATCTGTGGTTGCAATTACCAAGACAGTTGTAGGTAAAAGATAATATCTTAATTTCATTGCAGCAAAATACAAAGCAAGACACAGCTTTTCAACAGCTGAATATTTACATTCACAAGAATTTAAAAACCTACTAAGGTAATAAATAGCTTGCTCCTTGCCTTCTTCATTGTCTTGGGCCAAAAAAGCTCCCAATGAATCTTCTGCTGCAGCTATGTACAACTTCAAGGGCTTGTTCCCCTTTGGTGGCATCAGCACTGGAGGGTTGGCCAAGTAGGCTTTGATACCTTCGAAAGCAATTTGATGCTCTGCTGTCCACACAAATTCCTCTTCATCTTTCAGCCTTAACAAGGAAGAAAATACTTTAGTTTTCCCTGCAGTGTTAGATATGAACCTTCGAAGAAAGTTCACCTGCCCAAGGAACCTTTGTAATTCTTTCTTACTTGATGGAGGCCTGGCTTCGATGATGGCTTTAGCTTTATTCTGGTCAATCTGTATTCCTTTCTTGTGCACTACATAACCCAAGAAGTTTCCAGATGATACACCAAAAGCACACTTAAGAGGATTAAGTTTCAACTTGAACCTCCTCATTCTTTCAAAAGCTGCTTCTAAATGAAACAAATGCTCCTCCATGGACTGGGATTTCACTACAACGTCATCAATATAACATTCTAGATACCCTCCAATGAGATCATGAAAGATAGTGTTCATAGCCCTCTGATATGTAGCCCCAGCATTCTTCAGACCGAATGGCATTTTAACCCATTCGAAGGTGCCAATATTCCCAGGACATCTGAATGCTGTCTTGTGGATATCCTCCTCTGCAATGCATATTTGGTTATAACCAGAGTGCCCATCCATCATTGATAAAATCTGATGTCCTGCTGAACTGTCTACCAGCAGATCCACTATAGGCATAGGGTATTCATCTTTGGGAGTTGCTAGATTTAAGTTTCTGAAATCAATGCATACCCTCATTTTGCCATTCTTCTTGACTACAGGCACTATATTAGATAGCCATTCAACATACCTGGCTGTCCTAATAAAGCCTGCCTTGAGTAGTCTAAGAATTTCTTCTTTGACTTTCTGAATTACTTCTGGACTCATTCTTCTTGGTTTCTGCTTGTATGGCTTGAAATTAGGCTTCATAGGGAGCCTATGTTCCACTAATGACCTATCCAATCCTGGTAGTTCATTGTAAGACCATGCAAAGCAATCTTTGTATTTCTTTAGAACAACCAACAACTGGTCTCTGTCCAGAGCATTCAAACAAGCACTTATATAGGTGGGCTGCTGCACAGAACCTTCCCCTAAATTCACTTCTTCTAAGGGGTCTTGTGTCTGAGAACTCATTGAAGCTCTTCTTGTGGTTTCTTCAACCTTCGAAGCAACTTCTTACCTTGTTCTGCTCCTAGGTTCTTTAATTCGACATCTCTGCTCTCTCTCCTCATCATAGACAAAATCTGTCCATAAGGCATGTAACAACCCTCGTACTGATTACCGATAAACCACTGAATTATATACTGATTACTGCTAAATTGAACTGATATTGACTGATAATGGAAGTAACTGAAGTACTGAGTAAACTGATTGAAATCGGAACTGAAATTGAATAAGTTTAATTGTCGTATTGCATGTTGCATCTGTTTGATTGATTGATTATCTGTTTGTGTATATGTGTTTAAACTGTTAATTAAAGGCCTTATCGGCGGCCGAACTGGAAACCGTTTAGTGTCCCTTGATCAGTAGAATATTTTTGATTTAATGGTATATTTATCTGAAAAATTGTTAGGAATGATTAAACTGGATTAAAATGAGTTAATTAAAGACTTGGACTTAATTACCGTATTGCCACCTATAGTGGACAATTGTTTATTACTATTAGAGAGCCTCATTACACTTCATATCACAATTGATCAGCCCTCATTCTTGTTACAACCGAATTTGGAGAGAGTGAGAAGGGAGAGAGAGTTGATTTTCATCTCATTTTTGCTTGGAGGCTTGTAGATTTAGAAGACTAATTGCATTGTTGATCTCATAGGCTCTCTATTGAAGTCATAAGGTAGGAATTTCTCCCTACATTCTTGTGTTTAGCTTCATCTTGCATGGGTTCTTGCATCATTGTAAGATTAAGTCATGATTTTGCTCAAATGTGTTGAGTTAGAACTTCATTGTTGCATGCATGTAAGAATTGATGAGTTTGAATTGATTTCATGGCAAAATGATGCATGCATGTCCATATTTTTATAAAGTTCATGTTTTCCACCTTGTTTTCAAAGATTGGAGCTCATTAGAGCCAGATTTGAAGCTTGATTTTGGTTTAAAGCTCATGCAATGCATGTTTGAAATTTATTCTTGAAATGGGTTGAAAAATGGCTTTAATTGATCCACTCTTGGCCCTTGCATGTGCAAATTGGCTTTTGAAGCTTGTGATTCATTGTTTTAGGAAGTGTTTTCCAGAAAATGGGCCCAAGGGGATCAATTTTGGTGCTTGAAAACTGGATTTCGAACTTGGAACACAAACCTGCATTTTTCCAGAATTTGATCTTCCGCTCGAGCGGAAGAAGTGGCGCTCGAGCGGGGAAATCAAGCTCTCAGCATTTTCTCGACCTGCATTGCAGTCCGCTCGAGCGGAGTAATGCGCGCTCGAGCGGAGAAATCGCACATCCAGCATCCTGCATGGTTCATCAGTCCGCTCGAGCGGGGAGATGTGCGCTCGAGCGGAGTAATGTGTCTCGCGCTCGAGCGGGGGAAGTTGACGCTCGAGCGGGGACCTTTGTATGCTTGTCCGATCGAGCGGGGAAACCTGCGCTCGAGCGGAAGCCCTAATTCACTAAAATTCTGAAATTTGTTTTCTATGCACATCTTTGCATCCTCATTCCATTCTAGGCATTCTTAGGCCTAGTTTAAGACATCTTAATGAGGATTTAGACATAGAACCACACCGAGGAAATTTAGGGATTTAATTATCACCCTTTCCGACTGTTAAACTTAGTGTGCGTTCTATTTGTTAACTGTTTAGGGTTGGCGACTGGAGAGACGCGCTCTAGCACACTGTAGCCCAGAACTCTGTGAGTAACAATTGTATAAAGATATGTTCAAAATGGCTATCTTTTGAATACTGAACTGAACTGTTTACTGAACTGGAATTATTTACTGAATGAATGTATGTCCTTTATTTCTGAACTGTACTGTGGCATCCTTAGCACTACTGTTACTGACTGTTACTGTTACAGAGATCTCTGTCGGTTCCCTTGTGGAACCATACTGTTTACTGAATGACTGGCCATCATTACTGTTGGGTCTTTAAGACCTACTGTTTACTGTTATGCTAACGGATGTACCACATATGGCTGAATAACTGTTCTGACTGAACGACTGTAATACTGATTGAACTGAACTGTTTTCATTACTGTAAGGACATTACATTCTAAACCTCTTTATACATTATGTTATTCACTGGGCCTTAGCTCACTGCTCATATATATATGTAGGTGTACAGGCACCGGACCAGAGCTAGAGGCGTCGGGGTAGAGTCCCAGTTTTGTCAGCCAGCCTATGTGCCTCACTGTGAGGTTCCGCGTTGCCGTGCTATGGCCTTGGGTTTTGTTTTAGTTTTTCCCGTCGGCCTCCTCACTGTGTTGTATGATTGTATAGACTGTTTTACTGAATGTTTACCGCACTGTTATTGAGGGGTTAAGTCCCCGTACTGAATGTTGTATCTGACTGTATACAGACCGTACTGTTTGAACTGTATGAATGCATGAAAATGTTTTTGGCATACAGATTTTCACAGCTCAATGGACACTAGTTATTTACTGTATTGGCTTCCGCCAGGCCCTGAACTCTGTTATACTGTATTATTGTTAAGCAGGCCTTCGGTAATCACGGATTACTGGCCGGTTACGGTGCTAAACCCATAGGGCCGGGTTTGGGTCGTGACAGTTATAACCAGAGTGGCCATCCATCATTGATAAAACTTGATGCCCTGCTGAACTGTCTACCAGCAGATCCACTATAGGCATAGGGTACTCATCTTTGGGAGTTGCTAGATTTAAGTTTCTGAAATCGATGCATACCCTCATTTTGCCATTCTTCTTAACTACAGGCACAATATTAGATAGCCATTCAACATACCTGGCTGTCCTAATAAAGCCTGCCTTGAGTAGTCTAAGAATTTTTCCTTGACTTTCTGAATTACTTCTGGACTCATTCTTCTTGGTTTCTGCTTGTGTGGCTTGAAATTAGGCTTCATAGGGAGCCTATGTTCCACTAATGACCTATCCAATCCTGGTAGTTCATTGTAAGACCATGCAAAGCAATCTTTGTATTTCTTTAGAACAGCCAACAACTGGTCTCTGTCCAGAGCATTCAAACAAGCACTTATATAGGTGGGCTGCTGCACAGAACCTTCCCCTAAATTACTTCTTCTAAGGGGTCTTGTGTCTGAGAACTCATTGAAGCTTCTTCTTTGGTTTCTTCAACCTTCGAAGCAACCTTCTTACCTTGTTCTGCTCCTAGGTTCTTTAATTCGACATCTCTGCCCTCTTCCTCATAGACAAAATCTGTCCACAAGGCATCTTCTTCCTGTATCTCCTGGACTTTTGTTTCAATGTCCAATGCACAGTATTTCCCAAGGGTCAAAATTCTGACCTGTTGCTGCTCTGTTCACAGCCAATTATCATGGCTTTTCTCTCTTGCTTCTGTACTTTCTGGACTATTGCTTTTACGTCCAATGTTGAGAATTTAATCAGAGCCAAAGACTTGGCTTCTTGTTCTTCATCTCTTTGCCTACAACCAGGCATCATTGTCATCTTTAACGACAACCTCTTCATCAGCACTCTCTTGGACTAAGTGCTTCAGGTGTGTCACTTCCTCATCAGCCGTCACTTCGGCTGAGCCATCAGCTTTCCTCAGTATACTGAGTGGTGTCACTCACTCCCTCAATATACAGCTTGGCCTCTGCAAAGTCTGCACAGGCTATGAAGGGTTGAGGATCTGCATCAATCTCCTCTGTCTCTCCATTGCCCAAAGCCATCATGATTTTCTGATGCAAAGAGGAAGGCACACATTTGTTAGTGTGGATCCAATCTCTCCCAAGTAAAGCATTATATTTAGCATTGCTGTCGATTACGAAGAATGCTGTCATGCAGTCCCTGGTTCCCACACTCAAGTTAATGGGTAGAATCCCTTGAGCCATCTGTTTATCTCCAGCAAAGCCAGCGATGGTTGTGCTGGTTGGGATCAACCTGGGATTCTTTTTCCCTAGTTTCTTCAAAGAAGATTTCGGTAATAAGTTCACTGCTGCCCCATTGTCTATCAGGACTCGGTTCAGTTGTATCCCATCGAAGAAAGCCTTGATGTACAAAGGCTTGACATGTTGTGTCATGGAATTCGAGGGATATTCAAAAGGATATGAGAGGTTGATGCTCACCTCTTCCTCGCTCTCACATTCAGTTTCCATCGGGGTAGCCATTCCAGGACCATCCTGTACCATACTCACTTGTGACTCTTCACTAGAGACAGGAATAGATCCATGTCTTGGTCACTTTGGTCCTCATCTCCAGCCTGGAACTCATGAGGCAGTATGTGTACCATATTGACTGATACTGGGGAATGAGCCAAATTGGATGGCTGGCTGTACCTTCTTCCCCTCTTGGCTACCTTGCTTGTGTCTTCAGCAGCATCCTCCATGCTGCACTCTGGCACTTCATTGATAACTGATCCCTTCGAAGGATCTTTCTCAACTGGTTCTTCAGTCAGAAATGTTTGTTCAGCCATGAAGGCTTCGAACATTTCTTCTTCTGCCATTTCCTTCTTTTGGCTCATGCCAATCTCTTCTTCTGTTTCGCTGTCACTTTCCATCAGAGCCTTCTCCAACCCTGCCAAACTAGACTTCTCTCTGGCCTTTAGTTCAGAATGAACCTGGGCCAACTGTTCTCTGCTACAAACCACTTTGCTTTGTAGAGTCGGTTTTGGAGTATGGTCTGACTTCGAAGTCTTCTTTCCTTCTGTCTTAACCAGTGAAGAACTCTCTCCACTTTCTTTCAAATCTTGCTGGTACTGGGTGTACCTGCGCTGAATCTTTCTCCTTTGTGATCTGGAAATGACTGGAACCATATCTGGTTCCTTTGTCTTTGGATGTTTCAGCAATACCCAGTTGTTCGGAGCCACCAAAGGAGGCTTGACCATCCTGCCTGGGTTCCAACATCTTTGGCAGGCACTTCCTAGGTTTGTTTTGCATTACAAACCAATCTGGAACTCCAGGTACCCACGAACTTACTGACTCAGATGTTGAATCGCTTTTTCTACCTTCGAAGCCATCTTCGAAACTGGCTGTGGAGGTAAGTGCTTGAATCTGGTCTCATGTTTCGAGCCTGATTCTGGCCTTCGATGGAGGTGGCCACTTTCTGCTCTTCGTGAGGTTGGTCTAGGGGGCCAATCTCTGGCTTTAGTCCCATAACCTGAACTCCTCTCCAATCTTCTTTCAGAATGGCTGCTCTCCATTCTGTAGTAGTTAGGTGGCCTAGACTCATACAAGGGCCTCTTGCCTTTATCACGCATTCTGTCTACTGCAGGCTCAACCACTAATGGTCGCTGCCTATCACTAGCCGGATACGGCCTTTTGTTGTAAGCATTGGTTGATTTAGGACGTCTCTGAACATCCCTATAGTATTGCTTCCCATCAATTGGAAGCCCCTTCAACCATTTGTAGCTCAGTCTGCATCTGGGACACATCCTCTGCATTACAGCTGCTTCCAAGGAATCGTCATCCAGTGCTTCTTCATCAGAGTGTTCTTTCTGATGTGAGAAACCTTGTCCAATAACTGGTGGGTTTCTAGTATCCTTCTTGGCAGTTGTCTGGTTGGCAATATGCATTTGCACATTGACCTCTTCCAATTCCTGCAGAGATAAATTCTGAAAGTTTGGTACAACCACATTAGCTGCGCTTTTGTTACTGTCAATCCCCATGGCCTTTTCTGTTTTGGCTGGGAACTTCAAACTTCCCTTCCGAATTTGCTCTTGGATCCTGTCTCGAAAAACAATGCAGTTTTTAGTCGAGTGAGACCAAGAGTTATGCCATTTACAGTATACTTTTCCTTTAAGTTCATCTGGAGATGGCAGTTTTACTCCTTTTGGTAACTTAAGGAAATTGGCTGCAAGCAAATGATCAAAAATGTCATCTGCTTTTGTTAGGTCGAAAGAGTACTTTCTGTGAAAGTCTTTCTTTTTAAACTGCTGGTCGATGGTTGTATCCTTATGAATTAATGCTTCACAGATTACAGGTTCTTTGCCCACAATCTCTGCTGCATCGATCTCATAATTTGGATCTCTATAATATGTCTTGTACGAGGCATTATTTCGATCTTGTTCCTCCTCTAGTAATGCTTCATATCGAGACACCTTATAGGTTAGTTCGACCAAATCCCTGAATTCAGTTGAGTCAAACTTCTTTCGAAGCCTGAACTCTAAACCGTTTTGAGCCAATCTTACGAATTCTGGCTCTGGTAGGATGACTCTACATTTATTTCGAGCCCTTTTAAATCTGGCAATAAACTGAGTAGCCTTTTCTTCAGGCCTTTGACTCAATCTTGCCAAGTCTGCCATGGAAACCTCTGGCTCCGATTGGAAGAATTGGGCATGAAATGCCTCTTCCATTTGTTGCCAAGTTTGAATGGAGCCAGGTGTAAGGTTGATGTACCATACAAATGCTCCCCAGTTAGAGAATTTGGAAACAGTCTCAGTTTCATATAGTCATGATTAGTGAATTCACCGCATTGAGCAACAAATCTAGCAATATGCTCTACTGTTGACTGATTTTCAGTTCCATAGAAGAGGGTAAAATCTGGTATTCTGAACCCTCTTGGGTATTCATGTACCCTATCCACCCATTCTGGGTATGGTTTTCTGTATACAGGAGTCTGGACCCCCCGAGCCATCGGTCCACACATCTCCCTAACAATATCAGCAATTTGGTCCCTAGGGACCATATTTTGTGCCTGCTGAACCACTACTGGAGGGACAAACACAGGATTTGGTGGACAACTTGTGCTTGTGGTCCTCTTGGTCCATAAGGTGGTAAATTTGGGACTGGTTGCCCCTGTGGTGCAGGTTGCTGTTGGGGGTATGGGTAACCCTTTGAGCCTGTCCTGCGAAAGGACCTGCGAAAGGTGCTGGAACAGGTGTTGTGTCCCTTCCATTTGTGGGAAAACTCTCCAACCCCCGGGTATAAATTCGAATAAGGGATTATTATACCCCCTAGTGCCAGGTATGGCTTCGAACATGGGATTTGTAACCATTCTTATGCCAGTTTCTTGTACTTGCCAGATCCACCAACTTGTGTGGCTTCACTGTTAAATACTGAGGCATTTTGGCCTGCTATAGGCCTCGAAATGGGTTCATACCAAGACTGAGGTGATGGTCTTTCATAGTTCTGAGTACTAGTTTGACCATTAGGTTGTCCATTAACTTGCATAGGCTGTTTATCTCTAGCCAATCTTTGCTGAGGGACATTTAAAACTTCCTCTGTGTGTCTTGTGTTTGTTGGTTGGTGGTTATTCATTCGATCCAAAAAGGATGTTGCCACCTTTCCATTGTGTTCATTAATTGTTGTCCCATGCATCTACTAAGCCATCCCATGGATTGGTTGGCTGATAGATGGAACAGTGGATGGTCCAATTCCTTGGTTTCGTCCAATATTATGAACATATGGTTCTTGTCCCGAAGTACTGGTCTGTTCGACCATAGGTTCGGATAATATGGGAGTTTCCACAGGATGTGTTACCACATTATCCTCTGGATTAGGATTATTATTTCTACCTCTCCTTCTACGCCTTCTTCCAAGCGTTCATTTTCTCCTTGTCGTCTTCGTCTAGCCATTTTAACAAGTCCCACCGGGCGTGCCAAAAATATATGTTGGCTTTTTGGCTTTTCGAAGGGTATTTTTGTAAATGCGAGCGTGCCAGCAAGGATCAATCAGTCCTTACAGAAATTATAATTGCCAACCAATTATCAGACGATTGTGTTTTAGTTCTTTCAGCCTCAATGAAGAGGACTTTTACTGGTGGCTTGACTTAGGAGAAATTAAGAGAAATAACAGTTAATATGAAGAACAATCGAAGTATTTCATTAACATGAACACTTACAATGGTCCAAACTCAGCCTCGAAGAGGTTTACAGCAACAGTCTACTTTGATCTACTTGAAACTACTCCTATGAATCGAAGTGCAGTGCAGGTATTTAAAGTGCAGAAATTAAAGTACAGGAAATGTAAGACTGGAAAAAAACTGGAAAAGAAAATATGAAGTAAAGACTGGTTTGTATGATCTGAGTCTGGGGGTTTTTCTGGGGACCTCCTTGCTATTTATACTCCTCAAGGATGACCATCGAACTGCACTTCAAACTGTCGAACTGCTCCTCCATGATCGCTGATCATGCTGCCTTAGAAGTAGTTCCACTACGCCTTTTCTTGCAGTTGAACTTCCCTCTTGTATTTGAATTTGAATATGAGCAACCGTTGAAGCCACGTCATCTTGTATCTCCTTATTGATCCTGTGCTACTCAGATCACGTGAGAACCAATTTCACTGCCACGTGTACGATCGAGATCGAAGACTTGAATAGTCTCCCCATACTATCCTTGTTTGCCACGTGTCGAACTGTAATTGGCTTTTACAAAATATGTAGCCAACACAATTCTTAAAATAATTTTTGATATCTTAATAAAAATTATAATACTAGTTTTATTTGGATTGAATACTTATTAAATTACATCATGTAGTTTTCTATTACATCAAATCACTTTTATGACACTAAAATAGTTAAAAATTACTAAAATAGGCAATCCCAAACAAACCCTAAATCTTTGTTTGGATTCAAAGATGAGAAAAGAAATGAAATTATTGTAATTCTCACTTAAGTAAGAAAAGAAAATAAATAATTGTGATTTTTCACATTTTTATTTAGACTAGTAGATGGGCATGTGCGGTGCACGTGGATGTTATCTTCCAGCCATTTGACTTTAAATTTAAATTTGATAGTAGTACATATTCTTGTTAAAGATAATTACATTTCAATGATTTTAAATTTCTTTTTCATGTGAATTTGAATTTGAATTTGAATAGTAGTACATGTTTTTCATTGAAATTAGAAATTTAAAATTTCATTCATCTGTTCTTTTGCCATTTGAATTTGCATTAAAATTAAATAGTAATACATGTTCTTCATTAAAGTTAGAGATAATTACATTTCAATGATTTAAAATTTCTTTCATTTTTTTTTTGAACAAAATAGTGGTAGTATGTTATATTATAATGTAGGCTACCGTCATTCCATAGACTCGAATTTAAAATTTTACTCACCTTGACACTTAGGTGCCCTCTGCATGACTACTTGAGCAATTGCCAGGGGTCTTCTTTCGCTTTGTCTTACAATATAAATGAGAAGGTTGGGGATATAACCATAATGGTTACTATATTCTCCATCATATTTTCTTTTTATATATATACTTATTGATATAGTGGTTTTATTTTCTAAATGTAATTTGTAAAAGCCTTGTATGTAATTTTTATAATTTTGTCTGAAATTTCCCTATTCACCTGAAGGGGGCGCTTTGCGTGGGTTCCAAAATTAGGCGAGGTGCGCGTAAACTGGTTCGGACCCCCGGTCATCAAAAATTTTTTTGTTAACCTTTTTACTCACTTAGTTTTCGTACTTACATATCTGACATTTTTTTTAATTTATTTATAAGGCTATGGTGTTTTGATATGCTTCCAGTAATATATAGCTAGTAGTAACTATTATACAAATAGATATGAAGTAAATAAATAAATCATATATTACCAAAAGAATCATGAATACAAATTAAAAAGGGAAAAATTCACTTTACCCCCTATGGTTTGGCCCATATATGGTTTAACCCGTAATGTTTGTAAATGACCACATAATCCCTTTGTGGTTTGTGGACTGAAATGCACCATTAAACATTCCATCCAACTTAATAGCAAGTGTGAAACATATGGCAGACATAAGGGGTTATATGCTTGTTTTCAAAGTTCAATGGGATAAATTGCACAAGAAACAAAATATAGGGGGTCAAAGCGAAGTTTCCACAAATCACAAGGGATTATGTGATTATTTCCAAACGTTAAGGAGTTAAAACTACACATGGCCCAAACCAGGAGTTATAAAGTGAAATTTGCCCAATTAAAAATTGCAAAAACATCTTGTACTTGAAAGATAATTAAAAATACAAATTATGAATAAATAAATAAAAATTGCATTGAATTGTTAAATTTTAATTGGCATACATAAAATTTCAAACATCTTAGATGTATTAATATATTCTTAACTCATGTTCAAAATGATTTGTTATGAAGTGCATAGTTAAAATTAAACCATAGACTAATATGCAAACATATAATAAGAGTTGTCTACTTTTAGAGTGCATAGCAAGAGATAGGTTGACAATTTATTAAATTATATTTATTTATTTTTTTATTTATTTATTGGTGAATTTGTCGTATACCAAGTTATCAAAAAAAAAAAAGAAAAAAAAAAGAAAGAAATAAAATATATTTTTGTCAATCTATACTATAGTGTTCTTCAAAAAGAAATCTAACACGGGCTTACAAAATCCAAGTCTAACTACATAGATAAATTTTGAGAGAATGTTGAAAAGAGAGAGAGAAAAAGAAAAATAATTAGAGGCAAGCAGTGTTGTTACATTGGTCATCCAAGATGGAAAAAATGTTGGATTGATTTACTCATTGGTATTGGACTGATTTTGGTGTGTTTACTACTGTGTTAGATTGTCTTGGTTGTATTCTGTGTTGTTAGGTGGCCATGTTAGCTTTTGTCTTCTATCTTTTGTTTGATTTCTCATCAAACTTGGCTTTATGTTGATACATGATTAGGCGTTCATATTGGCGCCAACACAGTTGGAATAGGTATGTTTCACTATGATACTCTTTGCACTTAGCCTCTCTTTTATTGTTGTGTTGTTGTTGTAATTTCCTCGATGATATATCAATAAAGGTTATTTTTTTGTTTATCAAAAAAAAAAAAAAAGATGGAAAAAATGTTGTGTTAAGAGTGATGCATCCCTTGGAGGCAAACCAGCGTGAAGAAAAAAGCAACATTAAGAATGTATTTTAGGGTAAAATCAATTGATCCAATTACTGTCAATAGCATGTATCTTTGATTGATAATTATATATATAAACAAAAAAATCTCAACTAGTATTAATGTGACTGTCAATTTTAGTTGAAAATTAAATGAAGATAAAAGGGTCACATATTTGTGTATAATTTTTTTTTTTCCTATAAAATTTATATTTGTATATCATTGTCCTTGTCTTATGTTTATCCTTCTTCCATTCAAAAACTATTTGAAGACGTTTATGGTCAAATTCTTATAATTTATTGGATCATCACCACTCATTCAAAGTAGACCAATTACAAAAATATTTATTTTTTTATATTGATTTGAATCTCACAAAATGTCTCTCATTGACCGTTCATGAAAAGGTAGCGGAGGAAGCCGTAGTAGTAGAATTATTAAAAAAATAAATATTATGATGTTTGAAGGTGTTTGAATTTCGAAAGGTCTTTGGTTGTTTAGTAGATGTATATTACTGTGTGATGTTTAATTAGTTTGGGAGGATATTTTCAGGATACAGAAAAAATAAAAAAACATATGAGCTCTTCAGACTTTTAAAATAGTAGTAGATGGATGAAAAATAATTAAAAATAGTAGCACATGGATGAAAAATATTTTGTTTTGTCACAATTTCTCACCTCATTAATTATCTAAATAAGTGACGAAAAATTTCATTTTTTTTCTTTGCTCACCAAATTTCTGTTGGAAAATGGTATTTTATAAGGCTTATTTTGGGCCATCTTTGAGCCCAAAATTGAGTGGGCCCCAAACGTCTTTTGGGGTGGGTCCGAAGAGGTGAAGTGTTTCTTGCCACATGGCAAGTCACATAGTGAAGACGGTTCGTCAAAACCATTTATGAGTGAATAGGAACATGACGTCGTTTTCGGGTTCGTGGAATAGGAATTTTAAGGAAGTAAATGTGGATTTCCTTGTGAGGCTTATCCCACATTGAAACTTTAAGAGAGTTTATTTATGTTTATAAGCTCTAGCCTATAATACTTGGGTTGGGCCCCAAGTTTGTAAAAAGGAGGAGTTATGGACAAAGTGAACCTTAACCAAAACCACCACACGCGCGCCGCCGAGCCGTGCCAAGTGTGGTTGTGGGTCGGGTCAATTCTTGTATTAATTTTTGGACAAAATTCATTTGAATTTTTTCAAAAAATATTGCGGGAATTTAATTCAAATTTGAATTCCAATTTTTGTCCAACACTTGAGTCTCCTTCTGTCCGAATTATGTAACAGATTAACTGCTCATAACTACCCAGCAGTTATTGTCCGAAACTGCACTATTTGACAGATTCAAACAGTTCAAACAGATCTACATTTCCAGCAATTATCTGTTCAGTTCTAGAATGCACCTGTTCATTTTGAAACCATATATGTTAAGTTCAAATTTCTACACCTGTTCGGCTCTATCTAATCCAGCATTGTCCAACAGTTTTGGGTATCCGAAAATCAATCTGAAAAATCCCATCTTTGCTGTCCAGATTTTATTTTGTGCATTATTCTTCATTTTAGTTTTAGAATAAATATTCAGAGAGTTAGAATACAGGTTTGGTTTGCCAAACAATTTGTTTTGGAGTGCTACTACAAATTGGTTAAAATCATTGTATCCTGGAAGATAGACGCCACTCAATCGTAAGCACCGTAGCGGGGCGAATCTGTCTTAAGGACAAAGTGTCACATACTCGACCTGGTCTTTGAATTATTTTTTCAGTTCT
>JAPPVO010000024.1:1173683-1176183 GCA_030407325.1 Camellia japonica | reverse complement strand
GACAAACAACCTGTAATGCAAAATATAGTTATTCAATAACAGACATAATCTTATTATCATTAAGAACTAAGTCAGTCATTAACAAAGATACAACAGAACTTCAGATTCAATAACACTGTTTAAAACAGTTTAGGAACAAAAGCAATTAAATATACAACTTTATTTCATTGTGATACCAATATGGGCTGACATTATGTTACCTAGAATGTGGATTGCGGATTGTTCTTGTTTGAGGAACGGGAACATAGTATGCCACAGCAATAAATTTTGTTACGATAGGGATAGATTTCTTAATTTGACATCCACCATATTATATATATATATATATATATATTCAAATTAATCGTACAATAACACAATTCTACGAACATTATGACCTATTGTTTTACATTTTGTCAATCCGAAACTCTACTTCATCTAGATTATTATTTTATTTATTTGACTTTTTCTCTATTAAGGTGAACTTTTGATGAAAAACATAGATAAAATTATGGGATCGCCTGTTTTGGAACTAGAGCGTACCTCATAAATCACTAGGATGTAGCATTTCTGGTAAAACTGGGCTGACATGACTAGGAAATGGTATAATTTAATTACAAGTCAAAATGATTACAAATATAATAATGTGCTGTTTTTCACACACCTTTAATAAACATCAAGAGTATGGGGTAATAAAATTACAGTTGAGCTGATTCTTTTCAAATTTCACAAATGTCTAATTTATAACCAAAATGAAAAAAAAAAAATTCGTCAAAAATGCTCACTATAGGTTTGTTATGATAGAGCGTCTTGTTAACAGAAGCTGATTCCTTTCAAATATAGTTATTCAATAACAGATTATATAAGTGATACTGCAGAGCTGACATGACTAGGAAGCAAGGTATAATTTAATTACAAGATTCTTTTCAAATTTCACAAATGTCTAATTAATAAACCAAATGCCGATAAGTTCCTCAAAAAATGCTCACTATAGGTTTGTTAGGTTTGTTATAATAGAGCATGTTGTTAACAAAAGCTGATTCTTTTCAAATTGCACAAATTTCTAATTTCTAACCAAATATGAAAAAAGTTCCTAAAAAATGCTCACTCTAGGTTTGTTAGTTATGAAGGAGCATGTTGTTAACAAAAGCTGATTCTTTTCAAATTGCAAAAATGTCTAATTTATAACCAAATATGGAAAAAAAAAAAAATCCTCAAAAATGCTCACGCTAGGTTTGTTATGATAGGGCATATTGTTAACAAAGTAAGCTCGGCTCTAACTACCAGAAACAAGCGTTTAACAAAAATCAATCCGATAAACATATCTACAACGATACATCGCAAAAATTGATAGAAAACAGTCAATTATCTTCAGATCTATTACTACGCAAAGCCATAAATTCATGGACGAATTGATGTAAGAGCTATGAAAGACATTAAGATAAAATCTACCACTGACAATCAGTGTCAGATCTATTACATTTTGCCAATCAACTAAACAACAACAATCACAAACTATCCAAATCTATCTTGTTATAGAAAATATGAACTAGATCTGTAAGCACAGAGAGAGAGAGAGAGAGAGAGAGAGAGAGGTATTTACCGAAGAAGACGATTGCTAATACGATGGGAGAGCCGCTCCTCCTCCACGAGCCGCCCATGGCTTCCGTTCGTCCGCTCTCTCTCTTCTACTTTCTCTCTAACAGATGGAGTGATGAAGATTTGAATTTATGTGTATTGTAGTGTAGAACAGAGAGATTGAAGAGAGTTTTTTGTGTGTGTTCGAATGGAGTCTTTGAAGATGGTACTTGAGGTTCGTCGAAGTTTATATATATAGAGTGAGTCGTAAAGAGAGATCAAATGAAAATGAACACGAGCATGTCATTGATGATACGTGGTCCCATCAGATTTGGAGGCTGATTTATTCAGCCAATTACAATAGGTTTCGCGTTGGGGTGATCTAGGCCGCTTATTTCTCAACGTGTCAATGGACTTCTGGCTGCTTTTTCAGTCATTTGATTGAAAGAATTAAGGTTGCCAATTAATAATTGTGTTTTCCCTTTTTTTTTTTTTTTTTGCTGATAAATTACAATTAGTAAAAAATATAAATTTTTTATAATTTTACAATAAGGTTAAAGGACTCGAAATTAATATTCATGCGTGAAAATATAAAGATAAATAATATAAAATATAGTCATCATATTATATTGATATAAGTATATATAACAGTAATGTTTTTTTCTTTCTGGCACATTCTAAGGATCACTTCAGTATGTATTTTTTTATTTATATATAGAGTTTTATACAAATTCAAGCCCAGTTTAAATTATACTATTTTACCTATCTGACTCTCGTCTAAATTATACTAACTTTATTTATTTTATATGGAATCTATTTGATAAATCTTTTTTTCCATATAGTTTTGGAAAAAATTAATCTAAGGTCCCTCTTTCATTTTTTAAGTAATGAGAGAGATCCACAATATTATTTGTGATGGCTAAGGTCCTTCACCCATTCCATA
>JAPPVO010000024.1:922031-1173583 GCA_030407325.1 Camellia japonica | reverse complement strand
ACTCTAGCCCACTCTCAAGTGTGCCTCGTGCTCCTCCTCTGAAGGTGAATAAATCAAAATGTCGTCCACAAAGACGACCACAAAACGATCCAAGAATTCCCGGAAGATCCGGTTCATCAAATCCATAAACACACTGCCGGTGCATTGGTGAGCCCGAATGGCATCACCAGAAACTCATAATGGCCATACCGCGTACGGAATGCCGTCTTCGGAATATCCTCCTCCCTGACTCTCAACTGATGATAACCCGATCTCAAATCTATCTTAGAGAAACAACGGGAACCCTTCAATTGGTCAAACAAATCATCAATACGGGGCATAGGATACTTATTCTTAACTGTAGCCCGATTCAACTTTCTGTAATCAATACACAGTCTCAAGCACCACCTTTCTTCTTAGCAAAGAGGGCCGGTGCTCCCCACGGCGAAACACTAGGACGGATATAGCCCTTATCTAACAACTCCTGGAGTTGAATCTTCAACTCAACTAACTCGGCTGGGGCAAAACGGTAAGGTGCCATAGAAATCGGCGCCGTGCCGGGCACTAAATCAATGGAGAACTCAATCTCTCGCTGAGGTGGCAAACTAACAAGATCCTCGGGAAAAACGTCCGAATACTCACAGACCACCCTCGGCAACACAATCTGGGTCTCATCACCCTCACTAATCGAAAGACTAGCAAGTAGACCACTAAGCTCACTCCGCCCTCGCGGATCATAACCCGGTGGCAAAACACTACTACCAACCCGGTCCCCCAAAAACGAAAACACTCCCCGTTCACGGTACAACAAGTGACCCTCTGACGGTAGCAATCAATAACTGCCCGGTATGACGACAACCAGTCCATACCCAAAATAACATCAAAGCCCTTCATGGGCATAACTACAAAAGAGAAAGGGATTCTATGATCATCGACCTCTATATCACAACCCCTGACACCTTGTTTCAAAATCAACTCACCCCCAAGTGGCGACACTACACAAATAGGAGATGCTAACTGAGCTAACTCCAACTCCAAAATAGATGCAAATGCAGCAGACACAAAGGAATGAGATGCACCCGTATCAATCAGAACACTAGCAACTGAATTGCAAAACAAGAAGGTACCTCTCACAACAGACGGAGTCGGCACAAGATCCTGCGCGGTAACAGCATACACGCGCCCAGACGACCTCTGATCAACCTGCTCACCCCTCGGAGCAGTAGACTGCTGCACAGATTGGGACGAAGAAGCCCCCTGATTGGCCCTCGAGGCCTGACCCGACTGAGCTGGCTGCTGACCCTGAGTCTGCCTCAAACCAGATGCACCAGGTGTGCCACTCAACTGCGGGCAATACCTCTTCATGTGCCCTGGCTGACCACACTGATAGCACGAGAGTGGCTGGCCTCTACCCTCTGACTCTGGCTCTGAGATCGAGCCGAAGAAGATGCTGCTCTCTGAACTCCTCCCCTCTGAGGACAAACTGGAGACTTGTGACCCAGCTGGCCACACTTGAAGCAAGTGATGTCTCCCTGACTGCCTTTCCCTGAACTAGCACTCTGCACAGGAAAAGTAGACCTAGAGAAGCTACTCTGAGGCTGCTGAGGAGTGAAACCTCTCTGCCTCCTGCCATCGCCCTGACCATCCTGACTCCTCTTGGAGCCTTTCTGCCCTACTTCCTCCTCCCGCATCGCGATCTCAGTATGGGCTGCTGCATCAACCAAACGCCCAAAATCCCTAATCATAGTCGGCACCATTCTCAATTTGAGGCCGCGCCTCAACTTCTTCTCGAACTCTATACACCGACGTTCCTCGGACGCCACTAACTCAGGTGCGAACCTGGACAAACTAGTAAATAAGGCCTCAAACTCAGCCACTGATGAACTATTCTGCTTCAGCTGGCAGAACTGATCTCTCAACGTCTCCTGAACAGCTGGAGACAGGTACTTCTCCTGAAAAGCATTCACAAACGCCTCCCATGTACCTCCAACACGAGCCTTAATGAATTTCCACCACTGACCCGCATCCCCTTTCAGCTGGAAAGATGCCAAGGTCACCTTCAACCCCTCGTCTTCGATGCCAAGCATCTCAAACGTTTTCGTTGTCTGTTCGAGCCATTCGTCTGCCTTAAGCGGCTCGCTAGGATCACCTACAAACACGTCCGGTTGAGACCGGAAGAACTCCCTCTTCAGAAAAGAAGGCCCTGCATCTGCAGCAACTACCGGGGCTGGAACTACCTGGGCTGGATTCGCAGCCCTCAGAATGTCAACTGATGCCTGAAATGCCCCTGCTATCTCTTGGGCCAAAGCGCCAAAAACGGCTGTCCTACTGGCTCGGCTCGGCCACATTGGCCTGGCCAACACCCTCCTGAACTGCCGGAATCTCCTCCGGTATAGGCACTTCCTGCCTAGCCTGTCTACCGCGACCGCGTCCTCGTCCTGACATCCTATTAAGGAAACAAAGACGTTAGCACATTAATAAATGTACCAAAGCTAAACACTCACGTCCTAATGCGTTGGACAACAATAAGGCACACCACGTAAGCACATAATCACATAAGCACCTACGAATTTCATTCCTGGATAATGATAGTCCCAAAAGGGTTACTATAGTTCCGGTTGGAAGCAGCATTGATCAAGTGCCTTTCCAACAAGACTACTAGAAACTCAAGGATCCAATCAATATCTAGAAACTACATTCCATACCCACATAATCACATAAACATGTTATCATATAAGCATGCAATCATTACACTAAGTCTCTATCAAACGAGACGAACCCATTGTGATACTAATCACTTCCCACGTACCCAAAGTATTCAAACCCGGTACGCTCTGATACCAAGTTGTAACGCCCTCAAAATTCAACCCAAATATATAAAACAACACATGCATTATTAAAAGAAGACATTATTTATTACATCAATCATCAGAGTCTTACGAAATAAAATACCATAATAAATGCCCTACGGGCTTACATCTTGCCAAGCCAACACTTGGATACAATTTACTGAGTTCTAACTCAAAACAGATAAAGCCCTAGGCTTGAAGAATTACAATGTTCAAATAAAACAAATAACAGATAAAACAAGTCTTCAAATTCAATTCCTCACAAGCTAAGTCCTTGGAGGGAGTGAACCACCTGAACCTGAAAAATAAAGTTCCCATATAGGGTGAGCCACAGCCCAGTAAAGAAATACTAAACCAAGCATAAGCAATAACTAAAGCATTAGCATCTGATACATGGTTAACACACTATAATCAAGTTACAATATTCATGACACGAATGTCTACACTGCCTATGACACATTGTCTATGGCACATTTTACTTTCCACTTATGGCTCAGAACCTGGCCAAATAACTCAACAGGGTTTCATCTTTTATTACCATTACTTCCAATTCAACAGGAATAACAATTCAAGTTAGACCTAATCATAACAAATACACATAGTGGTATTGTATCATTCACAATCAATTCACTTCCATACTTCCCAACTGATACACATTTTAGTGATGTATCATATTCACAATAAATAGAAATATTTCTATTAAACAATAAGCACACATAAGAGTGATGCTACTGGAGTCCATCCCCTATCTCCTCCCAATAAATCCGGTTTAGAGGTCCATCCCCTATCTTCCCCTAAACCGTGGAGTTCATCCCCTATCTCCTCCAAATAAAATGCATATGCAATGAAACACACAATTGCCATATACAACACATAATCAATACAAGTAATGTTCTGTATTAATTCAACAGTCAACATAGGTGACATAATTTCAGTTATACCTAAGCCGCATGCAAGGTCTACAACAATCAATGGCTATCCTCCACCGATAGCCCAAAACAGTTATTTCTAAACAAGAAATAAATATAACAATGAATGTAAATTTAACATTCCCAATTCTATGAATTAAACCAAATTCCACATTATTCCTTAAATTAATTATACAAATTAATCTAAACCAAACCCTAAGGTTTCTTCCAAAATTACCAAACTACCCCCACATACCAAAACCAAACTTACCAAACTACCACCACCACATACCAAAATACTAACACTTATGATTAAAGCGTATAAATGGAGTAGGAAATCCCTACCTCGAAGATATAACTCAGAAAGAAGAAGATGAGATGATGCCCAAACTTCAAAGTGCTCCAAACCAAATTTTCTCAGATTAAATGAAAGCCCTCACTCCCCTCTATCTTATTTGTAAAGCAACTAGGGCAAAAACCCACCCTAACTAGATCAAACCTAGGAGAGAAGGTGTTTAGAGAGAAGAAGAAAGTCGGACTTTAGGGTTTTGGATCAAAGGGGCTGAAAAACTGTTTTAAAATACGCTGCTGCGTATTTATACCTGATAGGCTCGCTCGAGCGAAGACCTGGTCGCTCGAGCGACCAGACACAGAAAAACGTCGCTCGAGAAGAAATGCTCGCTCGAGCCAAAAACTCGATGCTTCAGGTCTGCAACCCAGAAGCTCGCTCGAGCGAAGGAAAGCTCGCTCGAGCGAAGAACTCAAGACTACACTCACTCACTCCTCGAGCGAAGGAAG
Source organism: Camellia japonica (assembly GCA_030407325.1). Taxonomy (NCBI): domain Eukaryota; kingdom Viridiplantae; phylum Streptophyta; class Magnoliopsida; order Ericales; family Theaceae; genus Camellia; species Camellia japonica. The sequence goes on along the minus strand of JAPPVO010000024.1, from coordinate 1,169,049 downwards.
CTCGCTCGAGCCAAGAAACACATCCATCAGGTCTAAGTACTGGACGCAAAGCTCGCTCGAGCGAAGGATCCTGGCTCGAGCGAAGGACCAAAATCAAAGACCTCGCTCGAGCGAAGAGAAGCTCGCTCGAGCGACCAACCCAAAAACTGGACATCAACTATTGGTTTCTAAACCCAACCAACCTGCAATTAACCTGTCCAACATATCCATAACTCACAACTGAAGAATTAAAGAACACAACAACACAATACGATAATATAATCTACGGAACATAAGTCCGGATACACTAATCAAATGGGAAAAGACCGGGGTCGCTATAATATCATATATTGTATATAATAACTTCTACCTTATGCACACTGTGTCATATTATAAATACAGATTCGATTTGCCAATGTAACTCTTAGGTTAATAATCAACCATGCATGTTATGCTGGCAATTGGAGTATCATGTATTCCTCCAAGTTCAGCTAGACTACTTACTTAACCAAAATTTTCATAGATGGAAATGGGATGCTGCCACACTGATGGATTCAGTGCGAATATCCTGAATAATATGTTGTCAACTATGCTGGTTATTGATTGAGTTTTCCGCGTGTTGTCTATGCTTTGATATCGAATCCACTATGTAGTGAGGAGCTGTCACATATGCTTTATGTTGCAGCAGACATGGTATTAGTTTCTTCCATATATGAGCCATGTGGACTTGCTCAAATGATTGGAATGCGTTATGGAGCGGTATATACTATCTTGTAAACTCACTCCTCTTCTCTTGTCTGAGTAATGAGTAATGACTATTTGACTTCACTGCTCCGTTATCATTGTCTACATCCATGTAAACTCACTCATCTTCCAGTTATGCATCCATGTAATACCTATTTGTCTACATTTTGCCAAAGCCATTATAGGTGCAGTGTTAATACTCCTGACATGGCATCTAAAGGAAGGTTGGATTAAAGGATTCAATTTTCATCATATGCCCACTCATCAAAAATAAAAATCATATGGCAAAAGAAGAGATCATCTGTAATAATCAAAAAGACTAGCTACATCATTTGTTTATTTATTTTTTTGTTTAGAGAATACGCATATGTCCAACAGACTCAAGACCATTGGTTAACAAAAACGCACTGAGACGAGGCATACTTCAAAATTCTGATTATTTCAGGTCCCAATAGTTAGGAAGACTGGTGGTCTTGCTGATACAGTGTTTGATATGGATGATGAGTTACATGCTGAGATGGCTGATGGGTAACTTGGTTTTCTTGTTATGAAATTTTTAGTTACTACTGAAACTAAGGCCAAGTTTGGAGGGGCATTTCCCTAAATAAGCTAAAATAGTAAATCAATTCCCAAACTAAGCCTAGTTTTCAAAGAATTCCCAAAATAAGCTAACTCGCGGTTCACAATCGCGATTTCAACATATTCCGCCTGTTTCGCGTGAAAGTTGGCAAATCTTAAATTCGTGGTTACGAAAAGTGATTTTGATTAAGAAATCGCGGTTATAAAACGCGATTTTAATTAATTTTTTTTTTCTTTTGAACTCGCTGTTATAAACCACGATTTCATCCAAAAAAAAATTTGTTCTGAACTCGCTGTTTGTAACCACACGCTTTTAGAAATTTTTTTTTGTGAACTCGTGGTTTGTAACCACGAGTTTAGAACTCACACTCTACACATCACTCACACTCAATATATATATATATATATATATTTTAATATATATTTATAATTTAATATATATATAAATTTTATTTCATAAAATTGAAACTAATATAAAATAATTATTTTTTTATTTTAATTCTTAATTTTTTTAAATTTTACTGTTCAGGGATAAAATTTATTTTTTTTGATTTTTGGGTTTAAGGTTTAATTCTTAAAATTTATTTATTTTTATTTTAGGGTTTAGGATTTATAAAAAAATAAATTTTAAGAATTAAATTCTAAATTCTAAACCCTAAATTCTAATTGAAAAAAAATTTAAACCTTAAAAAAGTATAATTAATTAAAAAAATTAATTAAAAAATTTTAAAAAATTAATTAAAATAATTTAAAAAATTTATGACAGTGGGATCACACATATAATTTATGACAGTGGGATCACACATATAAATTTTTTTTAATTTTTTTAATTATTTTTCAATAAGTATAATTATTTTTTTAATTAATTTTTTTCGATTATAATATGTGTGATCTCATTGTCATAAATAATAAGTATAAATATAAATATTTTAGATTTGAACAAACATATTTTTAGTTTATGTTTTAAATTTTTTTTAAACATTTTGTTCAAACCAAACACGTTTGTAATTTATGTTTTTCTAAAAATAAACAGAAACCAGTTTATAAAATTTTTGTAAACATAAACAAAAACGTAAATGTTACCAACGCTACCTTAGTGTATAGGGATAAAATTTATTTATTTTTTATTTTAAGGTTTAGGGTTTAATTCTTAAAATTTATTTATTTTTATTTTAGAGTTTAGAATTTAGGGTTTAGAATTTAGAATTTAATTCTTAAAATTTATTTTTTTTATAAATCCTAAACCCTAAAATAAAAATAAATAAATTTTAAGAATTAAACCTTAAACCTTAAACCCAAAAATCAAAAAAAATAAATTTTATCCCTGAACAGTAAAATTAAAAAAAAAATTAAGAATTAAAATAAAAAAATAATTATTTTATATTAGTTTCAATTTTATGAAATAAAATTTATATATATATATATATTAAATTATAAATATATATTAATATATATATATATTGAGTGTGAGTGATGTGTAGAGTGTGAGTGATGTATTGAGTAGCAGTTCTAAACTCGTGGTTACAAACCACGAGTTCACAAATTTTTTTTTTCTTCTAAAAGCGTGGTTACAAATAGCGAGTTTAGAACAAATTTTTTTTTGGATGAAATTGTGGTTTGTAACAGCGAGTTCAAAAGAAAAAAAAAATTAATTAAAATCGCGTTTTGTAACCGCGATTTCTTAATCAAAATCGCTTTTCGTAACCACGAATTTAAGATTTGCCAACTTTCACGCAAAACAGACGGAATATGTTGAAATCGCGATTGTGAACCGCGAGTTAGCTTATTTTGGGAATTCTTTGAAAACTAGGCTTAGTTTGGGAATTGATTTACTATTTTAGCTTATTTAGGGAAATGCCCCCAAGTTTGGCCTCCTAAATAATACAAAAAGTCAAAAAGTCATTATCCTATTTAAATCACATCATCTTATTTAAATCACATCACCTCGAGCAATGGTAGAGGGCCACAAAAAGTGTGGCTCAAACGGCTCAAACTGTCAAAACGACGTCGTTTTGGGCGTAAAACGACGCAAAACGACGTCGTTTTGGGCGTAAAACGACGCAAAACGACGTCGTTTTGGCAGTTTTGAGCCATTTGAGCCACACTTTTTGTGGCCCTCAAACATTTTTCTTTTTAGAACATCCCAAACCAACCCTAAACAAAACTAATCCGCATTACTCATGTTGGCTACAGCCATTTTATTTTATCACACTCTAGAACTTGGTAACAAATAAATCATATTTGACCATAAGCTAATAGTTGCATACTGTTAGGCAAGGTTATATTCATGTATATATATTATATTTTAAAAATAACCTTCTACGACATATAAAATTATGTCATAAAAAGTGTAATGATTTATGACATGCAAGAAAATGCCGTAAAAAATTATATACGGCATACAAAGTATGTCATGAATATATTAAAAATAACCTTCTTCGACATACAAAATTATGTCATGAAAAGTGTGATGATTTATGACATACAAGAAAATGCTGTAAAATATTATATACGATATACAAAGTATGCCATAAATATATTCAAAATAACCTTCTATGACATGCAAAATTATGCCATGGAAAGTATGATGATTTATGGCATGACAAAAATGTCGTAAAAAATTATATACGACATATAAAGTATGTCATTAATATTTAATTTATTACTTTTTACAATTTTACCTATATGTCGAAAATGATACTTAACTTTTCACGACATGTCATATAACGACATTTGTATGCATGTCTTGAAAGAATTTTTACGGCATGCACTACAAGCCGTAAAAATTCAATTTTATTGTAGTGTATAGTGGCCAGGGTGAGTCTTCCTACACTGCCCTGCTCCAATAATATGCAAATAGACAGTGACTTTTCTTCAAAACAGTCATTTTCCATAACCAGTTAAACAAATCAGACAACAACAAACCCTACCAGACAAAGGTTTTTTTTTTTCCCTCTTTCGTTAGATATGACCAGACAAAGGCTGACAACAAGCTTTACAATTAGAAATTAAGAAACACCTAATGTTGTCAAGGGTTAAGAATAAGCGTTTCAATAGGAAAATAATACTACCAATGTAAACTAGATGCATTAAATAATGGGTCCTACTAACCACCACTCCCTCAATGTTCATTCAGAACCAAAAAATGTCTCGCGCACATATTTCAATACACATTTTATATATTTATATATTCTTCTATACATTTTTAAGAAAATATACAAACTAGCAAATTGTTATACAATAATAAAACTTTGAAAACCACTTATATTGTATCACCACTTCAATGATATAATATGTATCCCATTAGTAAATAAGAATTTTTTTTAAAAAGATTTGTTGGTTTATTAAGCATTACTCATAATTTTATGTACTTGTCACATATTTTAATTTCAATATGTTTATTGAGAGGGTAATTTATATGAAAATTGGGCCGAGCTGGATAAAGGGCCATTTTGGGCCGCAATACGAAGGGCCAAGCAAAAACCGCCATGAAGTTACTCCGGCCCGAAGAAGAGGCCTTAAATTTAGATCGGTCACACAGCCGTGATGATTAGTCCGGTCGACATAAGGCCTTATTTCTACTTCGGTTGAGAAATGTGTTGTGGATGATTCGATCTTCAGTAATTAGTTCGGTCGTAGCATATTCAAACCGAGGTGTGCTAAGTCCTCTTAGGGACTTGGTTCTGAAGATAGTTCGGCTCATCTCTCTTATGGATAGCTCGGTCTTAGCATGAGAAAGCCGAGGTAAGGGAAAAGAAAGTAAGGGCCGAACTAACAGTTACTTCGGTCATATTGGAGTCCGGCCAAGGTAAAACCATCTCACTTGGTTTAAGCAGTGAGGGGGGTGTTGGAGGATAAGCATTATCCTTCAAGAGTATGAATCCTAGAAGGACTCTACATGGAGGAGTAAGAGTCCTACTTGGATTGTGCCACACGAAACCTATAAAAGCTCACAAATATCACCTATGGAAAGGTAATGCAACTTTGCTCCCTGAGTACATAGAGCTTTTGCCTATTTGTCTTGTTGGCTGACTTAGGCATCGGAGAGGTTTCCGGCACACACCCGCCGGCTAGCCTACGTTTGTGTTTTCAGGTAGTAGAACGACGTCGTACGGAGGAGCGCAGACTTGATCAACAGGATTATACGAGAAGGTGTATTTCTTTCCCGTACATTTATTACGTATAATAACAATAATAATCACCTCTCTCTCTATATATATACCCATTTATCATGGAGCTAACCGAATATTATTATCAAATTTCCAATATTCAAGTCAATTACAAAGTATAAACCCTAATCGCCTAAATATTTATCCCAAAAAACAACCCCAATCACCTAAAAAACATTGAATTCTATTAACTAAAATGAAAACAGAGGAAGAACTTGAAAGATTAAGCACTAATCCTCAGTTTGATAAATGAGATGGGTTTTCTTTGAAATTTTGTAAATATATTTCAAAATTCGTTTTCTTTGCTTGCGATTTCTCGACAAGAGAATGAAATATTTTCTTTTAAAAAAAATGAAGAAAAAAGTATACTTTCGAGGATCGAAGTTGTTCTTGGAGAGACAAGCTTGAATGTCGCAAGCCTCCTTCTTGCACAGCTCTTTGCTGCTGCTGTGCCATCTCTCTCTCTCTTTCTCTCTAGAACTGTTTAGAGAAGTTGATTACTGTACAGCAATGGCGGCGAAATGGGTTATTAATTGCTTCAAAATGAGGGAAACTTGTGGGCCTTGTTTGTTGGGTAAAATACAAAGTGTGATTTTGAAGAATTACAATTTACATTCCTACTCCTCAAATTGCTAATTTCAGATAGTCTATTTTATTAATAAATAATTAATAATTTTTAATTATTTAAAAATATATTTTAATTAATAATTTAAATAATTTTAGGAAGTCGATATTTTTATTCTATTTTATTTCAAATATATTTCATTCTTTGTTTATTATGGCCTATTTTGAAAATATGGTTAAAAGTAATTTTTTAATTTTTTTTGACTTTTTGACTTCTTTTTTTTAATATTTTTATGAGAGAGGAAGTAGGTTAAGACAATTAAACTTTGACCTCGTAATAGTGCAAATTGCATGTGAAAGATGAACACCAATGCCATATGTAGATTTAATTTCAGATGTTCCATAATGCCCAAGCCCGTAATTCATGATACTAGACAGATGCTCTGATACAACTATCCTCAACTTCTGCATCGCAATGATATGCCTCTTTTCTCGGCACCAATAGTGGCAATAAGGGGATCAAGGCGGTGTGAAAAAGCCCTATCACTGGAAACTACTCCCATTGCGGAGGCAGAGGAGGAGGCGGCGGCTGATGTCCTTGCTCGCGACGGAATTGGTGGTCGCCGACGGCAGTGGTAGTGGCAGTGGTGGTTGTCGGTGGAGATAGTAGTGAAAAGGTTAGTGGGTTAGGGTTTGGGAAATTAGGGTTAGTGTTTGGGAAATTAGAGTTAAAATGTTAGGGATGATGGTAAAAATGTAATTTCATATTTGAACAAAATTGAAATTAAAAAAAAAGAAGAAATAATGAGGGGTCCAAAGACGAAAAGTAGGTGCTAATAGCAACACTATAAAAATTGAGAAGTGATTTTTAACCTACTTCTCAAAATAGGCTTATATATAATTACATTAATAACTTTTCACACAAAATACATTCCCTTAAAAAACTAAAATTTTAAGAATATTAATGTATTTGAAGCAAAGAAGAAAGTCTGATTGGAACAAAGTCAAGTGAAAATAACAGCTCCTTAATTTTATTGTGAAATTTTTTTTAAGGTCCCAAGATAAAGGATATACAATATTTTCATAATAGTTAACTCAACATTTCTACAGAGAAAATTTGACTCAAAGAAATTTTAATTTTCACAGATAAATTTCTCTGATTTCACAGATAAATTTTTCTAAGTCGAGTGAAATTTCTTTGAGTTGGGCAAACTTTCTCTGAGTTGAATTTTTTTTTTTTTTTTGTGTGAAAATGTTGAGAAACCTTAACTAATAAAAAAATATATTTTGAACATTTCCTACCATACAAAGTTAGAGACGGATAATTCGCTAATTTTTCCAATTTTATTATTAGATAAAAAATATTTAAGAATTTTATTTTTTAAATAAAAAATTATGAACAAAACATATTTATAATTTTTTAAATATAAAGAAAATTCATATTTTAAATAAATTTTAAAAAATAAATTTAATTATCTAATAATTAATAACAATCATTTTCAACTTGTTTTGGTGGCAAAATCCAAATGTGCCCTAGAAATGGGTTTTACCCCCAAAACTAACCCCAAAAAAAAATGCCTTCCTTTCTGGGGGTTTTGGGACCAAAACTGAAGCAGGCATCGCTGCTCTGGCTCCATGGTTTTAGAGACGCTTGCTGTCTCCACAGGGTCCTCATCTACTGTTTCAGGTTCTCTCTCTCTCTCTCTCTCTCTCTCAATTTTTGATTCCTTCATTCAATTTTTTTGACATTTATGTGTGCCGTATTTTTGTACGGAAGGTCTAAACAGCTTGCGATACGAACTGGGCAGTGTTTTCTCTTAAACGGCTTGATTTTCTTAGGAAGGTATATCTCTCATCATTCTTGTTTCTTGCTTACTGTATAATAATCATATGCATACGTATTTGTGTGTATCTCTTGATTGCTTGATAGTCCCACATTCCAACTCATGCTAGAATGTGCTTTGTGTGCAAGTTCTAAGTTTTTCCAGTTTTCTGGAGGTTAATCTTCCAAGGGTTAATATTTCTTGCTACATATCGTCAATTGATGTATTGATTCTTTTTTGTTGGATTTTGGACTGCAAACCTAAGATCTTAAAATTACTTAAATCTCTATCACTTGCAGTATCTTTATCTTAAACTCGGTTGTCATTCCAACACTACAATGGATATTACCTGATCAATGCCCACATTCTGGTTCTCAAGAATTGTGCTCATCTGGTGGTATTTTAAAACTTTACTCATTCTTACGTCTTGGACTTCTACAACTCTTCTATGTGAGTATACGCTTGATAATTATTTTTCCTTGTGCTCTCTTACGTAATTTTTATATTATAATATGTTGTGAGAAAATGTCTTTATACTAATTCAACTAACTGCCATTTAATTTAACTAATCTCTTTAGTGGGAAAATTGCATTCGATATGATAAAATTTTGGTTGTGTTATGAAGAGCTTACAAGTTAGGTAAAAGTATAAGCATGCACAAGAAGTCATGCAAATTCATAAGCATGTGGTGAAATGTGCATTCTAGCTCCTTATATTGGAGGATACTTATTAGCCTATATTATTATTGTAAATTTGTTTTCTTGTAGTTTCCCTTAGGTTACATGTGGATTTGAAATGAATGGATCCGAATATAATCATTTTAAGGACTGTGGCTAATATTTAGGTTTAATAGCTTAGATATAGATTTCAACAAGATGCATAGATAGATTTGATTTGAGAGCAATGATTGCATTCAAATAATTAGGTGAATATGTAGTTATTCCAAATTCATCTCAAGGAGGATTCTAGTTGTACAAAGATCCCCAATAATACGTCTCGTTACCACTACACTATTTTGTCCTTTAGATCTCTTAAGTATGAACAATTAACAAGAGCTAGGCCTCTTATATAACTTTAACCCCAAATATCTTTGTCTCAAGTCCATGTATCCAAAAGAAACCTTGGTTTATGTTTGTATAAATATATATGTATGTGGAGAAGTAGTTTGGAAATACTCTCTGGATCCTGTAGGACGCTCTTGATCCTCAGCTAGTCACCTGAAAAGGAATGAACGCTCCGGTCGGGGGTGCCGGAATTAGCACTCCGACGGATAAATCAGTGTATACTTTCTTGGTTGCTTGTATCTTAAGTTAATCTTACTTGTTTTCACATACCTTTCTTTGGCTGATACTCCTCTATTTATATTTTTCTTTTGGGCCTCAGGGTCGGGCCCACCCTCAATCCATTGCATTGCACGTTTATTTATTCAGCTTTTGTTCAATTGGTTCTTCGGTCGATTAGTCTATTGGGTCTTGCCATCGTCCAGAATGAAGCTGAATACAAATTCCGTCCTTGACTGTCCTCAGACCGTCATTTGGCTTTATTGCATGTATACCAACAATATCCGGCTCCCACAATTGCCCTCTAAACATCCTATTAACGCCAGTTAGTCTGCATGTTTGGTTTCGAACGGCGTGTTGGGTTTTGAACATAAAAAGACAAGGAAAGAACGGTGGTTTACCCCATTCCAATGCATGTCAGAACACACGCTTTTTAGGCATCATTACATCTTCCCGCCTTTTCGTACGCTTTCTTTATTTAATGTAATTTGAAACTATGTTGTCCCTTCGAATGTAAGTTTTTTGAATACTCAAGGCTTGTGGTTTGCCTTTCGATATACCTCCATTTCGCGACCTCTGCAACTTCCTCCTGTCTCTCACTGTCTCTTTTGCTTCTTGTAAGTTCTCTTCTCCTTCATTTCGAATCCCACTTCTTTGTTTATTTTTAGTTTTGCACAATCCTTAGGCTAGCTAGGATGGCAAAACACTTAAAAAAACTCCTTTCTGCGGATCGAATTTCTGGTTTCCAACGCCATTATTCCATCCCTGACGACGTCCATTTGTCACTCGTGACAGACAGAACCATTGATATGGAGAGGACTGATGAAAGTACAATCATCTTTCCTCTTCTATCAATTGCTGAGGGCGGAGTCCGTTTTCCCCTTCACCCATTTTTAAGGGTTGTCCTTCACCACTGGGGTTTAATCCCTTCCCAACTTAATGTAAAATTTTTTTCGAATCATAATGGGGATTATAGAGTTGAACCGACGCCTTAGGATTAACCTTGGTATACCTACAATTCGGCATTGTTATGCCTTGGCCAAATCTTTTGGCCAAGGATACCGACCATCACTTAGTGGCTATGCTTGCCAATTCTGGCAAGCGTGTTGACGATGTAATGGTCGTTGTCCGAGGCAACTGGGAATTCGGCGAGGGTGAAGATCGCCTGGATCTCGTGCCAAGACGAAGAGGCGAACCAGGTGGCCGTATAGCTCATTATTTTTTATTATTATATATTTATTCGGCTTTCTTTCTATGTACTTACCGTTTTATTTGTGCAGGCAACGATTTGAATAAAGTTTTGGTTTCAGCCGACGACGCCGTACTTGCAGAAATTAAAATCGCACTCCAATTCTTTGGCCGTCCAAGCCTTCAGAAACAAGGGAGGGCGGCCCACATTCTTCTGAGATACGAGCCGACTTACGCAACGTTTTCAGCGGCAGACAACATTCCAATTCCGAGGGGCGAACAGCAGCTTACGGCCCTTATCTTCCCCAACTTCAGAAACCTAAGGCAGATTGGTTTGGAAGCCTCCGATTTGGAGCAGGTGGAAGAACAAGTAGCCGAAGAGGCCGTCGAGGAGCCGAACCAGTCGGAAGCTGAGGTAGACGAGGCTCTAAACTTGGCCTTTGAGGAAGCTGGCCTCAATTCATCCAACCCTCCGTCCACTTCAGGCCGAGAGGATGTCTCCTTTGGAGACATTTTTACAGACTTAGGAGACCTTCTCGGCACATATCCTGAGAATATGGCTAGGGAGTCGCTCACACAACTTGCCAGAAGGAAAAACGCCGAAAGGATGGCCGCCCGAAGGAGAGCCAAGGCCATCCGATCGGAAACTCCACCCGATGCCATCGTTGAGTCCTCTCTGCCTGTTATTGAGGAAGAAACGGCTCAGACCGAAACGACCGAGATGGAGCAAGTGAAACAGGGGGATCAGGAGGTTGAGCAAAGGGGGCAAAAGCGCCCCGCCGAGCGAGAAGCCGTCTCTGGTGAGGACCAAATCGATAAATAGCCACGTATTGAGGAATCGGACTTGGTTGTTCCGTTCACTGTTCAACCAAAGATAAGGAATATGTCGATTGCCTCTGATGCATCGGCTTTGAAGGACCCGGCTATGGCCTTGAGCATGGCCTCCTCAATTTCCTTGCCGGTTGACAGAGCCACATTTCGGGCGGAGCCAGATCTACTGTCAATTGCACTTGCCGCTCAATCGGCCTTATTGGTACATTACTTGCCTTATCTGCAGTCTTCCGCCTAGATATATATATATATATTTTTTTTGTAACTCTATTTCCTTGTTTTGCAGACGGTGGGAAGGATAGCCAAAATCGGCCGCCGTCAACATGATGCTATAGAACAGATCGGCTTGTTGAAAGCCGAAATTGAAAATGAAAAGAGCAAGGCTGTGGAAGCCTCTCGAAGAGCCGATTCCGAGGCAGCGAAAGCGGTGGAGGAACATGCGAGAGCCGACTCCGAAGCCGAGAGCGCGAGGAATTCCGACCAACTAAGGCTGGCCGTCGAAGAGAGGGCCAAAGCGAGCGAAGACGCGCTCAAGTTAGCTAAGGAGGTGATCGCCAAGCTAGAAGCCGACTTGGAAGAGTCGAGGAAGGCAAAGGAAATAGCCAACTCCGAGATTTCCAAAGCGTTCCAAGCTAGGAAGGACACCGCCTTGGAAAACTACATGGAGAAAGTGCCTAAGTTTGAGAATTCGGGCTTTAAACACGGCTGGCTCAAAGCCCTCACTGCCGCGAATATGACATTGGCGCAGCCGATTCCATACGAGCAAGTGGACGTTGAGCCGCTAGAGTCTGATCCTGAAGATTAATTAGGGTGATACTTTAATTTTTGTTAGGCATCTTAGATGCTTAGTTTTTGTTGGTTTTGTTAGTAGATTGTCATTTCTTTACTTCGATTGGAAGTTTAAATGTAAGGTAATTTTCATGTATAAAATGACTACTATTTGTGCTCAATTTATTAATAAAAATTTCCTATGCTTTTCAGTTTACTGCATATACTATTTGTCTTCAATTTATTAATGAAAATTCCTTGTGCTTTTCTGTCTGCGGAATATGAGTAAATTAAACATTCGATAAATTAACCGAATCAATTAAACATCCTATGCTTGTCTTTGCTATTTAGCCGAATAAATAAACGAATCGGCAGTTAACAATTGGGAAAGGTACATGAATATTCGATAAAATAACGAGTAAATCGGCTCAAGGCCTCGACGTCTGGCCGATTAGATTAATGAATCTGCCCTTGCCCCAGTTAATGCATGAATTGGAACGCCGAATGCTATTAGTTCATGGGGTGGTTGGGGCACATGAGATGATCGGCGCCAGGCCTGTACATTTGGTCGAATAGATTAATGAATCTGCCCTTGACCCAGCTAATGTATGAACTGGAACGTTGAATTCTATTAGTTCATGGGGTGGTTAGGGCACATGAGATGATCGACGCCAGACCTGTACATTGGGCCAAATAGATTAATGAATCTGCCTTGCCCCAGCGAATGCAGGAACTCACAACCTGATCGGTGCAAGGCCTCGACATTTGGCTGAACAGATTAATGAATCTGCCCTTGACCCAACTAATGTATGAACTGGAACGCCAAATTCTATTAGTTCATGGGTTGGCTAGGGCACATGAGATGATCGGCGCCGGGCCTGTACATTAGGCTGAATAGATTAATGAATTTGCCCTTGACCCGGCTAATGTATGAACTGAAACGCCGAATTCTATTAGTTCATGGGGTGGCTGGGGCACATGAGATGATCGGCGCTAGCCAGGCCTGTACATTGGGCCGAATAGATTAATGAATCTGCCTTGCCCCAGCGAATGCAGGAACTCACAACTTGATCGGCGTAAGGCCTCGACATTTGGCCGAATAGATTAATGAATCTGCCTTTGACCTAGCTAATGTATGAACTGGAACGCCGAATTCTATTAGTTCATGGGCTGGCTGGGGCACATGAGATGATCGGCGCCAGGCCTATACATTGGGCTAAATAGATTAATGAATTTGCCCTTGACCCAGCTAATGTATGAATTGGAACGCCAAATTATATTAGTTGATGGGGTGGCTGGGGCAAATGAGATGATCGGCGCCAGGCCTGTACATTGGGCCGAATAGATTAATGAATCTGCCTTGCCCTAGCGAATGCAGGAACTCACAACCTGATCGGCGTAAGGCCTCGACATTTGGCCGAATAGATTAATGAATCTGCCCTTGACCCAGCTAATGTATGAACTGGAACGCCGAATTCTATTAGTTCATGGGCTGGCTGGGGCACATGAGATGATCGGCGCCAGGCCTATACATTGGGCCAAATAGATTAATGAATCTGCCCTTGACCCAGCTAATGTATGAATTGGAATGCCAAATTCTATTAGTTCATGGGGTGGCTGGGGCACATGAGATGATCGGCACCAGGCCTGTACGTCTAGCCGATTAGATTAATGAATCTGCTCTACCCCAGCGAATGCAGGAACTCACAACCTGATCGGCGCAAGGCCTCGATACGTTTGGCCAAGTAGAGCTTGATCAAATCTGGCGAAAGGTTTTTAAAAATTAGCATTGATGAGATCGCCTCGGGATGCTGCACCCGTAAGGAATAAATGGGGTGGGTGTTGGGTGCGCGGAGGGGCCATTGTTGTGTTCAGAGCCAATAAATTGAGGGAGGAAAATAGCAGTGTGGACGATTGTGGATGGCAAGAAGGTTATTCTTCAACAGTAGAGGAGAAGGGAGAACACTTGCGGAGTTGGACGCAGAGATAAACCGAGGTGGCGAGCCTACGCGCACTGGAAGTAGGACGTCGAGGGAACATGAAAAACGCCAGTCCCCGCGTCGTCGAAGTAGGTCACCCTGAAGGGAAAAACAGCAACGGGGCAGCTCCCCTCTACCGCGCTCGAGAGAAGAAACCAGTGCGACGCCGCCCTCGTTAAGTTTTGCGATTTTTGTGGGGAACAAACCGATGACGGAAGCGGATTCAATTGTTCACGACCCGAATGTGGCAGTTGAGTTTGCTTGACAGATTTTTCCACCAGAAGTCCAGCAATCGATGGTCGGTCGACCTGATTTCGAAGTGTTTTGGGAGGGCATCCATGGAGCGATGAAAGGGTTGTATACCGCCTATGAAATCGGCATGAGTCTTCGTGTCGCGCGGCGGGAAATAGAGCAGAAGGATGAACGCATTTGAAACTTGGAAGCTCGCGCGGAGAAGGCTGAGCATGAATTAAGAAAGGTTAAAACTGCCGAGACACAGTCGGCCGGCCTAGCTAACCCGATTGTCGAAGAAAGGGTGACCTAACGGCTTATAAGTCATGCGATTGCCGATCGAGATACGACAAGCATGTTCGCAATAGAGGTTGCAAAAACCAGGGCTTATGAACAAGGCTTCCATGACGGCCGAAAAGTTGGGATACAGAAGACTAAGGAGAAGCTCGCCGAGGAGGTTTGCCGATGCGAGAATCGTGGATTTAAGCATGGGTGGGTCAAGGCTCTCCAGGCCGCAGAGGCTCTCCGAGCAGCAGGCGTTGATTCGGCGTCGCCGTTATATCTGGGTCATCATTTTCCCTTTGCAGCTTTCGAAGTTGAGAAGAGCGATGACGAGGGGGATGCCGAATAAAACTGAACATATTGTACTGTTCTAACATAGATTGGAAGCGAATTATGTATTATCGATTAATTCAATGAAACTTATTATTTTAAATGTTTGCATGTTGTTTCAATTTATGTTTATAAATTCAGCTATGATCATCTTCCATTTTTCGTCAACTGCGTTTATGCTTGTCAATCATAATATTCACGAAAAAAGTGCCGAATTCGAAGGCGTTTTGCCTTGGGCAAACGTGGTTTCCACGAAGGGCGTTCTGGATTCGGAGGCTTATTCCCTTGGCCAATCGGTCCACAAAGGGCGCTCCGAATTCGGAGGCTCGTTTGGCCCAAACGTGTCTTGCACGGAGGCTTACTCAGCCCAAACTTGTCATTCACGGATTTGGCTCCGAATTCGGAGGATTTTATCTTGGCCAATCGTGAAATCCACGAAGGGCGCTCTGAATCCAGAGATTTACTTGGCCCAACGTGTCTTGCATGGATGGGGCTCCGAATTCGGAGGCTTTTATCTTGGTCAATCGTGAAATCCACGAAGGGCACTCTGAATCTGAAGGATTACTCAGCCCAAACGTGTCATTCACGGATGAGGCTTTGAATTTGGAGGTTTTTATCTTGGCCAATCGTGAAATCTACGAAGGGCGCTTCGAATCCGGAGGCTTACTGGGCCCGACGTGTCTTGCACGGATGGGGCTCCAATTTCGGAGGCTTTTATCTTGGCTAATCGTGAAATCCACGAAGAGCGCTCCGAATCCGGAGGCTTACTCGGCCCGACGTGTCTTACATGGACGGGGCTTCGAATTCGAAGGCTTTTATCTTGGCTAATCGTGAAATCCATGAAGGGCGCTCCGAATCCGGAGGCTTTCTCAGCCCAACGTGTCTTGCATAGATGGGGCTCCGAATTCGGAGGCTTTTATCTTGGCTAATCGTGAAATCCATGAAGGGCGCTTTGAATCCGGAGGCTTACTCGGCCCAACGTGTCTTGCACGGATGGGGCTCCGAATTTGGAGGCTTTTATCCCAATCGTGAAATCCACAAAGGGCACTCCAAATTCGGAGGATTACTCGGCCCAAACGTGTCATTCACGGATGGGGCTCTGAATTCGGAGGCTTTTATCTTGGCCAATCGTGAAATCCATGAAGGGCGCTCCGAATTCGGAGGCTTACTCGGCCCGACGTGTCTTGCACGGACAGGGCTCCGAATTCAGAGGTTTTTATCTTGGCCAATTGTGAAATTCACGAAGGGCGCTCCGAATCCGGATGCTTACTCAGCCCGACGTGTCTTGCACGGACGGGGCTTCGAATTCGGAGGCTTTTATCTTGTCCAATCATGAAATCCACGAAGGACGCTCCGAATCTGGAGGCTTACTCGGCCCAATGTGTCTTGCACAGATGGGGCTCCGAATTCGTAGGTTTTCATCTTGGCCAATCGTGAAATCCACGAAAGCCGCTTCGAATTCGGAGGCTTACTCGGCCCAACGTGTTTTGCACGGATGGGGCTCCGAATTCGGAGGCTTCTATCTTGGCCAATCGTGAAATCCACGAAGGGCGCTCCGAATCCGGAGGCTTACTCGGCCCATCGTGTCTTGCACTGATGGGGTTCTGAATTCGGAGGCTTTTATCTTGGTCAATCGTGAAATCCACGAAGGGCGCTCCGAATCCAGAGGCTTTTGATTTGCCGAACTAAAATTTCATACAGTGATAAGAAGTCTTGCATTATAAAAGCAAAAGTTGTACACGGCGAACATTCAAAACAAGTTATCATGCCCCACAAGTCGGGTTAATGATAAAATTTACACAAATGCGTGGAATTCTAAGGACGTGGTAGACTTCTCCCAGACATGTCTTTGAGCCGATATGCCCTTGTTCCTGCGATTGAATCGATCTGATAGGGGCCGTCCCAGTTAGGACCTAGTTTTCCGTCAGCTGGATTCCTGGCAGCGGGAAGTACTTTCTTGAGGACTAATTCTCCTGGTGTATAACGGCGTAGCTGAACACGTTGATTATACGACTTAGCGAGCTGTTGCTGGTATCGTGCCATGGATGCAAGGACACGGTCTCGTCGTTCTTTAATTAGAGTCAAATCCAAGGCTAACATCATGTCATTTCGGCCCATATCAAAAACTTTCGATTTCAAGGTTGGGAGGCCGATCTCCAAGGGGATGATTGCCTGGGTTCCGAAGCATAAAGCAAACGGCGTTTCCCTAGTGGATCGCCTTGGAGTAGTGCGATGAGCCCACAATACACTGGGCAATTCTTCGACCCATCTGCCTTTAGCTTTCTCCAGCCTCTTCTTGATACCGTTCAAGATGGCTTTGTTGGAGGCTTCAGCTTGACCATTGCTCTGTGGATAAGCCGGGGTGGAGAAATAGGGCCGAATACCATACGTGTTGCATAATTCTCGGTAGACGCCACAATCAAACTAGGTGCCGTTGTCTGAAATGAGTGCTCGTGGAAATGCCGAATCGTGTTATGACATTTTTCCATACAAAAACGCCTAACATCAGTATCTCGAATGTGTGTTAGTGCCTCCGCTTCGACTCATTTTGTGAAGTAATCTGTCGCTACAATCAAGAATCGCTTGTTCCCTGGGGCCCGTGGCAATGGCCCGATGATATCAAGCCCCCATTGAGCGAACGGCCAAGGACTGGTGATTGAGCTCAACTCCTCAGCAAGCAAATGGGTTAGAGGGGAAAACTTCTGGCACTGTTCATATTTCTTGACGTAACACTCGGTATCAGCTCTCATGGTCGGCCAGTAGTACCCCTGTGTTATAGCTCGATGAGCCAAAGAACGCTGGCCAGAATGGGCACCACAACTACCTTTGTGTATTTCAGTCAAGAGTTCTTCGACTTTATCCGAATGAACGCATTCTAGGTATGGACCAGAAAGGGATTTTTTGTAGAGCTTTCCTTGCGGATCTAAGTAATATCGCGAGGCTTTGTTTCGCAGTTTATGCGCTTCTTTCTTGTCCGTCGGGAGCTGTTTGGAAGATAGAAATGCAGTGATGCGGTCCATCCAACTTGGACTTGATTCTATGATATTGACTTGAATTGACTCTGAGGGGGCAATGCTCGGCTCAAGGATGAATCCTACTTCAATTGTCCGTTTAATTTCTGAGTTGATGGCGGAGGCTAGGCAAGTCAGGGCATCTGCATGTGTGTTTTGATCTCGGGTTATTTGATTTTATTCATGATGGTTGAATTTTGCCAGCAAAGAATTTGCCGTTTTCATGTAAGCTACCATACGATCATTTTTGGATGCGTATTCCATGTTCAATTGGTTGATGACTAGCTTTGAGTCGTAGAAGATAAGCAGACGCCAAGCACCAAGGAGAAGTGCATTCCGTAAACCAGTTAACAATGCTTTGTATTTGGTCTCATTGTTCGATGCTTCGAAGTCCAGTTTGACAGCCTGCTCGATTATTGCCCCGTTGGGAGCCATGATCACTACGCCCGCCCTACTGCCACGTTGGTTGGATGATCCGTTACAATAGAACTGCCAAATGTCCCCAACATAAATTCTCCAGTTCGGCTTAGGTTAAATTTGATTAGACTTAAAGTCGGCGAGACATCCAGTGAATTCGGCCACAAAGTCGGCGAGCACTTGCCCCTTGATTAAGGTTTTGGGCAGGAATTGAATATCGTACTGGCCGAGTTCGAGAGCCCATTTTGAAACGCGCCTTGATGCTTCTGCACTACGGAGTACTGACCGGAGGGGGTAGTCCGTTAGTATCCCAATGGTATGCCCCTGAAAGTAATACATCAGTTTTCTTACTGCCATGACGAGAGCAAGGACGAGTTTTTCCAACGGAAGGTAACGTGTTTCGGCATCAACTATTACTTTGCTCACATAATAAATTGGTCGCTGCTTTCCTAATTCTTCCTTTAACAGTACGGCGCTGACGGCTTGGTCGGAAACTACCAGATATAAAATGAGCGGATCACCTGCCAAAGGTGTTGTCAAGAGTGGAATTGATCGGAGGTAAGTCTTCAAACCGTCCAAAGCGGCTTCGCACTCGGGGGTCCATTCAAAAGCTTTACCCTGCCAAAGGATATGAAAGAATTGTTGGCAGCGATCTATGGACCGACTGATGAACCTGTTGAGTGCGGCGGCCATTCCCATAAGCTTTTGAACCTCTTTGACCGACCGAGGAGAGCCGAGTTCTAGAATTGCTGTGATTTACCTCGGGTTGGCTTTGAATCCGCGGTGGTTAACAATGTAGCTAAGGAATTTGCCAGATCTGATGCCAAATGCACATTTGGAAGCGTTCAGCTTCATTTTATATTTGCGAAGAATACCGAATGTCTCTTCCAGATCGGCTAGATGAGTTTGCTCTTCTTTGGACTTGACCACCATATCATCGATGTACACTTCCATAGTACGGCCGAGTTGCTCCTTGAACATGGTAGTGACTAGTCTTTGGTAGGTCGCCCCCACATTCTTCAGCCCGAAAGGCATAATCTTATAGCAATAGGTTCCTCTGGGGGTGAGGAATGCAGTTTTGTCTTGATCCTCCGGATGCATGGCAATTTGATGGTAGCCTCTGTATGCATCCAGGAAGCTCATACGTTGATGATGTGCCGTCGCATCTACGAGTTGGTCTATTCTGGGGAGGGGAAAACAATCCTTGGGACAAGCTTTGTTTAAGTCCGTGAAATCCACACAAACACGCCAAGTTCCATTTTTCTTCTTTACAACCACAGTATTCGACAACCATGTAGGATAGGTCACTTCGCAGATTGCCCCGGCATCAAGCAACCGGTCAACTTCTTCAACAACGGCAGCAGTGTGTTCCGCTGCTGACCGTTGGCTTTTCTGAATAATCGGCTTACATTTGGGATCAATATTTAAGCGGTGCTGAGACACAGATGGATCCACTCCCGGCATCTCATATGGTGACCATGCAAATATATCAAGGTTGCCGAGTAAGAAGGAAATTAGCTCCTGCCTGTCGCCTTTATTCAGGGAAGCGCCGACCATGAAGAACTTGTCAGGATTCCCGTCAATTTCAACTCGATCTAGGGCTCCGGTTGCCTTTTCACTTGGGAGCCGCCCAACGTCATCAAGGCTCTCTCTATCTGGCACCTCAATTGAATTCACTTCCAGCTCTCTTGGTGTCTTTGCGGAAAGAAGATAACATGCTTGCGCCGATTTCTGGGAACCTCAAATTTGCTCAATGCCGCGTTCAGTCGGAAAGCGAAGTAGTTGATGATAGGTGCTTGGCACAGCCTGCATGGTATGCAGCCAAGTTCGTCCCATGATGAGATTATACAGCAAAAGAAGCTTGACAACCAAAAATTCTACATCCACTGATCGGGAACCCGCCCGAACTGGTAGTGTGATTTTGCCCAACGGATATTCCGGATTAGCGTTGAAGCCGAATAACGGATAATGAGCTAGAGACATGTCTGACTCAGTGAAGCCGAGTTTGACAAAGGTCTTGTAGTACATAACTTCCGAAGTACTCCCTTGGTTAATAAGAACACGTTCAACGGTGAATCGGTTTACGTGTAGTTCAATGACCAAGGGATCAATGTAGGGGAGCGTTACGCCAACCAAATCAGAATCATCGAAAGTAATACTCGCAGCTTCATAGGGCCGTTTCGCTGGTGTGATTTGCTTTTGGGGGTTAGGATACGACTGAATTGTATGTACTGCGGATGCCGTCGGCAAGCTATATATCATATGGATTACACCGAGTGGAGGTGAATCCTGCCATAAAGCAACTGTTTTGGTTGAGTCGTTCTTTCGAACGTGGTGCTTAAGCCGACTGTCTTGTACCAACTCCTCAAGGTGATCCTTCAACGCATAACAACTGTTGGTATTATGACCGTGGTCTTTGTGATATTCACACTGCCTATCCCGTCTCCTCGTGTCGGGAGGTCCCACCATCTTGGGTGGCCATTTGAAGAACAGAAGGTGTTGGATTTTAGACATGACCGTGCTGATCGGCTTCGACAACTCCGTATATTTCTTGTCCACGCGCCTTATGCGCCTGCTATCCACTTGAAGTTGTTCATTAGCTCGGTGTGAACATTGGTCATTTAATCGGCGCGAATCTCGTCTTTTGTCTCGTTTAGTCCGATTCCGTGGTTCAGGGCTCTGTGATGGTACAGAATTTATCGGCTGAACGATTTCAGATGAAGCTGTCTTGTTGGCCTTGTGCCTGACTTTGACCTGCAAGGCGTCATCTTCCACTTTGCAGTATTCCTCGACTTTCTTCATTAATGACCAGACTGTTTTGGGGGGTCTTCTGGTTAAGGAGCTGCGGAGAGCACTATCAGGATGCAATCCCATTTTAAAGGCGGTGATGGTCATGGAGTCATTGCAGGCATCATCTACTAGATTAAAGCATTCCCAATAGTGCGCCGAATACGTACGTAGGGTTTCCCCTGGTTGGATTTGCATTGCCCAGAGAGAGTCGGCCTGCTTTGGTTGGACCTTATTGGTGATGAATTGCCCTAAAGGATTTTTGGAGTTGATAGAAGCTCTTAATCGATGTCGGTTCCAACTTATAATACCATCTGATGACCAATGGTCCCAAATTGCTCGGAAATATTCGACACATGAGGGCCTCGTCATCTGCATGAAGCGTCATGGCTTGCTTATAATGACGAATGTGATCAGTGGGGTCCGATTTTCCATCGTTTAAGGTGAACGATGGAGCTTTGAACTTTTTGGGTAGCACTGCCCTTGCGATCCGTCGCACAAAGGGGTCATATTGATCCTCTTCGTCTGAATCATTTCTTCTTCGCTTATTCCGTGCACGCGGATTTCCTTCGGAAGAACTGGAGACTTCAACTTGTCCCTTCTTTTTGGATTATGGGGATGATGAGTCAGAATCACTGCCACTATCATGTCTCCGAATTCGAGGTCGTCAACCAACCTTTCTCAGAGGTTGTCCCGGATCTTAGAGCGTGGCCGGTTGAGATTTTGCCACCTCCAAGGCTAAATCCTGTTGCAACCTCTGTTCATTTTGCTTCGCCTGATCTATAATCGCTTGCATTGTCTCATGTGCTGATGTCGAGGGTGAGGTCTGGGCAACTGAGTCGAAGTTCAAGGCCCTTCGTGCAATAATGTTCTTTGGCCCAAGCATGTTGCTTGGAGTGGTATCATCTCGTGGCGTAAGGTCGTTAGTGACTATCGGAGGATCTTCTGTCACGCCCGCCATGGATGTGCTGGAGTATTCCCATAGACGGTGCCAATTGTAGAGAAGTGGTTTGGAAATACTCTCTGGATCCTGTAAGACGCTCTTATCCTTAGCTAGTCACCTGAAAAGGAATGAACGCTCCGGTCGGGGGTGCCGGAATTAGCACTCCGACGGATAAGTCAGTGTATACTCTCTTGGTTGCTTGTATCTTAAGTTAATCTTACTTGTTCTCACATACCTTTCTTTGACTGATGCTCTTCTATTTATATTTTTCTTCTGGGCCTCAGGGTCGGGCCCACCCTCAATCCATTGCACGTTTATTTATTCGGCTTTTGTTCAACTGGTTCTTCGGCTGATTAGTCTATTCGGTCTTGCCATCGTTCAGAATGAAGCCGAATACAAATTCCGTCCTTGACTGTCTTCAGACCGTCATTCAGCTTTATTGCACGTATAACAACAATATCCGGCTCCCACAATGTAGTTTTGTATATATACACATTTTTCTATATATATACATATATGTAGATTTACTGTAGAGCATAGAAGGAATTGGCTGGCACTTCTAGAGTATTAGGTAACTATTGTTCTAAAAGTTAGCACTAAACATGGGTAAATTGGTATTGGAAAAGAAAATAAAGAAATTAATGTGAAAGAATGCAGCATGAAATTTTAGGAGATGGGGTTCACCAACAAGAGAAATTTTAGATGCCAAAACCATGAGGATGTTGGTGGTTGGAAATTGGAATTTTAGTAGATCCTTCTGTTTTACATCCTATTTTGTTATTCATTTAGAGTTGTGAATTTCTTCCTTTTCAATTTGATGAAAGATATTGGGAAGGCCAGAGTTGCTATAAAACTTAAGGCTAATACCATATTGACGTAGAACCAAGAGGAGCCTTGTGCACTAGGAAGGCCCATTTATTACTTTCTTCTAGTTTTTTTTTTTTTATCACTTAAAGAAAAGCATGTGATAGTTGAACAGAAATTGTTGAAATGATTTGAAAGTGCTCTATCATATTCCTTTTATTGTGTAATGTGTCAGCATTTTTTGTATAATTTCTGTTTTTGCTTCGTCTATAGGAAATTTATTTTTAGCTATAAAAGTTCACTTCGACCGTTACTCATTACTTCATTTGATTAATCCTTACAGGTATTCTGGTTCTACCCATTGTATGTATTCAGCTTTATTCTAAGCAGTTTGTGGTATTGCCCTTTCCTTTTGCTTTACCCTTGCTACCCTTTTCATTTTATTAGATCTATGCTAAAGCAAAGACAAGAAGGATGGTTTCTGCATCTGTATTGCAGTTTTTACTATGTGGTCCATTGTTGTATATATTTATTTATTTGAGCATGATGACCTTGGCTAGTACTTGACCTTTTCCTTTTTGCCAGCTAATCTGTTGTGATATGTATATTTTTTTCCTCAACTATATTCATCCACATAAAATCAAGTGTGTTTTTTATTTTTATTTTTTAGCCTAGTTACATTTATCAGGACAACATAACTACTTTTCTCAGAAACATATGATTTGATTATGCTTTCTTGGTGATTTAGCCACTTGCTGTACAAGTAATGTAAGACAAGTGTGAAGAAAAGTGTCCTACACGCATTTCTAGCAAAATTGTAGGAGAGGGTTGTACAACTAATAATACAAATGTTTGAAGAATTAGATAGCTATTTAAGGAGTTAAGCTATTTTAGGCCTTCTGATTCCATTGCATGCTATTTGACATCATGCAGTAGTGATGGAAAACATTTCCTCTATTTATGCTGAATGTTGGAATACTTGATAATTTTACATCATTTTATTCATATCTGCATCTTTTTATACCTTAATCCAGGTACAGTGACATTGCTAAATATGGTTTTCTTGTGATTGGAAAATATGGGCCTACCTTTACAGAAATGCCAATCCAACCAGTGCTATCGAGCTCTTCAAATGCAACTCAGATGGATAAGTGTACTGATATTGGGGGGTAAATTTCCAACTTACTGTTTGATGGTTTCTGAATAGAGACACTACTGCTTTTTTGAGGCATTGTCTTTCAGAACAGAAATTATGTGTTGATTACATCTATGAGTATCAACTCCTGTAAAACATTTTTTCCCAGGGTCGTGATTGGAATAGCCGAACAGGTCTATTCAGTCCTCCTTTTGAGCTTTTTCTTCTTGGAGGTAAAACTGATCTTTGGTTTTTTTTTTTTCCCCTATCAGTTTATCTTTTTACCGCTTTTCTGTTTTAGAACATTCATTTTAAACTCATTGCGATTTATTTATAATTTTAAAGATAGTAAAGTTCGTTGAAGATTATATGCAGGTTTATATTACAGGATTTATACCCTATTTTGGGAAGGCTCTGAATTTCTTACTTATTTCCTGGATGTATGCATACTACTGCTTTGAGTATGTGATGAATTTGCTGATGCTTTTTTTTTTTTTTTTTTTGCACCTGCTTTTAGCTATATAATTGCCAATTGCCAATTGACATTTTATAACATCTCAGGTACAAATGGAATTTCTCTGGATTGAGTTTGGACAAAAGGCTTGACTTCTTTGAATCCAACTGGATATTTTTTGCTGGTTTTGGTATTTTCCTATTCACTGGGCATTTAAGTGGTGATTCTCAAAAACATGTTGGATTTATATATTTTCATGGAATTGATGGTCAAAATTTTAGACTTATTCACCCCCCCCCATTTAACCCCATGAGATAGGGGGAAAAAAGGTTTAGAATCATGTTTCTCTACCATTTGTATGCTTTGGAAAATGATGTTCCCTGGTGATTTTGTAAGGTTATTACAAAAACAAAAAGTACTCTTAGTGGCCACTGGCCCCCCGAAGTTACCTACTTGCCTTATCATGCTTTTGTTCTTTATGAACTGAATATGTGACATGGACATTTGCTATGAGTATTCATTCCATATTGAATTTTATTAAATGTGTGTGATGCAGAAAGTTTCATTAGTAAGTGTGTACTCTTTCGTGCGAATTTGACTGTCACAATTTATTAGTGTTATGGTGGTACATTGAATAGAGTTATATTTTCTTTTAACTTCTCAGGAAACCCCTGCGTTCTGGCTATATTCCTTTTCTCTCCTCTTGTGAGCTACGGGGTCATGGCTATACTCTTTCCTCTGGTATGTTAACTCTCTCTCCTCTCTCTCTCTCTCTCTATATATATATATATATATTTCTCATTCTGTCTTAATGTCATTGGTTGACTTTTTGCTCCTGTTCTTGTTCCTGATCTTGCCATATATATGCATTTTATTTGGATTGATCTTATACTTTTAATATTGCTTTTAAGTTGTTATGTTATACTAGAAGTTGGCTTGCTTTTTGAATAACAAGATGACGAAACTCCACCATACCCTTTGAACTTTTGAAGGATTGATTGTAATTCATAACAAAGGCACTTGGTGAAGATTAGTTAACTTTGCCACATGAATGTACTCTGCCGGAATGACTGTTTTTCCTCTTAAGATTTCCTAACACGACGATGGGACAATGAAAACACAAACTTGTCATAACATTCAGTCTTCTTGCAGGCAAATTATATTTTAGCTTAGACTGGAAGGTTGACTTTTCTAAGTTCCTATTTGCGTTGTATTCTCTTGGAACATCTTTTTTGTGTGAAACTTTGTATAGGGTATTTTCCCACATGTATGATGCTTGCCACTTGGCAGGCCACATCTTATTGTTTGTCATATTTCATAGCTGTATGTTCTAGCAGTTCTTCATGATCTCAAGCATGCTCTAACTTAGGCATTATATTTTAAAGGATTCTCTCTCTCTCTCTCTCTCTCTCTCTCTCTCTCGTCCTTGCTATTTTTGCATCATTATCTATTTTTTCATTTCTTGAGTTGCAACAGCTTTCTAGGCTTAGAGAAAGTTCGCATGTACGTTTATATGCTTGCATTGATGGTGGTAACAATTGTACTTTGTAGTTTGTTCTGACAGCAACAGGTTCAGATGCTGACAAACTCATTACTTCTCAAAGAAGCAAATGGAAGGGTGCAGGTTTGGGAAGGCTTCCAATATTTTCTTCTGCAAATTATTTCTTGTAAGCTACAATTTCACCACTAACTCTTGTGTTGAAAATTTTAATCTAATGAGATTTTTAATGTACTCAATCATTTTAATTTATAGGAATTTAAGGACTCATTTATCGTCTTTGCTATATTTAATTTGACACAGATTTACTCAGAATATTTATCTCTAAAGTAGTGAGGATGTCTCGGCAGAGACAGTTTTATGGTTTTCCATGCTTAAAATCACCACACAAAAAAAAAAAAAAAACCCCCATAAAAATAAGGTCATTTAATGAAATCCTGATTTGGTTTTATTCTATAGTATTTTATAAATATCAATGTTATTTTAAATGCTTAAAGTATTTCAATGCGCTCATTCAATTTCAAATGCAAAATTTGACTTTATTTCTTGAGATTTGAAAGTATTTGTACTTATTGGCGTCTTTAAGTTTTATGCTTTTTGGCAAGGTGAGGTTTTATCCAATATAGGATTTGGCAAGTAGGCTGGATTAATTTTATTCATCTAGTTTCTCACGTGATCTAATATAATATTTTCTGAAGCACAATGGCAAGGGATGTATGCAAATTATGCTAGCAATATAGATGATTTATTACTTCAAGTTATGCTTGACTATGTGATGAAACTTTGTATTGCTATTTTGATCTTCATTGTGATTTAGATGGTGGAGACTCAAAATTACATGTCTTCTGAAGTTTTTATTTTTATTTTCTAATTTTTTATTAATTTAATTTATATATTTTTTAAAATGCAAAGAGCCTCAATATGATGTTCGAAGGTTGTTTCAAATACTTTGGCAATAATACCAATGATTCAAAATATACTAATTCAACCTTCTGTGTTAGTGTTCAGGTTGTGAACTATTGTTATTTGGTATTAATGCTTCCTAGTTTCATTTTTGAGGATTGTAGAGTGAAAGAAAGCAATGTTTTCAAACCCGGACCGGACCGGCCGGTCGGACCGGTCGGACCGGTTGGACCGGGAACCGGGCCTTGTTCCGGTCCGGTCAACCCCCTAAACCCGGAGTGGGAGCAAAACCGGTGACCCGGTGGTCAAACCAGCAAAACCGGTGACCCGGACCGGGTTGGGAGAGTTGGACCGGTCTGTTTTTTTTTTTTTTTTACCTTTTTTTTTATTCTTTTCTTTCTTTCTTTCTTATATATAAATATATTTCAAAATTTTGACTAAAGATTCTTATTTCAAGAGTCTCCTCTCATAAGGAAGAGTCTTATTGAAAGTTTGAGAAGATTATGAAAGTTTATTCCTAGTTATAGGAAAAGATTTTTCAAATAGAACCTACAAACTTTTATGTGGGATTCAATCAAATTATTTGAAACATATTGATTGGAGGGAGGGTTGAAAATTTTATTTTCCTCCAAAATTAAATCTAGGATTCAATCAATTTGTTTGGAGGGAATGTTTAAAAAATTTAATTTATTTAAAATAAGTGACTTTTTTTTTTATCAATTATGACTTTATTAAATATTATTAATAAATACTATGCAACAATTTTTATTTTTATTTGATTATTTTTATATATTTTTATTTATTTATAATTTATAGTTATATTTTTTAATTATATAATATTAATTATGACGTCACGGTTCGACTGCTTTGACCCGACGGTTGAACCGCTGACCCGTCCATCCGGTCCCTTTTCCGGTTCACTCACCGGTCTGGTTTTGAAAACATTGAAAGAAAGCATCTTCCAAGTAAACAATCCGTCATGGAGAGGGTTGTCATATATTGTTGTCATAGCAATTTTGCATCTACTTTAAACACAAACGTAATTCTATTTCAAAATTCAGTCATCTATAACTATGAAGTCCAGTATTTGGAGGTAGTGCAGAGTATTAGGGAAGAGTACAATTCTAGGAATGGTTTCAATGAGATATTTTGGACCAGTGTTGTGAAGGAAGCTAAGAGCCATTGGTTGATCTTTTGGTCCACTTACCCTTCAAGGAAGCACTTTGTGATTAGGGGGATGAGGAGAGGGTGATATGCTTAGATTTTATAGATGATGTTGTGCCAAAATGTTGCTCTACATTTTTGTGCATACATTTTATAATCTTCTTTGTATTGTTACTTTCAGCTGTTGAAAGCTATGAAGCATGGACACTCCAAAAATGGTGCCGTGGCAGTGTCCGACACGCGGACACGCCGGGGACATGGGGACACGCCGGGGACACGTACGGGACACGCCAGATGGCGTGTCCCTTTAATTTAATAATTTTTTTGGAAGGGGACACGGCAGGGACACGACGGGGACACGTGTGTCCACATCTGGACACGCCATGGGACACGGCGGGGCTCTTTTTCGAATTTTTTATATTTATTTGGGGTCAAAGTATAATATTTAAAAAGTTAAAAAAAAAAAAAAAACCAACGGGCAAAGCCCTAAATCGAACAACTAGGGTTAAAGTGAGTAAAATCAGACCTGCGCAGCCTCATCTCTCTCAGTCGAAGTCGAAGCCCTCGTCTCTCTCAGTCGAAGCCTTCTGAAGTAGATCGAAGCTCTCTCTCTCAGTCGCAGCCCTCCGAAGTCGATCGAAGCCAGTCGATCCAGTCGTCTTCAACAGTCGATCCAGTCGTCTTCCACCCTCGATCCAGTCGTCTTCACAGGTAACCCTCTTTCGCCTGTCTCTCTCTTTCGCTCTCTCTCTCTCTCTCTCTTTGCTCTGCTTTTGGTTCGAGATAGACTGATTTTTATTTTTATTTTTATTTTTTTTATACGTTTTATATTCGACTGAGATAGACTGATTTTTATTTTTATTTTTTTTTTTTTATACGTTTTATATAATTGTTCGACTGAGACTGCTTTTGGTTTTTTTGTCCTTATATGTTTATATATATAAGACTTTTTTATATAAGACTTTTTTTCTTTTTTGTTTTTTTGTCATTATATGTTTATATATATGTATATATATAAAACTGTATATAAAAAAAATAATTATAGGTTTATATATATATATATATATATACAGAATGTAAACTCTGTTTTTTATTTTTTATTTTTTATTTTTTATCCTTCTAATGTTAATGTTAATTTATAGGAAAAATGTCTAGTTCAAATTCTGCCAATAACACACAATCTGCCTTTAACACACAATCTGCCTTTGATGCTGAAGATGATAAGCCACTGTTTTCCCCTTATATTTATTGTTGGATGTTGAATCTTTTGCCTCTCTTATATTTATTGAATTAATGGTATTATGTTAGTGTTTGTTAATTTTGATTTAGAATGAATGTAATACGAATCTACATAACACATAAAAATATATATTAAAAAAAATAAAATCGCCGTGTCCCCCGCCGTGTCCGTGTCCCCATTTTTTGGAAATTCCCGTGTCCCGTGTCCGTATCCGTGTCCGTGTCCGTGCTTCATTGGTTGAAAGTTTCTAGCTCTAGATATTTTGGAAATTCACTCTGATGCAAAGGCATTGCTTGGCTTACAGAAAACTAGATTTTACAAATGTTATAGCAATTGACACATGTTGTTGCTGAAATTCTGTAATACTAGAATCTTGTTATTATGAATCATTTTCTCTATAGCAATTGATACTTGTGGACAGAAAAATCCTATACTAGTCGAAAAATGAAGGGAACGTGGTGCTTTTTATTATTGAAGTCTTAACAAAGGCCACTAATGCTGCATCTTTTAATCCATCTTCTTTTTCTGTAGGATTCAAGTCTTGTCTTTCTTCCCCTTGAAACCTCGAGAACAAATTCATGATAACAAGGCACTCTGATTAGAAGCGACTAGTTGTGACACACGAGTCATGATTGGTCAAATGTGTAAGTTGAATATGGAAACTTTTTGTACGTAGCTAGTGCTTGAATGTCCTATTTTGAGACCGCTCTGCTTTTGGTTCACTGCTTCAATTAAAATTTTATTATACGTATTTTTCATTTATCCGGTATTTTATGGAGCAGATGCTTCTTGTTACTGAATGATGTTCTGAGAAGTCCAGCGTGATGTTTATATGAAGTGCCGCGGCTCAAGGTGAAAGGAAGCAGCGAACCAGAGGTAACCATTCCGTATTTGTATTTGTATTTGTATTTGTATTTGTATGTGTATGTGTATGTGTATCTGTATCTATCTTGTGTTTATAGAAAACAAAGTGTGATTAATTGGGTTCTTATGTACATTACAGACAAGAAACAATTCAATGATCGGGTAAGAGAAATGATATGGAGGAAAATGTGTCTAGTAAAATCATAATTTTGTCATTTGGTGGAATGTGTGGCCCTTGTTGCTTAATATTAGGTGTGACTCTCAACTCCATTGTTGCTCCATTGTAATTGCTGTTTTTTGGGCCTCATTGGAGCTGTGGAAGTTTCTTAGCTGTTTTTTGGAACTTTAGCCTGTTGTTTGTTTGTCTCGGTCCCTGGTTAGTAATTTTTGTTACCGGTTATGGGACTAGTTGGTTTCGAGTGTATGTTCAAGAATGCTAGGGAAACGTGCACACCTACTTGTATGTATATATGGAAGATAGGAGAGAGATTGGGTGTCATCGTGGTCAGGGTTTGGTTTGGTGGTGGTGGTTGATGTGAGTGTGGTTGTGGTGGAGAGGAAAAATATTTCTCTAGCAAGGGTAAAGTTGCCATTTAGAAGTTTTTGACAGTTAGACTTGCGAAAGGACCATTACAATATATGTGTATATATATATATAAATAAAAGAAGACAGTGATATTTCAGGGTCATGCCACTGATATTTTAGATGAATAGAGATAGGATCATTGTAATTTATCCTTTATTTTATTTTTTTAGAAGTTTTTGGATGTAGGAAGTGATCTCTAGTGAAACTTACGATCACATGTTGGGAAAAGTGATCTCTAGTTGATTTTATATGCTTTTGAAAAGTGAGATTATAAATTTTGACATGTTAGGAAAAGTGCAACCAATGACTGCCAATTTTGTAGAAGGGCTCCGGAAAATGAGTTTGAAAATGGCTCCGGATTATCAACTCTTATAATTAAAGTTAATTTTTTTTTGGCAAAAATTTTGAAAATTTTCAAAAAAAGTTTATCAAAGTCAAGAAGTACAAAATATTTTTTTTGGGTGATCTTTAATGAATTTTTTTCAAACTGTTTTTTATTTATTTTTTCGGTTCGTTTAGATGAGTAAAGTTTTAGTGTAAAGTTTTTTAAAACGTCATGTTATTTGGTTATAAATATCCGATTTATTTAATTTTTTATGAATAATCTATTTGATGTATCTTATAATATGAATAATTCAAATAATTTGAAATAGTCCGTGGACAAAGGCCCCATCAAGTGGCATAGCAGGCACAACGTCGATCCCTTTTCATTGTGCCATTGTGCCTGTGATCTCACCCAATTTAGGTCTAGTTTTTTTGAAGACTTGAGTTTATAGTAAAAAAGTTATTATGAATTGTCTGTTTTTGTTACATATTTTTTTTAATAAATATTTAAAAAATAACTAAAATAATTAATTTTCAAACGTGATTTTAATTCACAACAATTTGGCCTTACATTGAAAACAGAAATGGGCTCAATAATTGTCACGCTCGTACCAGAAGAAGTGCAGTCAGTATTACGGCTCCATTAAATGGTGCACGTGAAGCTCGTGGGACAGTAAATTTATATTCCATATATACACGACCAGACAAGAAAGATCACAAGGCTCCTTACTATAGTAGATGAAAAATTAAATTAAATTTTTAAATCTTGTTAGGTGATAATTAATTAAGATATTGAAGGTAATATTTTCTTATATATTCTCTAATTATTAAATAATCATATTATTTATACATCATTGTAGTTAGAAAATAGATTGCTATATCAAATTTTTATGTATATATATGTGTGTGTGTGGTGAATTTGGGGTAGGTATTGTTGTGCGGCCTTATGGGCTTATTTCGGAATCCGTTTTGATAATTCGAACTGTTCACATTTTAGAGTACATTGAGTAGAACATATCCATAAAATATTAAGTTAATCGGATATCATTAACCCTTTCATCCACTCACATTTGTATCTTCAAAAATAAATGACGTTGTGATTTAAAGTATTAAAATAAATACAAATATGAACGGATGAAAGGGTTAACGATATCCAATTAACTTGATATTTTACAAGTATTTTCTACTCGATATATTTTAAATTGTGAACGATTTGAATTATCAAGACGGATTCCGAAATAAAGGCTGCACAACATTGCTTGCACAGCACAGCAGACACTTTCAAATCCGTGGGTCGCTATTCATAAATAGTAATAATATATAAATCTGATATATATATATATATATATATATATTTGATGGGGTTATATATTTGTGAACAATTATTATTTTTATTTAATTGCTCCTAAATAATCTAAATATATTAATAGATCCATTGAAATGATTTGATTTGCAGTTATTTATTATAAATAATTTGCCGAATCCTACTAAAATACCAACGATATCTCCCTTGAATAAAATTAGTACACCAATACAAGTAGTGGCATGAAGAGTGGGAGATAAGTTTGAATCCAAGATGATTATGTTCATAGTTGCATATATAATATGAAAAAAATTTCTTAGCCCACAAGCAAACTTGGATTTCATTTTCGCAGCTCGATTTGACCAGAACACGACCCTTATTTGTGAGATGGTGTCTTGAACCCAATCTCAATGTTGGCACATAATCTTACTACTTACAATCGGAATTGAGCATATAAATTATGCAGCTTGGCCAAAAAATAAGATCTCTTAAATACTACAACTTATGAATATATCTTGCCAATTATTTTTTGCGTAATATCCCAAAACAATAGTTTTGACTGTAGCTGGATTTCATAATGATAGTTCTTAGGCTTCTTCTTGGGAATATTAGTTAAAATTTAAAAGTAAACTTTTAACTCATTTTAAGTTACATTACCTTTCACAAAAAACAATAAAAAAAAGTCAAAAAAGTTAAAAAAATAAGTTTTTAACCATTTTTTCAAAACACCCCTTAGAGCTATTGTTAAAAGTGAAGGTCAACCAAACCAAAATGATTCCTACCCCCAGCTGGGGTGACCCCCAGTGAGGTGTCACTGGGGGATTGGTCCGGAAAATAGTTTTTTTTTTTTTTTTTTTTTTTTTTTTTTTCTTTTTTTTTAAGTCTGGACCAGTGGGGGCTCGCCACCTCACTGGGGTGAGACCCCCACTGGGTGTATAGATCATTACTCGTCAACCAAAACACTTTTCAAATATTTCTAAACACCTGTACATATTTTTGTTTAATTTTTATACATTTCTATACATTTTTGCAAGCATATCAAATTTATTAACTCCTATCATAAAAAATATTACAAAAATTAACAAAGTTTACCACCAAAAAAAAAACACTCACAAATATGACAAAAAATAGAATTTTGTAAATTTGAAACATAACCAATTAAAATAATGTGATTAGAACAATTGGGATCAACATAAAAGTATAAAATTTTGAAACTTGTAGGAGTATAACATTATTTTTCTGGTTACATAAAACACAGGACTTCTTTTTTTTATTTATTTTTTATTTTTTTATGGTGACAAAACACATTACCTTAGCGAGGGACAATTATAGAGATAGGACAAGACCTATGGGGAGGCCCATTTAAAAAAGTCAAAAACTTACACATAAAATAATAATGTGGGAGAATGATTGAGCAATGAAAACAAGAAAGTCATCTGAATTGACTGCCAGGGAAAAAAAAAAAAAAAAAAAAAAAAATTAGAAATTACATCTTATCAGAAAAAAAAAATTATAAAAAATGATAAATATTAATAATTAAAATCATGAATTTTTTTGTAATAATTTTTCAAAATCTTCCCTTAATGGTAATTCCTCCAAAAGAAAAAAATAATAATAATAGTCAAGTCTTTGATAGATATTCTATCTAATAAAATTGATAATTTTTTTATTTTACAACTAATAATGCAAAATAAACATATAATCAAGATTATATATTTTCATATCAATTGTAAAATAAATGTGGACAATAAAAAGACTAATCTAACTAAATAACTAATCATATACTAATTTCATAAATTGTTAATGTCTTCCCTATTAATTTTGCTAATCAAATAGGACCTCAATGCACAACAGATGGAATAGAAATAGACAATCTCTCACCTGCAATTTTATCTTATTTAGTGCTAAGAAGACATAAACTTTTCACATAATATGACAGAGGTAAAACAAATGGTGAGTTCACATGTGGATTTTATTGTATGTGGGACTCATCATTTGTCTTAGATTTATGCCTCATTAATTATGTAAAAATAATTTATTCATTTGGATTGATTCGAAATTATTTAGTGCTTCTAAAAAAAAAAAAAAAAGTATATGTGGTGTTATCTTTTAAAAAATACCATAATAACTAATTAAAAATAAATAATATGAAAGAATATTATTTAGCGCTAAGAATACATACACTTTTCACATAATATGACACGGATAAAACAAATGGTGAGTTCATATGTGGAATTTATTGTACGTGGAACTCATAATTTGTCTTAAATTTATGCCTTATTAATTATATAAAAATAATTTGTGCATTTGGATTGATTCGAAATTATTTACTGCTTCTAAAAAAAAAAGAGAGTATATGTGGTATTATTTTTTAAAAAGTAACAATTAATTAAAAATAAATATTATGAAAGAATACTCCCAAACCACTAATAACCTCGTGGCCTTAACACAAGGGACTATCATTAGCTCCTCTTTTTCAAAGCCATACTATTCTTCAACTTTTTTTCCCCTCGTAATTCCAAATAAATAAATAAATATAAAGTTTAAAATATAATATTAGGTATCATGAAAATGATCATAAAAGATTCTCTATCGTTAGATTACACATATAAAAAAATACCATACACTAATCAAATGACGAGAAATCTTCATGAAGGATTTCATGATATTTTTTTCATGATTCCTAATATTATTCATATATATTTCTACATTTTTTCTTTTTTACAAGAGAAAAGACTTTACATGATTTTTTATGAAAACAAAAAATGCAGTGCAATGTAAGAGTCTAATGATGTGTTCATATTCCAGATTTATGAAGAAATTTGTGAAGGAAACAGAAAATAAAATATATATTTTTAAAAAATTAACATCATTCACTTTTTCTTTTCTCTTTACAAATATAAAATTCAAACACAATCTATCAAGCAAGATAAACTGAGAAATGAATTTTAAGGAGTTAAAAATTTACTAATTTACATTCCACAGAGAGAGAGAGAGAGAGAGCTGCTATTTTATTTTATTTTATTTTTCTATCTCAATGGAGAAAAAGAGAAGATATATCTTGCAAAGTATATATCACAAAATTATTTGATTCTCTCATTTTTTCCTTTAATTGTTTACCACTTTACTCACACAAGCAAACCAAATTATAATACTAAACACAACCCAATATTCCCCCTATACATTAATCTCTCTCCCCTTCTGGTCCCTTTGGACCAACCTAACAAACTGCATCTCAAGTCCACAACAATCTATAAATAATGCAAAAGAAAAAACAAAAACAAAACACATTAACAAAAAAAAAAACAAAAATGACAACTAGATAATTTATCAAAAAAAAAAATGACAACTAGATAGATACCTCTCTTTATGTTGATCATCCATGAAATCAAGCTTCCAGCCACTGATTCAACTCATCACAAATTCCACTTCTAAATCTGCACCCCCAAAAATAAATAAATAAATAAAATAAAAAATAGAAATCTGTTTTTTTTTTTTAGCTTAACAAAAGAAAAGGAATTTTATTGATGAAGTATGAAGAACTTGTGTTGGATACTTCACACTAGGTGACATATGTGGTTGGATATTCACCAAACAAACATACTAATTCAAGCCTAACATGTAATTATATAGAAAACTCTATATAATGCATAAAATGCAAAGACACATTTTAATATTTTACTTTAGAAAAAAAAAAAAAAAGAGTATATAAAGAAAAATGGATATTTTTTTCATGTCCTTGAACATAAGAACAAGATGGATGCGCACCCTATACTTGTACCTGAGTGTATGTAACATTGACATAAATTTAAAGAATTTATTGTATGAGTTGAGATAAACTAACCAACTTTGATTTCATACTGTCATTGAGAAGAAGTATTTGGGTCATCCTCTCCACTATCAGTAGCTTGAGGCTGGTGTTGTTGATGATGATGCTCTAATGGATTATTTTGTTCAGAATTCATATTCAAGCTACCTCTTGAGTAAGCATTGAGAGCAGCCAACATCCCCAAATTAGTCTCAGACATTCCCAACCCAAGATGTTGAGAAGGTTGTTGTTGCATTAACATTGAACCCAATTGCAGCGGATTGCCTCTGCCCCCTTGAAATTCAAGGTTACCCGGAATATTAAACCTCGGCATAAAATGTAACGGCGTTTGAAGCGTATTTCCAGTAGTTGTTGTCGGTGCAGTGGCAAAAGGCCACATCTGGGGCTGATCAGATGAACTAGCTCCAGATGGATTGGCAGACTGGTCATTGCCACTGCCACCAGCAGCAGCAGGAACCGGCAGCATCCAGAATGTGTTGCCGGTTCCAGTGCTAGGTGCCGGAGCAACTGCCCACATGGCAGTTGCTGCCATCATGTTAGTATATTGGAGCATACTAGATGATGGTCCTCCAGCTCCTTGTTGTTGCTTATTTGATGGTGGTGAAGTTGAGCTAGCTGACACTTCCCCTTGTGGCCGTTGAGATTCTTCTTTAAACAAATCTTCTCTGAATCTTTTTCTCAAATAATTCTCCGCAGACTCGCCCCCACCACCACCACTAGGCATGGCGCGGGCAATCTGATCCGCTGTCAAAAGCTGTGGATTTTGGTGGTGGTGAAACCCTAACATGTGAGAGAACCCTTCTTCATAGTGAGGGTGGTGGTGGTGGGCTAGGGTTAAGCCTCCGAGAGGAGCAGATTTCGATGGGGGTGCTGAAATGGTGGATCCGCCACTGCGGAGCGACACGTTGAGTGTGGAGAAATTAGCGGGGATGGTGCCGGTGCCGGTGGCGGAAATGATCGCCGGTTCCGCCTGCTGGAGAAGCCACTCGATGGTCTCGCCGTCGGACTTGTGCCCTAATTCTCTCGTCAATTGGAAAACCCTAGCCGCGCAAGCCGCCGGCATCCGGATGCGCCGCCCCCTTCCGTCGACCTTGGTGTGGCGGTCTTTCGTCGACTTCTTAGCAGGGTTCTTTAGCTCGTTGTTTTTCTTCGAAAGATCATCTACAGCGAGATCGGATCGAGGAGATGGATTTGTATCTTCCGATCTGGTTGTGATGGAGAGTGGCGGCGGTTCTCCTCCGCCGCCCCCGGCAGTGGTGGTGATGCCAGATTGGATGGTGATGTTGCGGATGAATGGGGATTGATGAGATCTGGCATCAAAAGAAGAAGAAGAAGAAGAGTGGTTTTGGTGATGTGGTGGTGGTGGTTGTTGTTGGAGGTGGTGGTGGGGTTGTGAAGTGGTGGCGGTGGTGGTGGTGGTTTGTTTATTGCTATGAAAATCTGTTAGTTCCATATGTGTGGTTTGTATGAGGGGTGTGGGGTTTAGTTTTCTATAGGAATTTTGTTAGTGGGTTCAAAGCTGATACTTCCTGGGTACCCATTTTTTTTTTTTTTTTTTTCCTTTGTCCATTGATGATTGAGTTTGATCATCATCAACCCCATCCCCCACTCTCTCTCCTTCTCCTCCTCCTTGGTTACTGTTAGAGAGAGAAAGTAAAGAGAGAGAAAAACACTTTAAAGTCTATTGCAGGTCTGTCTGACCTAACTTGGACTAGGAGTTTGTGGGGTTCGCTTTGGTTTCTGATTGACTGTTGTGCTTCTTTCTCTACCCTTTGAATTCTTAATGGAGAGAGAGAGAGAGAGAGAGAGAGAGAGAGAGTAGAAGAAGAAGCCCATTCGTGGGGTATCTGGTATAGGAATGTTAAAAATAGCCTTTGTAAATTCTACTATAATTATGTTTTGAATCATGTAATTAGTCAAATTTAACACCTAATTTAATGATTAATAGTGTATTAAAATATGTACACAGAAATTTTGGAGACTGATAATCCGCCGAACCGAAAGTAGGGTTGTCTCTAATTTTTTTTTGTTTACCTATCTTAATACACTCTCAATTAACCTATTGGGGTATTTGGAATAATCTAAATAAATATAATTTTTGACTTTTTATAAAAAAATATAAAATATGGATTGAGTTTAAAATGATATGGTAGAAATGCGATATGACTTAAATAAGATGATTATAACCTAAATAGAATAATGTGATAAGATAACATATGTTATTTTAGTGCATGACAAACACCCCATTGTATAGAAATCTCCAGATATCATACTATGAATGTATTGATTGAAACAGAAGAGGATTGGTGTTAAAAAAAATATAATAATACTATATATACTAATTGGTATATTAATTAGTATACTAATAAATGATGTGATATCATTTTAAAAAATTTAGTTATTTATAATTTGTATAATAGGTAGGGTCAGTAATAATGTCATAACATATGTCGGTACACTAATTGAAATATTAATTGGTATATATAACACTGCCGAAAAAAAATATTTTAAAAATTGCTTATGACACTAAAATATATGTGAATGAGATTTATTTTAAATATAACTCACAATATCAAATTAAAAAAACGAACAACAATAACTACAACAAACACATTATTATTTTTGAGACATTTATCTAAATATATATATATATATATATTTTTTTAATTTTTCTACTTGCAGAAGAGTTAATTACAGAACCCAACTCTTTTACAAAAGTGTGAAACCTGCAAAAATACATATATATATATATATATATATATTCATCTTATTGTATTCAATTTGTGATTGATTTTTATGTTTGCAAGTTTATTTTGTATTTTTTTGAGATACCTTTTACTGGTAATAAGTCAAAAAAAAGTCAAAAATCTTCTTTTTAACATATTTTAAAGCCACATCACCTCTCACATAAAACAGTAAAAAAGTTTAAAAAATTAGAAAATCAACTTTTAATCATCTTTCTAAAATACTCCGTAGTTCATAGTTTTTGCTAGGCCTTATGAGATCAGGATTACTATTCTACAGAAATCATGTGCACATAGGTAGGTAGCTCAGTGGTTGGTTGAATTATTGTGAAATGTAATGTAATTGTGGACATTTTTAAGTTTGATACATTTTCACTAATGACAAGACTTAAACTTAATTAATATATGTAATTTACGAATGATTGCTTATATCATATGGAAATTGTCTCGTCTTCGACCTTATAAAAAATAAAAAATAAAAAAGCTTAATATATATTTTTGGCTTTTTCACTATACACATTTTTATCAATTCTCTCACTAAATGCATTGTGCATGTTGAGCTATAGTTGCAGACAAGGATCCGCCGAACAAAGGTAAATTATAAAAACATTTTTTTTAAAATTTTTTATTAAAATACGAATCACTTTTTATAGTTTTAGAAATTATATTGCACCTCCTAATATTTTTAATTTCATAACAAATCACTCATTTTATTAATAAATCATCAAGTCAATTAATAATATTTAATAATATTAGAAATATGTTTTAATTAATAATTTAAGTAATTTTATTATTGTATAGAAGAACAATTATGAATTTTATTTTTTTTAGTTAATCCTATTAAATAAAAAATTATAATAAGAGAGTATTTGTAATTTTTCAAACCACATATGGCAATCTATACTTTAAACAAATCTCAATAGGTGTATTTGTAATTTACCCGGAGAACAAACAGCTCTTTGCTAGGAAAAAATATCAATAATATAACAACAATGATTTAGAGCTCTAAATATTGAGCTCTAAATTCACCACTAGTGAGGTGAAAAAGAAAAAGAAAAAGAAAAAAAAAAAAAAAAACACACGCACAACACACATTGTGGCAATCACTAGTGGTAGCTCTAATTAGAGCTCTCAAGCATTTTTGATAATATGATATACTTGGAAAAATTATTTGAAAAAGTACATTTATAAACCCCAGTTGTTGCAGGTGTTGCATCCTATGACTTTTAATTTATATCATACACCTCAATTTCGGAGTAAATTTTGAATAGTAAAGCATTTTCAAAAGAGTTAGGCTCTGTTTGAAAGAGTTTTCGAATCATAATTCTACCCACATTCTAACATCATGTTTGGATAGAGTTTTTCAACTATATTTTCACAACAAACACAAAACTCTACAAAAAAAAAGCGTGTTTTTTGAATTTTTTTTTATTTTAAATTTGGCCTAACCGGTCGTCCCACCGGACGTTCCACTAGTCGTCTGGCTAGTTGACCAGAACAGGGGAATTTTTTTTTTTTTGACATATGTTAATTTTTATATATTCGAAAAAAATATATTCTGAATTTTTTATGTGATTTAATGAAATTTTGAGTTGTATGTTTGGTTATGAGTTGTAAATTTTTATATCAAATATCATATATTACATCAAAAATTTCCCACTCAATTCAAAACTCTTTTATCAAACAAATTTTCTATACTCAAATCATAATTCCAAAACTCACAAACTCAAAATACAATTCATACTCTCAAATCATATTTAGAAGACTCTACCAAACGCAACCTTAAGTTCCGCTACTAAGTTTTTCTATGATGAGATCGTACTATAATAATTCAATAGTGGTAGTTTTTTTTTTTTTTTTGATCATAAAAAAAAGGGCTCTGTGGTGTCATCACAGCCCCTGTGAGCCCTGACCCCGGGGGAGCCGATTGCCAGCCAGGAATTAACCCCCACCAAGTGGGGGACCCACCACTAAAGCACCAGCGAAGATTCAATAATGGTAGTTTAAAATAGAAGTAAACCTATGTTGTTTTGAAACGTATAATTCTAAAAACTATGTTGTTTTAAAATGTATACTTCTAAAATTAGTTTTATAGTCTTATACTTTCAATTGGATTATGTGTTTTTTAGTGATATGTCATGGCATGTTACACACGATATGAAATGACTTCTCCTTTGTAAGCTACCGCAATCTACCACAAATTTTCACATACATCATTGTCCTCTTTCTCTCAATTTTAGAGTGAATTTGTTTGATTGTGATTTCGTATGCTTATTATGATTTAAAAAATAGTAAATTTTTTTTAGAACATCCATAATTTTCATTTTTTTTTTAACCAAAAATTATTTTTGAAAATAATTTTTTTTTTTTTTGGTTGTGTCCTAAAAAAAAAAAAAAAAAAAAAACACAACTAAATTTCTGGCCACTGGTTTTGTTGTAGTAAATATGGGAGTGAGTGAGTGAGTCCAGAATGGCAGATAGACAAGCATCTGATAAAGCATCTAATGCGCTAGGACAGCTCATCGCAACTTTTCTTTCTTTTTTCATTTTTTCATTTTTTAATTTTTTGCTTTCCTTTTTGAGTTGTTGGCGAGTTGGGCACCCTTTAATTTTGATATTTAATTACTAGCCTTCTAAATTATACACGCTAAAATTCTTTGAACACTCAGATATATCATAAATCTGATATCTTAAAATGTTACATACTATCTCATTTTTATCGCATTAATGTGAGTCATATTATTTTGTGTCTAAGAGTGAGAAAATAGAATAAGAAATGAAATTATGTATGGTCTTAAGGCTTTATTTGGCAAGTGGTGATTTTAATCAAAAAGTCAATAAAAAAAAAATCAAAAACTAACAATTTATATCAAAAAGTCAAAAATTCATTTTTCTCTCTACTTTTTACACATCTTTTCGTGAAAAATCAAAAAGTCATTCCCAACATACTTGTTTTTTTACATCATATTTTAGCCAAAAAGTCAAAAAATTACTAAAAAAATCAAAAAATTACTAAAAA
The DNA here is from genome assembly GCA_030407325.1 of Camellia japonica. Classification (NCBI taxonomy): domain Eukaryota; kingdom Viridiplantae; phylum Streptophyta; class Magnoliopsida; order Ericales; family Theaceae; genus Camellia; species Camellia japonica. Next base: position 1,127,277 of record JAPPVO010000024.1, on the reverse strand, counting down.
AAGATGTTCCCAAACGAGGCCCTCTAAGAATAAATACTTATATTATGAGAGTAAAAAGAATAATGGGTGTGCAATTAGAAGGGAAATTCTATTTTCACACATCAAATTATCTCTGTGTACATCTTTTCTTAGTCAACACATTTATTAATTTGGTTTTACTTCTTTATCTCAGTCTACACACTTTACATTCCAAATATACCCTCACTTTCTCTGTGCACATCCTCTCATTCCATCATTTCTCACTCCAAAAACCTTAACCCTAACTATACCAGCTACCAACGACGGTGGCAACGACGACATCAACCACTGTCCTTTCCCAACTTTTAGCCATTCTTACATAGCCCCCCCACGTTGCCGTCACCTCCATCGCGATCTTTTTTTCCAAAAATTCCAACTCTCTCTCTCTCTCTCTCTCTCTCTCTCTCTCTCTCTTACTCACACACACACACACACACACACACACACACAAGGTTCAGGTGTGATTAATGCTTTGTTTGAGGTTTTGGGGTCTGTTGATTTGATTGCAGTTAAAGAGTCTTCATTCCTTGGTTATTGATGTTTGGTCAAATGATAGCAATCTACAACTGGAGGCTACTACACAATTTCGTAAATTACTTTCAATAGGTATATTGTAACAACTCCGACCCATGATAAACGTTAATCCATGCTTAAATGTGCCTAACAAGTACTTAAGAAGAAATCCTAAATCAATTACTTGTGCATTGCATTGTTTGTATTTATATCTGTTAAACGTAGAAAGATCAGTTCATGTTTCTGTTTTGTTTGTAAATTGAAGGCCTTATCGGCATCCAATTCAGAAATTAACTTGATATATGTGTTATTCAGGATTTATAGAAATTTGTAGTAGGTTTAATTGAAATTTGATTCGGAACGATTTAAATAGATTAATTTGATGCCCATGTGATTAGCCTTAATTAGCTATCATTAGGCAAGCCCATATAAGACACCTTTTTGCCTCCACTCATCCATTTTTCCTTCATTCAACACACTCTTGAGCCTATACATACACACAAACGTAAGAGAGAGAGAACAATAAGGAGATTGAGCTCACCCAAGAGACTTGCTAAGAAGAGATAGAATTGAACTTAGAGATTTAAGAATTAAGTCTCTAGCCCTTAATTTTGGGAAGTCTAGGCAAAGATTCAACCTTTATATTGTCTAAATATGATGTGTAGAACTTGAACTCTAAGGCATTAGGAAGGTTGATATAAAATTTGAGTTAAACTTGAAGAATTGTAACTCAAATCATGCATACATGCATGTTTCATAGCATTTTGAAGTGTTTTCAAAGATTTTCTCTCATGTATGTTGTAATTCTAGCATGGTTTGAAGAATTCATAACATTTCTCACCATTGGACCTCCTTTAATCTTGTTTTGGGAGGTTGAAGTTTATAACAACTCATGCATGTTATGTTTCAAAGCTTTGAGTTTGAATTTTGTACCATTCACATGTTCTTGAACCTTGATGTTGCGAAACGATCCTAAATTCACTAAGTTTTCCAAGTTTACATAAGTTGTCTTAAGTTTTCCATCCAAAAGAACATGAATTTCATCATTGGATTCGAGTTTGGAGCTTGGGAGTGTAATCTGGAAATTCCAGATTTTGCACTTCTGCTCGAGCGGAATACCTCACGCTCAAGCGACCACCTTTGTTTTTGCATCTTCACTCGAACGACCAGAAGTCTGCTCAAGCGTGAAGTGCATGCTTCCAGAAGTTTCATGGTTTATAGACTGTTCGAGCGGCAAAAGTTACGCTCAAGCGGGGAGTTGAGTCTCACGCTCGAGCGACCGTCGAAGGTGAAAATCACATAACCAGTACTTTTTCAAAATTTGCAGATCGCTCGAGTGTGGAAGGTTGAGCTCAAGCGGCCCCTCACATGTTTGCTAGTTCGCTCAAGCGCGGAAAGCTACGCTCGAGCGGGGACTCTATTTTCAGAAATTTCACCAAGTGTTTTCTAACGCATTTTGGCATCCTCATTATATCCTAAGCATTTCTAAGTCATGTTTAAGATACCATAATGAGGATAAAGAAGTAAAAACACACCAAGACTAAAAAGAACTAAGTTAATATTTCCGGGTGTGTAATTCTATATGTATTCGTTTTGTACCCGTGTAGGTCATGCGCCTCAAGAGATTTGAATTGTCTACTCTATTCGACTATTGAAGCCATCTGTTATTTGTGAGTAATAATTTTGTAAAGTTATGTTTAATTTTAATTATTTTCTGATGATATGAAATGATCAATTTTCTGAAATGCTATGTTTTAAATGAATGAATGGTTGTCTAAGTTTCAGAAATGTATTCATGGCATCTTTAGCATCATATGATATATGTCCCTTTTATGGGTCATCGGAATATCTTTATGGCAGTCCTATCATGGGTCATCGGAATGTCTTTATGGCCGTCCTTTTATGGGTTATCGGAAATGTCTCTGTGCACATGAGTCATTGGAATGTCTTTATGGTCGTTTCTTTATAGGTTATCAGAAACGTCTCTATGCACATGAGTCATCAGAATGCCTTCAAGGCCGTCCCTTTATGGGTTATCTGATTTGTTAGCACTAATGGATGTACCACGTATAATCATATGCAAAATCTGAATATGAAAATGAATATGAACATGTATATGAATTTTTTTGTGATTTGGAATCTAAATATGCATAGGACTCTATTTCTGATAAAAATCTGTCTCTGATATAAATTCTGATTTCTGACTCTGTGATGAACATCATTCATTAAAACCCTTTACTTGATTATTATTCACTGCGCTCTCGCTCACTATTTATATTATGTATGTAGGTGATCAGACGCGTGACCAGGCTCAAAGTTGATGGCCTGGAATTCCGTTTTGTTAGCCACCCTTTGCACCTCTCGAGGAGGTTCCGGATCATATTAAGTCTCGTGGTCATATTTGTTTTGTATTTCAGAAATTGGTCATTTTGTTTTGACTATGGACAAGTCCTACTTGTATGTAGAGTGTATGAAGTGACGTGTAATTACTATACCTTTGACGTCACTCGTCAGCTTATAAAAGTTTAAAATTATCTGTCTCATATATGTCTTCACAGCTCAATAGACTATGTATGTTTATATATTTGCTTCCGCAGCCCCTAATTACATGAAATTCTGTTAAGAGGCCTTTGATAATCCAATGATTACTGCTCGGTTACGACGCTAAACCTATGGGGGCGAGTTTGAGCCGTGACAGAAATGATTACGTTTTGATGTATGCGGCTATATTTCTTCTGATTAACTTTCGGAAGATTAATTGTTCAAATTTCATTTTCAGAATGAAGTCTGCCGATTGAAGAAGTTATACAATCTGGTGTTGTTTCCTGCTTTGTATGGTTGAGGTTTGGGCATAGATGGCGATGGTCGGCGGTGAAGTAGCTCAAAAGAATAAAATTGTGATTCTGAAAAAATTCATCAAGTGTGTGAAGTAAGGAAACTTGGTGTGTGAAAATAGAATTTTCCCAATTAGAAGCTTCATACTATTAAAAGGGCAATCATGTGAAGGACAAAACTGCCCTTAAGAGTAGAAGGCTAACTCCAAGATTAAACAAACCCTCCTTATTTTGCGTAAGTATAAAAAAACGAATTTATTTTACCTATCTACCCAATTAAAATTGTTTAAAGAACCTCTCGAGACTTTTCAAAAGTAATTAATATGAAGAAGTGATATTAAAATAATTATTGTAATAGTTTATTGAAGAGAATAAAATAAGGTGATTGAGAGTAGTTACAATAATTAACATATCTCTTTGAAAAAGAGATAAGTTATATATTTAATAAAAAGTTGTAAATAATGGGATGTGCTATAGTTGTAACAATGATTTCAATCTTTGCAAGTCAACAAATTTGAGGAACTTAAGAAACTTGAGCTGAATCAATGTTGGCCAGAAGAATACATTTTTGAAATATCCACACTCAAAAAATATATACATAAACGTTGGATTTCTTAAGGCTCAACTAATGTATTTGTTAAAAAAAAATAAAAAATAAAAGATTTACTCAATGCTTTTAAGCATGCTTGAAAAAGGACAAATTTGTCCGGTGGAATCCAAATTTTAAATAGTAGAGTTTGCCCAAATCATTACCAACTTTTATTTTATGGATCATCCCTATTATCTATACAATAATATGATTCATCAACACTAATCTTCCAGATAGTTCCACCTGGACCCACTTTCTCCCTTTACAATTAGTTTTAATTTGAACATAGATAATCACAAAAAATATAAGAAATCCCAATAACCACACAAAACCCAACCTACATCCTCCTCATCCTCAATCATCCTACCACTATTGTATTCAATAATGTAATACATAATCTGTCACTATAAATAGAAAATTAAGTTCCCCTCTTTCTCTCTCTATGACAATTTTTTTTTCTTTATAACTTGGTATCTATTTCGGAGATTAATCTCACCGTCTATTAATGGAGAACCATTAAAGTTGGTATAAAGTTTCATATGAATTAGTCCTAATAAATTACTTATAAATAAAAGATTTCGAATATGATGGCCTTGTTTGGTTTTTTTTTTAGAAACAAATTTTGAAATTTTTTTTTTAAAATTTTGTTTGGTTTAGTGATTTTAGAAAAAAAAAATTCAAAATCATTTTTTATCTCCTGCACATCAATTAATTACTTTTTTCCTCTCCTCTCCCCTTCTCAATTACTTTTTCTCTCTCACACATATCTACTTAACTACAACAAAATATTAAATCATCTTAAACTCCCACACTCTAAAATTATTTTCAAAATATACAACCAAACAAATCAAAAAAAATTTTAAACTCTCTTCCGAAGACTTTTTTTGAAAAATTTATCTTCCAAAATCAAACCAAACACCCCCGATATCTTCATGAGAGCATACTTCCAGTTTTAACTACCAAACCAACTCCTTAAAATTTTTTCTCTCTCTATGACAATTAGACACGGTTAGTTTGGTATAATTTATTGAGATTATTTATGATTTTTTATTTTAATTTGAAAATATATATTTGTATATTTGATATAATTTTTTAGATGAAAATAACTTACATAAACCCTGTTTGGTAGAGCTGTGTGAAAGTGCTTATAGCTTATGCCTAAACAGCTTATAGCTTATAACTTTCAGCTTAAGCTGATTTCCAGCTTATTCTTAAAACATTTCCTGCCCCACTCAAAGAATAAGTTGATTTCTGACTTCCAAAAAGCTATAAGCTATAAGTTATAAACTAAACCAAACACATCAAAATAGATTAAATTAAGCTGAAAGCTGAAATAAGCTGTAATTAAGCTCTGCCAAACAGGCACATATGATGTAAAAAAATTATTATAAGAAGCCTGGAGAGAAATGCTTTCAATTTATTTTTTTATTATTTATAAGGGCAAATTACATATATCCTCTCGAGGTTTAGCAAAATTACAGATACCCTCCTGAGGTTTGAGAAATTACAGATACCCCCTGAAGGTACTATTTACATAACAAATTAGGGGGTAAATTGTTATAAAAATATAAACTTCATGGGACAATTTGTTATGAAAATATAAATCTTAGGAAATATCTGTAATTTTCAAAATCTCAAAAAGATATCTGTAATTTAGTTAAATCTCGAGGGAAGTATACATAATTTGCCCTATTTATTATAACTAGAGGTAGAAAAATTTGCACATGCTTCTCACTTCAACTAATGGGTATATTTGTAATTAAGAATAATCTGTTATTTGAATTATTTTGTAATTTCACTGTTGCGTCTGCTAGGCAAAGGACAGTGGAATTACTGTTTATACATCATTTCATCTTTGTTTGGTTCTCCATTTATAGAAAAAGGATTCTTGACAGCGACACTTCCATTACCCTTTCTTTCTCTGTTTTTTGTTTTTTTACTTATTCATTCGAATTTTGTTTTTTTAAATACAATTAATTATATATTTTTAACATAATTACACTATTTTTTAAAATTTTAATTTATATAATATTTAATTTTTTTATCAATAATTTGTAAAGGTTATTTTTTGATAAATTCTCTTTTCAAATATTTTATTTCATCTAATCTGTATTCTTTTTGAATATTCCATTAAATCTTATTTAATATAATATGACCAAATTATCATTTCTAATTTTTGTGTACATGTTTTTATATTGAAACTAATAATAATAATCTCTCATTTTATAGAGAAAATCTTTCCCTTATTCCACGGAGAAAATCCCACCCTTATTTTAAGGAGAAAATCTCTCTTGCATTTCATGGAGAAAATCTCAAATTATGAATTTTGAACCTTTTTATAATTTGAAAAATTTAAAAATAATGCAGCAAAAATCTGAATAAAAATTAAAATACAATGCGAATGTTCACAGTAAACAACAAACATACAACTAGCTTTTGAAAAAAAAAAAAAACACGTACTAAAGTACGAAGTGAATGTTCACAATAAATAACATACAACTAACCTTCGAAAAATAAAATTCATACCAAAATACAATGTGAATATTCACTATTTATAATTAACATACAATTAGCCTTAAAAAAAAAAAAACCCATACTAATGTAAACATTAATATTGCAACGTGAAAATATAAAAATAAAATTAAAAAAAGTGAAAATCAACTATTTTCATTGTTTAATGGTAATAAAATGATTGCTCAACTAATAAGCATAATAACAAAAACAATAAATATACAATTAACTTTTGAAAAAATAAAACTTATATCAAAATACAATGTGTCTGTTCACAATTTATAATTAATATATAATTAGTTTTTTTAAAAAAAAAATAAACTCATACCAATGATAACATTCACACTACAACGTGAAAATATAAAATAAAATTGAAAAAAGTGAAAATCGAATATTTCGATTGTTTAATAGTAATAAAAATGATTGTTCAACCAACTAGTATAATAATAAATAAAAAAATACAACTAATTTTCGAAAAAAACTTCAAAAAAAGAAAAAAAAAAAACTCATCAAAATACAGTGTGAATATTCACAATTTATAATTAATACACAACTAACCTTAGAAAAACTAAATTCATACCAATGTGAACATTCACATTGCAACATGAAACAAAATTGAAAAAAAAAATGACTATTTCAATTGTTTAATTGTAACAAAAAATGATTTTTCAAATAATAAGTATAGTAACAAATAACTAATGATATGTGAACATTCACATCTTGCAAAATATATAATTATGTTTATATCTATATTCCAATACTTATTTCTTAGACTTTCAAACAATGTAAAATGCGAACATTTACATTGATTGACAAAAAATAGAAACAATAATAGCAATAGAATTAGAAATCTAAAAATAAAAAAAAAAACCTCAATCACTTTAAAAACAAAAAAATATCACCAACATATATTTTCATCTTCATCATCATCTTTATCACTATCATTAATAATCTATGCAATTTTACTATTTCACCAATCCAAATCAAACCAAACCCACATTTGAACAGTATGTTTGTAACAAAATTGACTGGATATAAACAGAGGTTCAACTTACAACAATGGATGAACACAAAATTTCGAACATAAAGTGACAATAGAGGAACACAAAACTTCACCGCAACAGCAGAGGAATATAATATTATTTCACCATCATGTGTAAACTAGAGTTTCTAAACTCTATCAAATAGAGAATTTCGAAACCCTAACACAATGAAACAATACCACAAATGTGAATGAAACTGATCAAAAAGAAAAACGTAAATAATGATAACTACCAAAATAGTGGAAGTAACAAAAACAAAAAAGAAATTTGTATATCTTTTTCTTTTTTTTATGTATACATATCAACAATAGACATAAGGGTATAATAGTTCAACAAATAATAATAATCAGGAAAAAAAGACTCATGGAATAAAAATATAAATATATGAGACTAATTAGATTATAATTTTTCTTAATAGATTTATTGGATTAGAACACTTTCAAATGTGATTTATCAATAAAAAATTCAATTGGTAAATGGTAGGGATGAAATAATATTGATGTAAAGCCGGATGTAATCCCTTTTTTTATACGATTTTAAACAATTTGGGTAAGAGTAGATTTAAAGTGAGATGCACGATATTGATGTAAAATTGATGAGATATAACTAAAACTCAAATTGATTATGATTCATTAATTTGTTTTTAAAATAAATTTTATGAGAATGTTTTTTCTTAGTTTAAGAAAAAATAAACTAATTTTACAGTTGTGATTAGGAAGTTTAAAGGAATTGCTCTAACAAAAGTTTTAATGAGCTGGCATAGAGTAAAAAAATAAAATAAAATAAAATGAAAAATATATATCACATTAATAGTGGATGAAATTCACTGTCAACTTATCAGAATCGACTTAAAATTCAAGAAGTGGAGTTGTAAAGTATTATTTTTTAATTTTATTATTGGCTCGGTGAACACACTCCTATATTTGTACAAGCTGCAGTTAAATGCTAATTCAAAGTTGATGCTCATATCTTTCTGTTCCCATTAACTTTACCCTTTTAACCTTTTTCACCTCCCCATATTTACTTTCTCTGCCAAGCAAAGGTGAATAAATGCTTTGAAAATAAAAATAAATTTCAATGATAAAAGCTGCAAATGAAATGAGTGTTTGCCCATAAAAAAAACAAATAAATAAATAAGAGGAGAAAAAAAAAGGAAAAAGAAAAGCAGAAAAAATGATGCAAACTCACCCTCTTACTTTTCATTAATTTTTAATTTCAGTCCCCTTACAAGGCGGACGGTAAAAAGTATAAAACTTGAAAAAAAGTTACGAGTTTTACAGTAATACCCCTATATTTTGGTGCCTTTGTACTTGGCTCTGGATCTCTATAAAGTTTCATGTCATTTTTAGAATCAATTGGGGCATCTTCAAAGCCCAACAGCTTTTCCTTTGTACCCAAAAAAGAACATAAATTACATTCAAGGTGGTGTAAGACCAAATTTTTTCTTATGAAATTAATTAAGAAGTCGCCCTTCCTTGTATATAAAAAAAATTTAATTGTGTCCTACTTTTACCAAATTCTACTTTAGTCCTTTTATTTTTAATTGTATCATAAAAAATGGCACTTCATCAGATTAACATCTATGTAAGATTGTAAAAAAAAAAATCGCTGAAACTAAACCGACCACTCAAAAAAACAATTGAAATTTCAATGTTTGATCAATTTTTCATAAGATATAATATGTTTTAATTTTGAAAAAATTATACGAATACAGGCCGAACTAACTGAATATTATATTTGAATTTTTTTAATAAATTTTTAACATTGCAAGAAATAGTGGCCAATATATATATATATATATATATATATGTTGTGTAATAAAGATTACGATGAAAGACAATTATAAAGCAATCCCTATGAGAAATTATTCAATACTCCATTCATTTTACTAACAGTCATATTTTACATTGTGTTCTAAAACTAAACACAAAAGTGATGTGTTCTATAATCAGATCAATAATTATTAATTTAGAGCACCACTTAAACTTTCTCCAAAAACACTGATTAATTTCTCCACATTTTTTCTATTTATTCCCAATGTGCAATTTTATAAGTTTATAATAAACATCTAAAATCTCACATGAATCTCTTTTTTAAATTAAATCGAAAAGCAAACCCTAACATGTGGTTGATTTTGACTTCTCAACTAACAAGATTTCAATTTGATGCGAATTATTTTCTCAACCCAACCAAACTGGATCGATTACACAATGACAAAGTTGCTTCGTAGCAAAGTCCGCGTCGCAAATTTAAAATCCATGCAGCAAAAAAGAGCCCAAACCCATTGGGCCTTTATTTGTTTAGCTCTGTTTGTTACCCGAAACTCTGTTTGTTGTTATTTTGTTGTCCGGGTTTTGTATATTGTTTGGGCCTTTTGTTTGTATAATGTTTTGGTCGGAGCCTAAAGAGTTATGTTAGGGATTTTAAATAATTTATTAAAATTTTTATCAAACCTTTTACATGAGTGTGGATTCCACACACCCATGTGAGCAGTTTGATAAAAAATTTAATAAATTATTTGGTGTCCATAGCATTTCCCGAGCCAAAACCCATAGATTTGGGCCCTTAATTTTACATTGTTTTGGTCTGGGCCTGAAGCTCTGTTTGTTACCCGAAGCTCTGTTTGTTATTATTTTGTTGCCCAAATTCAGTATATTGATTGGGCCTTTATTTGTATAATGCTTTGGACTGGTCCTAAATCCATAGATTTGGGCCTTTACTTTTACATTGTTTTGGACTGGGCCTGAAGCTCTGTTTATTATTATTTTGCTGCCCAATTGTTTTGTTATTTCGGCCTTTATTTGTTTAATGTTTTTGTTTGGGCCCAAACCCACAGGTTTGGGCCATTATTTTTACATTGTTTTGGTCTGGGCCTAAAGCTCTGTTTGTTACCCGAAGTTTTGTTTTCATTTTATATTGTTGGGCCTTTTATTTGTATATTGTTTTGGTCTGGGCTAAAACCATACAATGAAGCTGTATTTGTTAGGGTTTGTTTGGTAACCATTTCTTTTTCAGTTTTCAGTTTATATTTACAAAAATTTAAAAAATTATTATAAAAACTTGTTTGATAATTTTTTTGTTCATAAATAGTTGGTTTAGTTTGTAAATTTGAGAAAAAAACGTAAACTCAAAAAATAAGTTTACGTTGGTTTTTAAACAGAAATTTAAAAATTTGGCGAACAAATTTTTTTTCCAAATAATTTTTCTTTTCAATTATGTTTTTTAAAATAATTTTTGTTCAATTAATTTTTTTTCAATTATTTTTTTCCAATTATTTTTTTTTTCAATTAATTCTTTAAATTATTATTATTTTTTTTCAATTATAATGTGTATGATGGAGAAATTAGTCTAAGGTCCCTCTCCCATATTTAATAATAGAAGAGATCCATAATATTATTTTATAATGTCTAAAGTCCCTTAACCCTACACCCACATATTACAGAGAAATTTGACTCTCTCAAACTAAATCTTATTTCTCTCTCTGTCTTCCCTATTTCATCTGTCTCTCTCTCTCTCTAAATCCAAACCTCTCCAAATTTCTCTTCCGAAAACAAATCAGAATCGGAATCGGAATCGGAATCCAAACCCAAATCCGAATCCAAATTTAGAGTCGAAATTGCATTTCCCCTCTTCTTCATCTTTAGGAGACTCGATTGCTTTTCCTAATCGATTGAAGCTCTTTGATCGAGCTTCAACTCTCTCTTCTCAGTCTGTAGCTCGAGACATCCCAGCAAGCTTGTCGAGGACCAATGATGGTTTGTCGAAGGAGAAGAAGAAAGGGTTGTTGAAAAATTCGAGAGAGCTGTGGCGGAGATACGTTGACTGGCTCTATCAGCACAAGGATTTGGGGCTGTATTTGGATATGAGCCGAATCAGATTCACGGACGAGTTCGTGGAGGAGATGGTGCTTAAGTTTCCAGCGGCTTTCAAAGCCATGGAAGAGCTTGAAAAGAGATCGATTGCGAATCTTGATGAGGGGTGAATGGTTGGGCATTATTAGCTTCGAAACCCTAAGCTTGCTTCGAAGTCAATCCTGAGGTTGCAGATTGAGAAAATGCTTAAAGCTGTGTGCAAGTTCGCCGATGATGTTGTTAGTGGTAAGGTTTGTTTTTTTCACTCAAATTGTGGATTTTTTTTGGGTAGAGAATTGATGAGAAATGCTTAATTGAGTGTGTTTGTTGGAGCATATTTGTTATGTTGTAGTTCTATTGTAATTCATCAAAAGAGAGTGAGCAAGCAGACCCCGTTTGTGGACTTTGGTTTTTAGCCAAAGATAGAACTAGGAGAAGACTTATGTGAAGGTCTTTGCTTTGTTCAAATTTCTCTGGTATTGGATTTTTTCTGCATTAACGATTTTTTTAACAAAATTGAAAATTCTCTGGAGAGAAACAGAGAATTTCTCTGGGTTTGATTTGTACTTTTCAACTCTAAATTGATTGTTTATGGTTCTGACTTTGAATTTTTTCTGCATTAGTGATTTTTTCAACAAAATCAAAATTTCTCTGGAGAGAAATAGAGAATTTCTCTGGTAGGTCTTTGGCTGTTCAAATTTCTTTGGTATTAGATTTTCTCTGTATTAGTGATTTTTTCAACAAAATCGAAATTTCTCTAGAGAGAAACGGAGAATTTCTTTGGGTTTGATTTCTATTTTTCAACTCCAAATTGATTGTTGTTATTGCATTTATGGTTCTGACTTTGGATTTTCTCTGCATTAGCGATTTTTTCAACAAAATCAAAATTTCTTTGGAGAGAAACAAAGAATTTCTCTGGTATTGGATTTTCTCTGCATTAGTGATTTTTTTCAACAAAATCAAAATTTCTCTGGGTTTGATTTCTACTTTTCAACTCCAAATTGATTGTTCTTATTGCATTTATGGTTCTGACTTTGGATTTTCTCTGCATTAGAGATTTTTTCAACAAAATCGAAATTTCTCTAGAGAAAAACAGAGAATTTCTCTAGGTTAGAAAGAATTTCTCTAGTCTAGAATTTCTCTGGTCCAGAATTTCTCTAAATAGAATTTTTCTAGAAAATTCAGAGAAATTCTCTGGATGAAATTTTTCTAGATCAATTTGAGGGACCTTAGACATTATGAAAATATTAGATGTCCCTTATGCTATAAAATCTTAATACCAGGGATCCTAAAAAAAAAAAAACCCCGTGTATGATCCCATTGTCGTAAATAATAAAAAATAAATATAAATATTTTATGACTGAACAAACATATTTTTTAGTTTATATTTTTAAAATTTTTCAAACATTATGTTTAAACTAAACGCGTTTGTAGTTTATGTTTTTCTAAAAATAAACAAAAAACCAATTTAACCATTTCATTTTCAGTTTTCAATTTATATTTATAAAAATTTAAAAAATTGTCATAAAAACTTATTTGATATTTTTTTTGGTTTATAAATAATTGTCTGAATTTGTAAATTTGAGAAAAAATCGTAAACTCAAAAAATGAGTTTACGTTGGTTTTTAAACAGAAATCTAAAAATTTGACTAACAAATTTTTTTTTTCAAATAATTTTTTTTTCAAACAAATTTTTTTCAATTATTTTTTTTCCAAATAATTTTTTTTCAATTAATTTTTTTTAATTATTTTTTTCCAATTATAATGTGTATGATCCCATTGTCATAAATAATAAAAAATAAATATAAATATTTTAAGCCTGAACAAATATATTTTTTAGTTTATGTTTTTGAAAATTTTCAAATATTTTGTTCAAACCAAACACGTTTTTAGTTTATGTTTTTCTAAAAATAAACAAAAACCAGTTTATAAAGTTTTTGTAAATATAAATAAAAAACGTAAACGTTACCAAATGATAAAATTTTTGTAAATATAAATAAAAAACGTAAACGTTACCATACGCTACCTTAGTATTTTGTTGCCCAAATTTTGAACTCAACCCAGGTTTCTAAATCTGGGTTGAAAAACATTAAAAATAAATTTGAGGAAAATATAATAAGAAATTCAAAATCACTCATTATTTTCAAATTGTTTTCCTTTTTTCGTAGAAAAATAAAAAGAATCTTTTTGGTGTTTATTTTTTTACTGCACTAGTTTTTATTTTTTTTAGAAAATAAATTTTGAAAATGAAACCAAATAATTTTAAACCCCATAAATTGTAAGCCACTAAAAAAACAAGGGGATTTTTTTTTTTAAGGTTCATGGTATTAAAATTTTATAGTATAAAGGACACTCAATATTTTCATAATGTTTAAGATCCCTTAACATCGATCCAGAGAAAATTTGATTCAGAGAATTTTTCTGGACACATCACAGAGAAAATTCTAAATTTCTCTGGATATATCACAAAGAAAATTCAAAATAGGGCAAAGAAAATTGAAATTTCACTGGATTCAAACTCTTTTAACATATATTGCAACCAAGTCAGAATCCTTCAAACCTCAAACATCTGTAATCTCATGATGAGCTTAAAATTTACTTAAAACCAAACCATTGCACATCATGGTTGGTGAACATTGAAACCAAGAAATGTACACAAACAAACTATAGATTTCCAAACCAGAGAATTTCTCTGGTCCAAACTAGAGAAATTCAATTAAAATTTCAATATTTAGCGACCAAATTTGGCGACTAAAACCTTTTTAGTCGCTAAAAGTCAGACCTTTACCGACTAATCTTGCTATTGGTCGCCAATATTTAGCATTTTAGTAGCCATATATTAGTTATTGGCGACTAAAAAAAAATTTAGTTGCCAAAATTCTTGTAAATAGGTGACTAAAAATGTTTTAGTAGGCGTTTGTCTATTTTTTGGCTACTAATTATGATAAATAGGTTCTTCTTATAATTATCTTTTGGCTAAATCTTTGGCGACTAAATCTTTTGGCTACTAAATCTTTATGATAACTTTATGAACATCTTTCTCTTATAATTTTCTTTATTTTAGTCACTGATAGTTTAGTAAAAAAGCTTTATGATAACTAAAAATGTTTTATGATAATTAGTAGCCAATATTTTTGGCTGCTAATTCATGTAAATAGTTTAGTAAACAGGTTTTTCTTAGTCTGCCGGTCCTTGTGCTTTATGAGAAGTACCAGGATCAAATTGACGAGAAGCTGATTGTAGCTCAAAAGATCATTCAGACGCAGTTCAGGAAAATTGATGATAATATCCTAAGAAAGCTTCCACTGCCTCTTAACAAGGAAAAAAAACTCAATAGGCCAAGTGTAACTCCCCCCTCTCCCTTTCTGTTTGTGTGTATGCAGTGTACACAACATGCATGCTTGATAAAAGTGCCCTTTTTAATCACTGTGCATGCAAATGACAATGTTTCAATCTTGTTTTTAACTATGTTTAATTTATATTTTATTATCACAATTAATAATTGCACTTCTTTAAACAATTTATGTATAAGTATTGGTAGTGAAGTTATACTTCCAATAGATTTATCTAAAGTAACTGGAGTTTCAATAGACAATTTTAGTTAATTGAGAGTTGGTACCACGAGTACTAAGAAAAATTTGTCAACTTTTTGTGTTTTTGTTTTTTTTTTTTTTTTCCTTTTGGATTTATGGTCAAATTTTTTTTTCCTGATGCTTTAGCTTAGTTTAAGTTTTTTACTGTTCTACGATTTTGATATATATATATTTTTTTATGTTGGTTTGTTTTCCTTGGATGATTTTGGGTTATTTTGTGTTAACATGAATCAGAGTTGTTTATGTTGAAATAGATTCTCTACATATTAAGCCACGAATATCCATCTACTTGTTTGCCTCTTGCCCCTTAAAAGAGATGCTTCCTGCCTGCTTCATTTGAGTCATTGTTATCTAGAAACATCTTTGTGTTGAGGCTTCTTTTCTATGACATAAAGTTGCAAGTGTAATTTAGTTTGTTAGATGTTTACATGTATATATGTCCACATGTTTATGTGCTTAATTGGTATTCTCACTCTCGTATTGAGTTGATAGACGTAGATATTTTGAATAGATTGAACTGCCAAATCCAACTTTCTGCTGCATGTGATGATGTTTGAGCTATAAGTAAAATTCTTGTTTTTTGGGATTGCTATATATTGGGGTGGTTATAAGAAAAGATAGAAATGAAAATACATTCAGTGCAAGTTACAAATGGTACCAATGAAAGAGAAGATAAGAGAAAATAGATTGAGGTATGAGGAACATGCTGAAGAATTCAAGGCTATGAGGAACCCTTGAAATAGATTAATATGCATGGAAAATAATACTTAAAAAACTATTTACTTGTGATTACCTTGTAGAATAAAATTAAAAAGAGTTTTGATTATGTCAATTTGTAGTGGGCAATACCATCAAGATAATCAAAGAAATAGTTATCTATTCTGTGGGGAAGTGGTTTTGGAAATACTCTTTAGATCCTGGGAGACGCTCTTGATCCTCAGCCTGGTCACTTGCAAGGACAAACACTCCGGTCGGGGGTGCCGGGGTTAGCACTCCGACGGGCAAGTTAGTTCTTATACTCAAGAAAGCTTGTTTTACTAAGTTTAGTGAAGTGATTCTTACATGCCATTCCTAGAACGCTGCTTCTCTATTTATATCTATTCCTTCTGAGGCCTCGGGGCCTGGGCCTACTTTTCAATCATTACCCGTTCTTCCATTCGGCCTTAAAGATCCTTTCTCAATCGGCTTTCGTATCACTGTTCGGCTCATCCTAGTCTCGCAGGGTGCAGCCGGTTAATGTCAATCTACTAAAATATCCCCCTTCAGATTTATCCATTTATTCGGCTCCCACAATTGCCCCCCGAACTCCCTATTGACAGCAGTTAATCGGCGTGTTTGGTCTAGAATTCGAAAAGCTCAGCATAGATCAGGCGGCTTCGCGTTTCCCAAGGCGTCAGGGGATGTCAGAAGGCGCACACCTTTTTGTTTATCATTATACTTTCCCGCGCCATTCATGTGTCTCGCATTTATTGCGATTTGAAACTTCAGTCCTTTTGGGTGCACATTTCGTCGATCATCTGATACGTTTGGACCGCCAGCGCGCATCTCTCTTATTCATATCTTCTGCAACTTTCGCCCGTTTGCCTTTGCCTCGTCTGCTCCTCGTAAGTCTTCTTCCCTTTCCTTTGCGATCCTACTCTCTGTTTATTGTTTTTGCATTCGTCGAATCCTTGGGCTCCCGTCGGAATGGCTAAACACTTGAAAGACCTACTTTCCGAGAGTCGCATTTCCGGATTTCGGCGACATTTTTCCATCCCCGATGATGTCCATTTGTCTCTTGTAACGGACAATACTCTAGATATGGAGAGAGAGGATCAGAGTACGATCGTATTCCCCCTCCTGTCCATTGCAGAGGGCGGAGTTCGTTTCCTCTTACATCCATTGCTTAGGGCCGTTCTTCGCTATTGGAATCTGATTCCTTCCCAGCCCAATGTAAATTTCTTTCGAATCATTACGGGGGTTATAGAGTTGAATCGACGCCTTAGGATCAATCTCGGAATTCCGGCCATTCGGCACTGCTACGCTTTAGCCAAATCTTCTGGTCGGCTGGGGCTGTACTTCCTCAGGGCCAAGGATACTGACCATCATTTGGTGACTATGCTTGCCAGTTCTGGTAAGAGGGTTGATGATGTAATGGTCAATATCCAAGGTAACTGGGAGTTCGCCGAAGGCAAAGATCGCCTAGACCCCATTCCCAGACATAAGGGTGATCCAGGTTACCACGTAGTATCTTATGTTTGTCGATCTGTCTTTTAATCGGCTCTCTTTCCTGAAGCTTTCCTTATCTTTTGCAGATAACAAATTGAAGAAGATCCTGACGTCAGTTGATGACGCGGTCTTAAGGGACATTAAGATTGCACTCGACTACTTCGGTCGCCCAAACGTGCAAAAACAAGGGAGAGCCGCCCACATTTTACTCCGGTACGAACCCACCTATACCACATTCTCGGCTGCGGAAAACATCCCAATTCCACTCGGCGATCAGAACCTCTTGGCTCTTATCTTCCCGAGTTACAAGAACCTTAGGCAGATTAGTCTCGAAGCTTCTGATTCGGGGCAAGACGCAGAGCCGGTGATAGAGGTGGTTGCTGACCCGGCCAGAGAATTCACTCAGGAGGGCGAAGAGGTTGACGAGGCCGTGCGTTCGGCGTTCGAGGCTGCCGGACTCAACTAGCCTTCCTCACCGTCCGCTTCGGGTCGGGCAGAGTTTTCTTCCGTGGATATTTTCGCGAACTTAGGAGATCTACCCGGCGAGTTCTTCGGAGGCATGGCAAAGGAAAGCCTTACGCAGATGGCGCGTAAGCGAAATGCCGAGCGGATGGCTGCTCGAAAAAAGGCCGAGGCCGCCGAGTCCGATCCCCAGTTGACTAAGGCCTCTGTACCCATTACTGAAGGAACGGCTCAGGTTACACCGGTCGAAACGGAAAGAGTCGTCGAACAGCAGGCCGGCGAAGAACGGCTGACCGCGGAGGGACGCGGCCAAAAACGTAGCGCTGAGGAGGATGCTAGTTCAGAAATTAGTCCTAGTGATAAGCGGCCTCGCCTCGAGGAATCGGACGTGGTCTCTCCTTTTGTTATTCAGCCCAGGATCAGAGATACGCCGATTCCTTCCAATGCTTCGGCTATTGAGGATCCGGCCGTTGCGTTGAGCCTGGCGGCTTCAATTTCTTTGCCGGCTGATAATGAAACCTTTTGCGCCGTGCCGGATATTATGGCCGTAGCTCTGTGTGCGCAGTCGACACTCTTGGTAGGTGATTTCAAATTCGCTTAAATATATTTTTAGAGAGGTATCTAACGATCGCTTGTTGTTTGCAGACCGTCGGCAGGATCACCGACTTAGGCCGCCGCCTGCATGATGCTCTTGGCAGAATCGACCGTTTGCAAACAGAAGTGGACGGTCAGAAGAGTAGGGCCGAGTTCGAGAAGATGAGAGCGGCAATGAAGAGTGCACGAGCCGAAGCAGAAAAGGAGAGGGCTCGCACTTTCGAACAGCTTCGTTTTGACGCTGAGACCAGGGCAAGTGCGAGTGAGGAATCGCTCAAGCTCTCCAAAGACGAACTTGCCGAGGCGAAGAGTCAGTTGGAGGAGCTCAAGGCGGCCCAGGGGAAAGTCGAATCTGATGCTTTTGAGGCGGGAAAAAGAGCCGCCTTCACGGAATACGTTGATGAAGTTCCCAAATTTGAGAATCGGGGGTTCAAACACGGGTGGCTCAAAGCCCTTGCTGCCGCTGGGATTACATTGGATGTGCCAATTCCTTACGAGCAAGTGGATGTTGAGCCCCTTGAATCCGACCCTGAGGAGTGATCTGGGAGGCGTTTCCTAATTCGTTTAGTTTGTTTTTTTATTTTTGTTTGTTAGTGTTTTGTTGGTTTAGGGTTGTTTTCATGTATAAATTAGTTACTATCTTGTGCGCAATTTATCAATGAAAATTTCCTTGTAATTTCATTATTATTCGTACACAATTTGTGCGATTATGTTGATGAAACAATATTGATTCGTCTTTCTTGTATATATAAATTGGTTTCGAATTATGAACTATCGATTTGTGAGTCGGCTGGGGTACTTGAGCCGAATATATTGATGAATCTGCCCTTGCCCCAGGCGGTTCCTGCAGACGGAATCGATTCGGGAGCCGGCTGGCGTACTCGAGCCGAATATATTGGTGAATTTGCAGGGGTTAACATGTATACTCCATTCTCTTTTAGTTCTTTCTTCGGATGCCTTAACATTTATACTCCATTCTTTTTTGCTAACACGGATAAACGATATTGTATGTACGGTTTATTTAGAAGAGAGCTAAACAAAATCAGATTACGTGGCAAACCGAATTATGACCTATCGATTTGTGAGCCGGCTGGGGTACTTGAGGCAAATATATTGATGAATCTGCCTTTGCCCCAGGCGGTTCCTGGAGGTTAGAATCGATACGGGAACCGGTTGGGGTACTCGAGCCGAATAGATTGATGAATCTGCCCTTGCCCCAGGTGGTTCCTGCAGAGGTTAGGATCGATTCGGGAGCCGGCTGGGGTACTCGAGCCAAATAGATTGATGAATCTGCCCTTGCCCCAGGCGGTTCCTGTAGAGGTTAGGATCGATTCGGGAGCCGGCTGGGGTACTCGAGCCGAATAGATTGATGAATCTGCCCTTGCCCCAGGCGGTTTCGGCAGGTTAGAATCGATGCGGGAGTCGGCTGGGGTACTCGAGCCGAATAAATTGATGAATCTGCCCTTGCCCCAGGCGGTTCCTGTAGGTTAGAATCGATACGGGAGCCGGCTGGCGATGTTCGAATAGATGGTAAAATTGAGCCCCTACCGTCGACTCAGTCGACGTTGGGCGATTCAGGATCTCCAATTAATGAGATTGCCTCGATCGTGCTGCCGCTTTGAAGGATAAATGAACAAGGGTACATCTTTTATGAGCTTGGTATGCAACTGACTCGAGCTCCTGGAGGAAGACTGATTGCGTGAATGTCGAACCGACTCTTTTTTAACAGTAAAAGGGAAGCAAAGACCCTAGCTGAGCTGGGCGGAGATATGAACCGAGGTGGTGAACCCTCGCGTACAGGAACTAGGAGTTCCAGGGGTCGAGAGAGGCGTCAGTCTCCTCGACGTCGCAGTAGATCGCCCAGGCGAGACAAGCAGTCGCAGGGTAAATCTCCACAACCCTGAGTCGAGAGGAGGTCTGACGCGAATCCGTGCCCGTTAAACTTTGCGGTATTCGTGAAGAATAGACCTATGACGGAGGCGGACTCGATTGTTCGAGACCCAGACGTAGCGGTCGACTTTGCCCGACAAATATTTCCCCCTGAGGTTCAGCAATCGATGCTGGGTCGACAGGACTACGAGGTGTTTCGCGAGGGCATCCACGGCGCGGTGAAGGGGCTTTACACTGCTTACGAAGTCGGCATGCGACTGCGCGTTGCCCGTCAAGAGATGGTGAAGAAGGAAGAACGTATTCGAAGTTTGGAGGCCCGCGTGGAGGCAGCCGAGCGGGAATTAAGGAAGGCCAAGGCGGCTCAGGCACAACCCACCGCGCGCGCGAACCCAATTGTGGAAGAAAGGGTTACTAGTCGGCTTATCAGCTCTGCACTCGCCGATCGAGAGACGGCAAGTATGTTCGTGATAGAGAGCGCGAAGGGGAGGGCCTATGAAAAAGGTTTCCATGAGGGCCGAAAAGTGGGGATCGAGAAAACCATGGAGAAACTGGCTGAAGAAGTGTGCCGATGTGAAAACCGTAGGTTTCGGCACGGTTGGATCAAGGCATCCCAAGCCGCGGAAGCTCTTCGGGCGTCAGGAATTGATTTGGCATCACCACGCTACAGGAGTGAAGATTTTTCGTTTTCTGCTTTTGAAGTTGAGAAGAGCGAGGATGAGGGTGACGCCGTATGAGTGTAGTAGTAAAATTGGAACGCATGGTGCGTTCGAAACTATGTAACTTATTGTTTTATTGAATAAAAAACGTTTCATTATAACCGTTTTGTGGTCATTCGTATTCGGCATATGTGTATTTTGTGTTGTCTAAATATTGTCCGACCCAGGTAGCTATTATCTGTCCGGCGATACGCGGGCTTATCGGCAGGATCTGCACGGGCAGGATCGACACATTCGCGACGGCCGTTAAGGTTTCAACGGCTACTTATCTTTGATTTGGGTTAGCGCATTGATGCTTGGCTAGTTGGATTAGTGGGCTGGTGGTCGTGGCGAATATCAATCGACGCTCGTTTTATCCATCCAATGCGTTTTTTGGCGTTAATAAAATTTTCTTGGGATTGGGACCTCGAGATCGCGGTCGTCGCTGAGAATAAAAAGAGTAGGTGCTTCGCACCAATAATCCCACTTGTGGGATGGTGATTTTGGTTATGGAGGCTCAGACTTCGGTCAAGTTTGGTTTTGAGATGGTGCGCAGCAGAAAACCTAGTCGGGAGGGGGTTAATTCGTCTTTGGAGAGCTTGAGATCTGTGAGTTTCCAAGTCGTCGAAGCAGATCACCCCGAAAGGAGAGTCAACAACTGTCACGTTCATTCTTCCTTGTCCTGGATCTTCGCCTTGACATTGTCAATGGTATCAGGGGAAGTTTGGCGCTATACAAGCCGTGGGCTTAAGCACGACTGGTTCAAGGTATTGCACGCCGTGGAGGGGTTTAGGGCGACGGTCGTCGATCCGGCAATGCTGCCTTACCGGCGCGTCTTGTTCCTTTTTTGCTTTCGATATTGTAATGCTCGAATGCGAGTTGTGTTTATGTAACAACTGTTTGATCGAATAAATGGTTTTATTTTAAATCTATCTGCCGGTTATTCTGAATTTTGCTTGTGTACTAACGCACATTACTTCAAATGTATGATCTGTTCTAGTGTGTTACATAGGATTAATTATCAGTATCTTTTGTTCGTGCCAACGTTTGCTCCGGATTCGGAGACGTAATTGGCCCTAAGGCGTCATGCGCCAAAGGGGGCTCCGAATACGGAGACTTAATCGGCCCTAAGGCGTAATGCGCCAAAGGCGGCTCCGAATCTGGAGACTTGATTTGGCCAATCGTGGCATCCACGAAGGGCGCTCCCAATCCGAAGACTTAATCGGCCCTAAGGCGTCATGTGCCAAAGGGGGCTCCGAATCCGGAGACTTAATCGGCCCTAAGGCGTCATGTGCCAAAGGGGGCTCCGAATCTGGAGACTTAATTGGCCCTAAGGCGTCATGCGCCAAAGGGGGCTCCGAATCCGGAGACTTAATCGGCCCTAAGGCGTCATGCGCCAAAGGGGGCTCCGAATCTGGAGACTTAATCGGCCCTAAGGCGTCATGCGCCAAAGGGGGCTCCGAATCCGGAGACTTGATTTGGCCAATCGTGGCATCCACGAAGAGCGCTCCGAATACGGAGACTTAATCGGCCCTAAGGCGTCATGCACCAAAGGGGGCTCCGAATCTGGAGACTTGATTTGGCCAATCATGGCATCCACGAAGGGCGCTCCGAATACGGAGACTTAATCAGCCCTATGGCGTCATGCGCCAAAGGGGGCTTCGAATCCGGAGACTTAATTTGGCCAATCGTGGCATCCACGAAGGGCACTCCGAATCCGGAGACTTAATCGGCCCTAAGGCGTCATGCGCTAAAGGGGGCTCCGCATACGGAGACTTAATCGGCCCTAAGGCGTCATGCGCCAAAGGGGGCTCCGAATCCGGAGACTTGATTTGGCCAATCGTGGCATCCACGAAGGGCGTTCCGAATCCGGAGACTTAATCGGCCCTAAGGCGTCATGCGCCAAAGGGGGCTCCGCATACGGAGACTTAATCGGCCCTAAGGCGTCATGCGCCAAAGGGGGCTCCGAATCCGGAAACTTGATTTGGCCAATCGTGGCATCCACGAAGGGCGCTCCGAATCTGGAGACTTAATCGGCCCTAAGGCGTCCTGCGATAAAGGGGGCTCCGAATTCGGAGACTTAATTTGGCCAATCGTGGCATCCACGAAGGGCGCTCCGAATCCGGAGACTTAATCGGCCCTCAGGCGTCATGCGCCAAAGGGGGCTCCGCATACGGAGACTTAATCGGCCCTAAGGCGTCATGCGCCAAAGGGGGCTCCGAATCCGGAGACTTAATCGGCCCTAAGGCGTCATGCGCCAAAGGGGGCTCCGCATACGGAGACTTAATCGGCCCTAAGGCGTCATGCGCCAAAGGGGGCTCCGAATCCGGAGACTTGATTTGGCCAATCGTGGCATCCACGAAGGGCGCTCCGAATCCGGAGACTTAATCGGCCCTAAGGCGTCATGCGCCAAAGGGGGCTCCGAATCCGGAGACTTAATTTGGCCAATCGTGGCATCCACGAAGGGCGCTCCGAATCCAGAGACTTAATCGGCCCTAAGGCGTCATGCGCCAAAGGGGGCTCCGCATACGGAGACTTAATCGGCCCTAAGGCGTCATGCGCCAAAGGGGGCTCCAAATCCGGAGACTTGATTTGGCCAATCGTGGCATCCACGAACGGCGCTCCGAATCCGGAGACTTAATCGGCCCTAAGGCGTCATGCGCCAAAGGGGGCTCCGAATCCGGAGACTTAATCGGCCCTAAGGCGTCATGCGCCAAAGGGGGCTCCGAATCCGGAGACTTAATCGGCCCTAAGGCGTCATGCGCCAAAGGGGGCTCCGCATACGGAGACTTAATCGGCCCTAAGGCGTCATGCGCCAAAGGGGGCTCCGAATCTGAAGACTTAAGTTGGCCAATCGTGGCATCCACGAAGGGCGCTCCGTATCCAGAGACTTAATCTGGCCGATCCTGGCGAGTGCCCCGCTGGGAATTGACATATGATTTTGAGCGACGTGGAAAAACAGTTTGTATTGCAGAGGCGAAATACATTTACAGGTATTAGAGCCCACAGATCGGGTCAGTGATAGGGTTTTCATCAGAATTCTGCCTGTGCCGATTGGGGAGAACCACGTATTTTTTCAATGCCGTATGTTGTTGGGAAACGCAGGATCTGATGGTAGGTGCTTGGGACGGCCTTCATGATATGTAGCCAGGTTCTTCCCATGATGGCATTATACGGCGAGGGGAGCTTCATGACCAGGAATTCCGTTTTGACCGTTCTGGAACCCGCCCGAACAGGTAATGTGACCTTGCCCAATGGATATTCGGGATTCGCATTAAAGCCGAACAGTGGGTGAGGCGCCGGAGATAGATCCGTCTCGTTGAGTCCGAGCTTAATGAAAGTCTGGTAGTACATGACCTCTGAACTACTCCCTGGGTCTATGAGAGTTCTTTCAATGATGAACTGGTTTATGCGCAATCCAATGACTAACGGATCAATGTGTGAAGCCATTGCGCCATTGAGGTCGGAGTCATTGAAGGCAATTGTCGGGGCCTCTTCGGACTGGTCAGTCGAAATATGACGCCCTTGTAGAGTTGGATGCGATCGAATTGTGTGCATGGCTGGGGGTGTAGGCAGGCTGTAAATTACATGGATCACGCCGAGTGGAGGAGAGTCCTGCTTCAGTGCTAATGCCTTGGTTAACTTTCCCTGTTTTACATACTGCTGCAATCGGCCGTCTTGCACCAGTTCTTCCAGGTGATCTTTTAATGCGTAGCAACTTTCTGTTTCGTGGCCGTGATCTTTGTGATATTCGCACCTCCGGTCCCGTCGTCGTGTATCGGGTGGCCCCACCATCTTTGACGGCCATCTGAAGAATGGAAGGTGTTGGATTTTAGTCATTACCGCGGTGATTGGCTCTGACAGTTCCGTGTACTTTTTGTCGGCGCGCCTCGAGCGTCTACTGTCGACTTGCAATTGTTCATTCGTTGGGTGGGAGCATTGATCACTCGATCGGCGAGGGTCCCGTCTTTTGTCTCGTTTAGCACGTTGTCGCGGCTCAGGGCTCAGAGATGACACGGAACTTATTGGTTGAGCAATTTCAGGAGGTGCCGGTTTGGTGGACACTTATCTGGCTTTAATCCTCAAGGCATCATCTTCCACTTTGCAATACTCTTCGACTTTCTTCATCAACGCCTAGACTGTTTTGGGGGGTCTTCTGGTCAGGGAGTTGCGAAGAGCACTGTCAGGATGTAGTCCCATTTTGAAGGCGGTGATGGCCATGGAGTCATTGCAAGCGTCGTCAACGAGATTGAAGCACTCCCAATATCGCGCCGAATATGCTCTCAGCGTTTCTCCTGGTTGGATTTGCATAGCCCAGAGAGAGTCGGCCTGTTTCGGCTGTACCTCGTTGGTGATGAATCTGGCCCTGAAGGATTTTTGTAATTGATGGAAACTTCTGATCGAAGCCGGCTCCAGCTTGTAATACCATCTGACAGCTAATGGCCCCAAGCTGCTGGGGAATATTCGGCACATGAGGGCTTCATTGTCTGCATGCAACGTTATGGCCTGCTTGTAGTGACATATATGATCAGTGGGGTTTGATTTTCCGTCGTAGAGGGTAAAAGATGGAGCTTTGAACTTCTTGGGCAGGACCGCCCTTGCAATTCGTCGGATAAAAGGATCGTGCCAGTCCTCTTCGTCTGAACTGCTTCTTCTGCGCTTGTTCCTTATGTGTGGACTTTTTTCAGAGGAGCTGGAAGTGTCTAAGCATCCCTTGTTATGCTCCGTGGATGATGAGTTGGAGTCGCTATCGGTTTCCCTTGGTCGGGCTCGAGGTCGTTGTCTGCCTGCCCTCAGGGGTTGTTCGGGGTCTTGGCACGCGGCTTCTCTAGATTTTGCTGCTTCCAGGGCCAAATCTTGACGGAGGCGTTCGTTTTCTGCGATCATATTTTCCAGCCTTTGTTCATTCTGTTTAGCTTGTTCTATGATGGCTTGCATCGTCTCCTGCGCTGAAGTCGTTGGCGAGTCAAAATTCAAGGCGCGTTTCGCGGTGATGGTTTCCTTCCCGAGCATATTTGCCGGAGTGATGTCGTCTCTCTGTGTAGTCTCGTCAGTGGCTATCGGAGGATCTTGCGTCACGCCTTCCATGGATGTACTTGAGTATTCCCACAGACGGCGCCAGTTGTGGAGAAGTGGTTTTGGAAATACTCTTCAGATCCTGGGAGACGCTCTTGATCCTCAGCCTGGTCACCTGCAAGGACAAACACTCCGGTCGGGGCTGCCGGGGTTAGCACTCCGACGGGCAAGTCAGTTCTTATACTCAAGAAAGCTTGTTTTAGTAAGTTTAGTGAAGTGATTCTTACATGCCATTCCTAGAACGCTGCTTCTCTATTTATATCTATTCCTTCTGAGGCCTCGGGGCCTGGGCCTACTTTTCAATCATTACCCGTTCTTCCATTCGGCCTTAAAGATCCTTTCTCAATCGGCTTTCGTATCACTGTTCGGCTCATCCTAGTCTCGCAGGGTGCAGCCGGTTAATGTCAATCTACTAAAATATCCCCCTTCAGATTTATCCATTTATTCGGCTCCCACATATTCGATGTAATAAAATTTGTATTTGGACGATCAAAAAAATTCATCAAACTTTAGACCTTATTGTCTTTTTAGTATGAAATTTTTAAGACTAACATAATAAAGGGAAAAATATCATTTGCAACTTCCTGCCTTACAAAATAGGGAAATAGGGAAAAAAATAATATGCAGGTTTAGTAATGAGTATATGTTTATGTTGAAGACATCATAAATAAGTGCAGATATTTGGTCAATTATTTGCTCATGTCTTGTATCATTCTTCTCATAAATTTTGCCAAATATAGTGGAAAAGTCTCATCTAACACTTAAAAGACAATACAAGGAGATTGATGCTCCATTATTAAAACAAAAATGATATTAAAGGCAAAATTGGTGAAATAATGTTATTTTTATAATATTCACTAAAGTAATAGACATTTTAATTTTTATTAAATAATATAAATAAGATACATCATTATGTGTGAATTTTTTTTTTTTAAATTTTGTTTGTATTTTCTTTATAATCGTACTTCACCCAAATTGTCATCTTTTATGGCCATCCTCAAAAGTCCTAGTTAATCTTTGCTTGACTTGTAGGGTTCAAAAGATGGACAAGAGTTGGATGATGATAAGTGATAGGTTGAAAAGTAAAGAGTACCAATAAGGTGTTAAGTTATTTATTGACTTTGCTACGAAAGATTTAGGCCCACACGATGACATTCGTTGTCCGTGTGTCGATTGCTTGAATGGCACAAAACACAGTCGACAAGTTGTATGGCTGCACTTGATTCGAAAAGGAATCGCGTGTTCTTATTGAACTTGGGTGCGCCATAGGGAACATGTTCCATTGCGTCATGATTAACCTAGTGTATCAAACGATGCTGGTGAAAGAGATGGAGCTACATTTTTTGACATTGACGATTATTTGGGCGAGTTGCCTACTATGTTGGAAGAGATCTACATGAGTGGCCTCATGGATGATCATATCGACAAAGAACCTAATAGCTCGGAGAGAGAAAATTTAGTGAAGTTCATTAGGTTGTTTGATGATGCTCGACGCTAAGTGTACCCACCGTGTGGCTCATATGGACAGTTTCCCAATGAAATATAGGACTTGTGACAACTGACAGAATGTAATCCAGACCCGTAGGTTGGGAGTTAGAGTGAAATACGCCCTAAACTTACTCGAAAAAGGATGTTTCGCGGGCAAAAATTCAAAACTGTCCTCAAATGACCGTGTGGCTCACACGGATAGCTTCGCCATGACAAATAGGACTTGTGAGAATAGACAAAACGTAATTCGGACCCGTAAGTTAGGAGTTAGAGCTGAATACGCTCTAAACTTAGTCAAAAAAAGGCGTTTTGGGGGCAAAAATCCAAAACAACCCCCGAACCACCGTGTGGCTCACACAGAAAGTTTCGCCATGACAAATAAGACTTGTGACAACTGACAGAATGTAATCCGGACTTGTAGGTTGGGAGTTAGAGCCGAATATGCCCTAAACTTAGTTGAGAAAGGGCGTTTTGGGGGCGAAAATTCAAAGCAGCCCCCAATCCACCGTTTGGCTCACATGGACAGTTTTCCAATGACAAATAGGACTTGTGACAACTGACAGAATGTAATCCGGACCTGTAGGTTGGGAGTTAGAGTGAAATACGTCCCAAACTTACTGGAAAAAGGGCGTTTCAGGGGCAAAAATTCAAAACAGCCCTCGAACGACAGTGTGGCTCACGTGGATAGCTTCGCCATGAAAAATAGCACTTGTGAGAAGTGACGGAACATAATTTGGACCCGTAAATTGGGAGTTAAAGCCGAATATGTCCTAAACTTAGTCCAAAAAGGGTGTTTCGGGGGCAAAAATTCAAAACAGCCCCCGAACCACCGTGTGGCTCACACGGACAGTTCCCCCATGACAAATAAGACTTGTGACAATTGATGGAATGTAATCCGGACCCATAGGTTGGGAGTTAGAGCCGAATACGCCCTAAACTTAGTCGAAAAAAGGGCGTTTCGGGAGCGAAAATTCAAAGTAGCCCCCGATCTACCGTGTGACTCTCATGGATAGCTTCTCTATTGAAAATAAGACTTGTGACAACTGAATGAACGTAATTTGGACCTGTAGGTAGAGAGTTAAAGCCAAATATGCCTTAAACTTACTCGAAAAAGGACGTTTCGGGGCCGAAAATTCAAAGCAGCCCCCGATCCACTATATGGCTCACACAGACAGTTTCCCATTGACAACTAGGACTTGTGATAACTGACGGAATGTAATCTGGACCTGTAGGTTGGGAGTTACAACGGAAAACGCCCTAAACTTACTCGAAAAAGGGCGTTTCGGGGGAAAAAATTCAAAACTGCCCCCGAACGACCGTGTGGCTCATACGGATAGATTTTCAATGACAAATAGGACTTGTAAGAACCAACGGAATGTAATTTGGATCCATTGGTTGGGAGTTAGAGCCGAATACGCCCTAAACTTAGTCGAAAAAGGACGTTTCGGGGGCGAAAATTCAAAATAGCCACCGAACCACTGTGTGGCTCACACGGAAAGTTCCTCCATGACAAATAAGACTTGTGACAATTGACGGAATGTATTGCGGACCCGTAGGTTGGGAGTTAGAGCCGAATACGCCCTAAACTTAGTCGAAAAAAGGCGTTTCGGGGGTAAAAATTCAAAGCAGCCCCTGATCCACCATGTGACTTTCATGGATAGCTTCTTCATGACAAATAATACTTGTGACAACTGACGGAACGTAATTCGGACCCGTAAGTAGAGAGTTAGAGCCGAATACGCCATAAACTTACTCGAAAAAAAGCTTTTTGGGAGCGAAAATTCAAAATAGCCTCTGAATGACCATGTGACTCTTACGGATAGCTTCCCCATGAAAAATAGGACTTGTGACAACTGACAACTGACCAAATCTAATTCAGACTCGTAGGTCGAAAGTTAGAGCCGAATACGCCCTAAACTTAGTCGAAAAAGGGCGTTTCAGGGGCAAAAATTCAAAATAGCCCCCGAACCACCATGTGGCTCATACGAAAAGTTTCGCCATGAAAAATGGGACTTGTGACAACTGATGAAACGTAATTCGAACTCATAGGTTGGGAGTTAAAGCTGAATATGCCCTAAACTTACTTGAAAAAAGGGCGTTTTGAGAGCGAAAATTCAAAACAGCCCCTGAACCACCGTATGGGTCACATGTACAGTTCCCGCATGACAAATAGGACTTGTGACAACTGATAGAATGTAATCCGAATTCGTAGGTTGGGAGTTAGAGTCGAATACGCCCTAAACTTAGTCGAAAAAGGGCTTTTCGGGGGCAAAAATTCAAAGCAGCCCCCGATCCACCGTGTGACCCTCATGGATAGCTTCTCCATGACAAATAAGACTTGTGACAACTGGTGAAACGTAATTCGGACCCATAGGTAGAGAGTTAGAGTCGAATATGCCTTAAACTTACTCGAAAAAGAGCTTTTCGAGGGAAAAAATTCAAAACAGCCTCCAAACGATCATTTGACTATGACAGATAGCTTCCCTATGAAAGATATGACTTGTGACAACTGACAGAATGTAATTCAGACTCGGAGGTAGAGAGTTAGAGCCGAATACGTCTTAAACTTAGTCAAAAAAGGGCATTTCAGGAGGAAAAATTCAAAACAGCCCCCGAACCACCATGTGGCTCACACGGACAGTTCCCTAATGAAAAATAGGACTTGTGACAACTGACAGAATGTAATCCGGACATGTAGGTTGGGAGTGAGAACGGAATACGCATTAAACTGACTCGAAAAAGGGCGTTTCGGGGGTGAAAATTCAAAACAGCCCCCAAACCACCGTGTGGCTCACACGGATAGTTTCACCTTGACAAATAGGACTTGTGACAATTGACGAAACGTAATTCAGATCCGTAGGTTGGGAGTTAGAGTCGAATACACCCTAAACTTACTCAAAAAAGGGCTTTCTGGGGGTGAAAATTCATACAGTCCTTAAATACGCCTTACACTTAGTCAAAAAACTCGCAACACTTAGTTTAAAAAGTGACAACTTCATGAAAATAAGATTCTACATATTCTAAAAATTGCCTTTATATATTTATAAGACGAAGAAATTATATATTAGATTGTTTGTGCAGTTGGTTGGAATAAATATTGCATGATACATATATATATATATATATATATACTTTCTTTTATTTCCAAGAAGACGTTTCTCGATTGTTTTACCTTAAATGCATGTTAGAACATGTTCCATATGGTTGACTGAATTGATATTTTGTAACCAATTCTAATATTTTTTTTTTGTTTTTCTTTGTAGATGACTTTGTTGCGTGGACTTATGGATAATCCATATTAGTGTATGGAGAAGAATTTTCACTTTTGTGTAGAACTAATATAATACTTTTGTCGTCCTCAGCTTTTGTGTAGTTCATTATTACTGATACAGAAAACTTTTGGCAATCAACAGATAATGACTGTCGTGGTACATAGATCACCTTCTGTTGTGGTACATATATACCATTTGTCGGCGTACATATATGACCTTTTGTCATGGTCTATATAAAACTTTTATCGTGGTACATATATCACTTTTTGTCGTGGTACAGATTACGATAGTAATTTGTACCATGCCAAATGGTAATTTCGCTTGGTAGTAAATGTATTTTTTGTATATGGAGGGTTTTGATTTTTGTATGATATATTTTGTATGGAATTATTATTTTAGTTTGGACAATAGTTGATTTGTATGGATTTTGATATTTAAAGTTATTTATTTTTTGTATATGGATGCAGATTGTGGAATGATTGATAGCATGTATCATTTTGTTTATATACATATTACAGGTTGCATGGAATGTAGATAGGTTGTGGAGAAATTATAATTTTGCGATAAAACATAATATCATGTTTTTGGTAACTAAACAATTAGTAGCTAAAAAGAAATTGGAAAAAGACAATTGGTGACTAAACGTTTTGTAGCAAAAAAAAAAAGAAGACATTTGGCGACTAAAAGTTTAGTAACCAAAAGAAAATCAAATATTTGACGGATAAAATATTTCGTAGCTAAAAACAAAAAGCTAAAGGATAAAAACACTTTTGCCGACTACAATTTTAGCAGCAAAAAATGTAGAACTTTAGGTGACCAAATATTTAGTAGCCAAAAGAGGAACTCTTTGCCGACTAAAAATTTAGTAGCAAAAAATGTGGGACTTTAGGCGACCAAATATTTAGTAGCTAAAAGAAGAACTCTTTGCCGACTAAAATTTTAATAGCCAAAACCAGAGAAAATTCGACTTCATACAGAAAATCTTACTAGAATTTCTTTGGACTTACTTCAACCTAGAGAAATTCTCTCAGTCTAGAAAAATTCACTTCAACCCCAGAGAAATTCACAAAAACCCAGAGAAAATTTCTTTGGATTTTTGTAGAACTTTTTAGTTCATAAATTTGTGGGTCATTTGATCAATGGTGAATATTGTAGTGGGTAATTCTAGTCTTGTTTAGATTTGATTTTTGGTTTGTTTTAACTTATTAACAGTTGTTGGAATAAATTTATGTGATAATTGGTTTTTTGAAGATGTATTCGGGAATTTCTCTAGATTTCATAAAATAATGTGTCTTTACGATCTAGAGAAAATTAGTTAAAATGAACCTAGAGAAATTTGAATTTTCTCTAGTTTATAAATGAACCTAGAGAAATTTGAATTTGAATTTGAACCCAGAGAAAATTGGCCAAAATGAACCTAGAGAAATTTGAATTTTTTTTGGGTTGAACCCAAGAATTTCTCTGGAGAGAATTTCTCTCAAATTTCCAAAAGCAGTTTTACCTCAAACACAAGAATTCAACAACAAAAACACTAAAATCAAACTCCATTGACTCATAAATTCTCATATGATCAAATTCAAAAAATAGAGACAGAGAGACACTAACCAGAACTTCTCTACAATTTCTCACCTCTATTGAAGAACTTCATAGTGGAATACCTCAAATAACACCCAGTATTCAACCCTCTACCTTCCCTACTAGGCACACACCTTCTCACCTCACCCGCCGTATTCTCCAAACACTCTCTACACCCACTACTGCTCACACTCCCCAACACTGTGCCAATCCATAAACCCTTTTCCCTTCCCCCATCGCAAACCCTCCTTTCACTACCGCTTCTTGAATCACATCACTAATCACCTCCTCAACCCTACTCTCAAAACCCAACTCCCTTACAACATCAGTAGTACAATTCACAGTGTCTCAAGCCGAATCAATGCTTTGATTGAAAAAATCAAAGCTCTAGTATGGTAAAAAACAGCCATCGAGATAGATTCAAGCTGAGATTGAGGAGAGACAATGGGGGATTCGAGTTCGACTCGCAGTGAAACAGAGGAGACAGTCGGTATGAGAGAGGTCTTCGAAGCATTGGAATAGGCCGAAAATGGTTGAATTGATAACGACACGCCGGAGATTGTGATGTTTACGCGGTCGGTGTGGGTGAACCCGAACTTCTCGAAGAGGATCGTGGGGCGGTCGTCCATGATGATTTTTGGGTTGTTGATCTCGCCAGTGGCACTGAAGACGAGAAGCGAAATCAGGGCAGTCGTGATGATCGCCACGAAGTGTGTTTTGACATTTTCTGGAGAGAGAGATCGTGACGGTTAAAGGGTCATTGTAAGTGTGAGAATTTCATCGGAAGGAGAGAGAGAGAGTCAAATTTCTTTGATATGATATACAGGTGTGGGTTTAGGGACCTTCGACATCAAAAAATAATATTATGGATCTCTTCGATTACTAAAAATGTGAGAGGGACCTTAGACTAATTTTAATCAAGAATTACTTAATCATTCTGATTTGTTCTAAAAGGTGGTATGTAAGATTACTCCCATTCACTTTCAAAAATTTTGTCGTTCAAAATAAGCCGAAGGACTTACTTTTATGATTCCAATTTGTGGATTTTATTTATAGGATTTGCAATTTTTAAAGTTTGTAGGACTTGTGAAAATGTAATTTTGAATAATTTTTTTCAAAAAAATTTGAAAATGTCAAATTATTTAAATTGAAATTATGAAAATTAAAATGATATTTTACCTAAATTATAGAGACTAATGATGTAATTTATTCATATTCAAATGCCTTGGCACTTATTAAAGTGCATTTAATGACTAACTAAAAAGTTAGTGAACCACAACATCTTGAATGTTTTATTTTTTTATTTTTATAATTTTTAGAACATTGTTATTCAAGTCCAAAAATTAAATTTATTTTTCAAATTCAATGATATGACAATCAATTATAATATCTAAGGGAACACTCTTTCATATCTTCCCTAATTATCAACAAATCATATCATTTATACATCATCGGGTCTAAAAAATGAGCCTAAAAAGTAGACTTGTATATTATTTTCCTAATTTTTAGGGGTTTGTTTGTTTTGTTTTTTAAAAAATAATAAAACACACTAGTTATTTACATTTTTTTATATAACTAAAAAAAAAGTAATTTCTAAATACGTTAACATTTTCCATTTCATAAAAAATTCAAGAATAAAAAAATCACTGAAAAAGTCAAACCTAAAACAAAACCTAAATGAGTTATTAAATCCGATGTCAAACTCCAACTATTTTCATTTTTTCTAATAGTAATTAAATTTGAGAAATGCTAAATGCACGGAGCATATTGTATATAAAATACACAATCTTTCCACAAGATAGTGGACCCTACATGTGTGGGTCCCACCTTCATGCAAAAGAGTTGTGCATTTTATACACAAATACCTTCTGTGCACCTAGCATTCTTCATTAAATTTTATACTACCAAATCCACACTTGTTTGAAACCTATTTCATTTTTTTTTTTTTTAAATGATGACTACTTCATGTTTTAATTTTAAGTGATAAAAAAATTAATTTGACACTTGGTCGTGATTTATAATTTGAATTAATTTTTAGTACAATATCAAATTATGAATAAAGGTTATGAGATTTTTATGAATAAACTATAAGGGTCCCTATATATATATATATATTTAAAAACTATAAGAGTAAAATTGAAAGCTAAAAAATTACTAACAGAATACATTAAATGTTGTTTATTTTAGTTTGAAAAAATAATTGTCATTAATTCACACCTCATTAAATATAAAACTATTACATTAGTCTTTGCTATTAAACTTCTTTCATCCTTTTAGGACAAAACTAAATGCTTAAGTAAGCGTTGTCATTTTTACACTGTGCATGTAAGATTGCAATCCCGTCCTCTAATATTAAGGATGCAAAGAAGTTGAGTTTTGAAAGGTTCGAAAATCTAGCTAGAGCTTAGCTTGAAACTCATGTTAAATTTTTTTAGTTATTATTTTAAATAATATATTTATTCTATTATTTCAATAAATAATAAACATGGCTCGACTTTATTGTTTTGTAAAAATCAACTATCATTAATTACAACCAAACAAATTTCAAATATCATTAAATACAAAAATATTACACTAATCTTTGCTACCAAACTTATTTCATCCTTTCATAACAAAACATAAAAAAATGGGGGAAAAAAACAAAGATGATAAATAAATATTTTTTCAGCGTGTGCTATGTGCGCAGAAAATTCCTAACATAGAAAGCACATATGTGCAATATTTGTGCATTTTGTGCATTTGTAATTGCGAACATATGTGCTACATTTATACATTCTGTATTTGAAATTTTATGTGCAAGTAAATTTTTTTTTTCATTGAACATGGTTAATTACAAGTAGTTTTTTTGGTAAATTATGCAAATGGTCCTGTAGTTTACACGATGTGTCAATTTGGTTTATATTGTTTCAATTTGCTCGATTTTGCCTCTTAGTTTAATAGATTGTCTCATTTTAGTCTAATAAATAATGGTTGTTAAGTTTGGTGAATGGAAAATCTACACAATGTCTCAATTTGGTCATTGTAGTTTGCACAATGTTTCAATTTGGTTCCTGTTATTTTAATTTGCTCGATTTTGACAGTGATCAAATTGACACACTGTGTAAACTACAGGGTCCAAATTGACACATAATTTGACTTTCTGTCCACAAAACTTAACAACCATTATTTATTGGACTAAAATGACACAATCTGTTAAATTAAGGGATAAAATTGAGCAAATTGAAAAATAGGAACCAAATTGACATATCGTGTAAACTACATGAAATATTTGTATAATTTACCCTAGTTTTTTTACACGAAAATTCTTGCTTTCCTACACTAATACAGTTTAGTGCAGATAATGAGAAGTCATATGTGTATCGACTTTTGAGTGATAATTTATTTGTTTCTTGATTTTTTGTTTTTCCTTGTTAATGTTTACTTTGATAATAAACAAAACAAAAAGAATTGAAACTCAAGTGAACTAGTCCAGGTATTCTATAATCATAATTTAGCTAGATTATTAAAGTGTTGCAAAGCTGGTTTGTTTGTTTGTTTCTCTGGTTTTTACCCTCCATTTTGTCTCTGGCTGATTCAATTTTTAACCAAACATTTACAAAGTAAGTTCAAGTTTGTTTTACAAATTTGAGTTCAATTTTATAGGAAAACAAAGCCCATTACATTAATTCATAAACTACATCACTTGCACAAGTTCATCATTACCACTAAGCACATAAAGACTCATAAAACGGCAAAAGCACAAAACAACAAAAACAAAAACAAAACCCTAGCGGAGATTCCTCTTCACCGATACTTCAAACCACACCACCACCACCAAGAATCCATTTTTGGAGCAAATCAGATCTCATCGACAGACGATGCTTCACCGGCATCCATGTACCTGCCACGGTTGTTCCTCATCCAAACCTTGAAGACTTGAGGTCATAGTGCGTATCGGCCGATACGTATCGAAAAATGAGGTACCGCGACCAGTGGCGGCTCCAGGAATTTTAATCAGGGTATTCATTAAGTAACTTAAAATCTAACAACTGTATTAAAAAACAAATATAAAGAGAACTCTAATATATTAATATTAAGTTTTTGACCAAAAAAAAACTTGCAATTAGATAAAATATTACAATTGCCATCAAAACAACTTGCAATTAGATAAAATATTACAATTGCCCTCGACGAGATTTCATATTTTGAAAACGTTGCATAATCTCCTCATTATCAATGCTATCAATACATCTCTTTCAATGTATGTAACCAAACAATCATTCATCCACTGATCTCCCATTCGAGAACTAAACAAAAGAGTAGGATGCACCTAAAAATATCCACACAAAAAACAGAGCTATCTAAATAAACCATAGAAAAAAAATAACTACAAGAGTATAAATAAATTGGTTATAAAATTTCAACTCCTGTTTAATTTTTAAAACAAATAAAGTGAAGAAACTTAAAAAAATATTATACCTGACGACAACAAAGTATAATCAACAAATATTATATTAACATGCATAACTATAAAATTAATTATATATGGATGGAAGGTTTTGTTTATAGTATCAAATGGGCTAAGGGGCTAAGTGGGCTAGAGGGTTATTTGTTTTGGCAAATGGGCTAAGTAGCTAAGTGGGCTAGAGGTTTCATTATTTGTTTAGACAAATGGGCCAAGTGGGTCAGAGGGGTATTCAACCATCTAGGATTGGGTATTCAAATTTTGGATTGGGTATTCAAAACTAAACTAAACCCCAAAAAAAAAAAAAAAAAAATTAAAATTTCAAATTTGAGGGTATTCAATTGAATACCCTGTGGATGCCGTGGAGCCGCCCCTGACCGCGACGGATACAAGCCGATATACCACTGAGATTGAAAATCACAGGAGTATCGGCCGAGTCCCGGTACGTATCGGCCTGTAAGCATTACACAAGCTGTTACACAAGCCGCGATGGGCCGATACTCACCGGTTCAGACCGGTGCGGGAAAGAAAAAGTTGAAAAACCTTTGAAATGATTTTTAAAATTTCACCGCCGCGACACCTGATTCCCGATACGTACCGATCGATACTACCAATACCGATACTCCACGATCGATACCGTTACGTTACCCGATACTGCGATTTAGAACCTTGCTTGAGGTACGATTCTGATATCAGAACAGAATTGAATAAGCTCCTCCTCATTGTGTCCCTGGAGGCTCCACTCTAATGTCTCAGTAGCATACTCTCTCAGTGATACTTTTTGCTTCGACGTAAGCCTTGCCTTCTCTTCTTTCCTCCTCATCGGCTCCCTCTCCTCTTCCACCTCTCCATCTCCCAGATACTCATCCTTATTAGGGTTTTCACCACCATCACCACCACCAGCTGGATCTACAGGGGCGGAGTGGGACAGAGCGAGAATGGGTAGTTGGAGAAGAGGAGTGGCGGCCGCCATCTCCCCGAGGATGTGGTCCATCCCGGGAGCGACGCGTATCGGCATCTTTTCTCTTCTATGGAAGTTCTGGTGGCACCCGCGTGAGGCGCAAAAGTAGTGCCGCCACCGGGTTTCCTCTATTATTCTCCTCAACGATATTCATGAACTCGAGGCACCCGTTGTAGAGGTGGCGGCAGCGGTCTCCTGGTTGTGAGATGGCGTGGTTCTTGTGGCATTCACGATAGCTAACAATGCTAGCCCAATGACCCAGATTGCCATTGTTGTTTTCCATGAGTGACAGAGAGGAAGAAGAAGGCAATGAGACTATGAAAGAGAGGAGTTTTGTATTACATTATTACATATTTGCCCTCACACAAGAGGGTCCGAATAAATGCCCTAGCTAATTTCTACGAATTAACTATCAATTACAAACCAAATGAAATAAATTAACTATACTAGCTAATTATTTACAAATTGAAGCCAACTAATTAATTACTACAAATTAGAATTAACTAATTATTACAAGTTCAAAGGAAGCAACTAATTTAAGTAACAAATTAACTAAGCACATGTATACTAATTGAACTCGAGCGGGGGTAGCGAACCAAGTGTGCTAATGCGAATATCCTCCCGGAAACACCTCTGTTTTGCTACCAGAACTGTTCTTCCTGTAGAAAAAGCCTCTGTTTTGCCTCTGCTCCTGATCTGCCTTGCAAGAAAATGACACTGTCTGCTGACACAAAAGTGGCCGGCCAACTAGAAGTAGTGGACAACAGCCACTAATGTAGATATGGCCCTGCTGTAATAGAAAAAGAACAGAGCAGAAACAGAGTATTTCCAGGGGATATTCATCTTCTCTGCCTCTCCATAACATGAAATTGCTCAAGGGAGAAGGTAGAATCAAGTCGCGAATCATTAATAATTGCAAAGTTGTTGCGCATGATGATCAATGGCTTGTTTGGACAAAAGCTCAATGAGGGAAAATAAATGACCAGCAAAACCTTCTCCCTATCATGAGATTGATCAAGGGAGATGGTTGACATTGACTCGCAAACCATTATCATCACTAACAAGTATGAAATGGCCTAAAACTCAATGGGTTCAACTAATGTCCGATTGAACCCTAAACCCTTTTATTATCTTATTCCATTTTAGCCCCAATTTTATTAGCCTCTTTTTATTACCTTTCCATTCATTAGTCAATTAAGTCCAATAATGAAGATTAAGTCCACTAATGGAGAGAGGTATCAAACAAAGGGTTGTTTTGGGCATGAGAGAGATGTCATGCCGTTGGTAATGGTGCTCGAGCATCAGTTGTTGTGCTTGAGCGGATTGTGCGTATATCAGTTCACGAAAATAACTTTTTACATCACTTTTTCAGATCTATTTTCTTCGAAGCCCTAAAGTTGAGACTCTCTCTCTAAAACTCACACTCTCTCTACTTTTAAACCTAGATCCATTGGGTTTTCTACCTTAGTGTCTTTGAGAAGAAGTTGGAGCCTTCCAAGAGCTACGTTTTCATCCGAATAGAAATTGGTTTCGGCATCGTTGGAGTTTCTCCTCTACTTTGCTCAACTCCTAACTTTGAGGTAGGGATTTTCTACACTTTCATATGGTTTGTAACTTAGTTATTGGTTGTTGCGTACTGTAACGCTCCAAAATTTTTCCCTCTGTGAGGCTCCCAGTACTATTGCAGTCTGTCCGAAATTCTGAGAGTTGTGAATTTCCGCTCGAGCGCAGGAGTGTTTGCTCGAGTGGTCAGTTTTGTTGGTCTGTTCACTCGAGTGCAAGATTGGCCGCTCGAGCGATCTGCTTGGTTGAGTCTGAATTTTTGGGACTAGTGGGATTGTTTTTGACCTTTTATTATTGTGTTTAGAGCCTCCTTGTTTTATTTTGGGACATTGATCAAAGTGGTAACATGATGGCAAAGTAAGATTAGACCAAAAACTTTGATTCGGATAATTTTTCTATGAACAACCATCACTCTTTTGCCCTTTTCTTTTTCCATACTTTCAATTTGGGTGTGAGGCTAGAACCATTGGAAAGCTTGTTTCCGGGGCTTTGATTCAGACCTAAGAACAACCTAAAACGAAGTCTGGGTGAGAGAGTTATGTCCGTTTAAAGTTTTGGTATCTACGCGAATTCAGCAACTTAAAAAGTGATTTTCTAGATCATTCTCTCCACTTTTCTTTTCCCTCTTCCTTCCTCTCACCCTAGGTCCGAAAATAGCTTCCAAATAGCTATTTTCAAAGATTTGACTTCTTGACCCAAATAGCTTCCATTTCTCAAAGATTTGGCCAAGATCTCTTACCAAAAAGTGAAGAAGGCTTGAAGATCTTACTTTTTTACTGATTGGAATTTGGATTTGTGAAGGATTCTTCTTGAAGCTTTGCTTTCTTGCTTGATCCTTGAGGTAGGGGTTTCTAGTTCTCCTTCAATACTCTCATTTATAGATAGATTTGTGGTATTTTCTTTATATGAACACAAAATTTATATTTTAAAGCATATTGTGATAAATCATGAGATTGTGGGTTTAGGGTTTGAAGTGTTGGGGTTTACTTGTTAGGTTATTATTTTGGGTTATGAATTTGGGTTGTATTAACAATAGAAGAGTTGGAATAAAAAGTATTTTTGTGAAAAACTTTAATTTCTCTTAAAAACCCTAGTTTGGTTCATGAAGATAGATGATGGTTTTGCTTAAATTGAAAGTAGTATTGTGAAATTAAGGTGTTGAATTGCACATTGTAGCTCAACTTTTTCGCGTCCCTTTTTCGGAAGTCGAAATAAGCCCTACAGTTCGGACTCCCGTGGTTCTGAATCTTATCTCACAAGTGCAATGTAAAATTGATAAACACCAAAGAGTCCAAATCCGGCAAATCTTTTGAAAAATCGATTTTGAATCAAATTACCAAAAATGGACTGCTTTGCTAGATACAGAGTCGCAGCCTAAATATTTTTGGAAAATTTAGGAAACCCATTACTCGTGCTAAAGGCCATGTATCCGTCATCACCAAGATTGTCTTGGCTCTGGAACTTTGGTACGAGAGGGGAAGGTCATGAATTGAGCATCCCCGTTCGCCCGATCAAAGATCGGCCTTTACTAATCATGATATGAATCTTATGTAAATTTTATGCTCTTGTTTCGGTTTATTAGGCTAACATTACTATATGATGTGCACACACACAAGTATAGACTAATTTTGCAAGAATTAGAACATTTGATTAATGTTTGGTTTTGAAAATTGTTTCGAATATGTAACGCCCCAACTTCCGGGTCATTAATAAATCAGATCAACCTCAAATTTAAAATTCTAACTAATTTATAACCTAAAAAATAAAAAATTTTCTCCAAAATATTTACACAAATGCCTCTAAAATATAATGTATACAAATCTCTAAAAACAATGTATAGTGGTGAGCCCAAAAATCTCTTACTCAATAATCCTTTAAATTCTTCAACTCCATGCACACCTAAAAAATAAATTAATTCGGGAAGTATACAATACGACAGAAATAACAAAGCTTGGACGAAGAATAAATTCATAGGGATCCAATAATTACACGGACGATTCAATTCGAGATACCAAGCAATTTACCAAATTGCACAAACAAGTCAACTCAACATATGATAATTTATCCTGGACCAAATACCCGGTCCTACCCAGTACATGACTAGTGACTGGCCTCACCCCCCTCATCCAAGTACAAACACTTATCCGGGCTATTGGTACAGAGCATATTGGCAAAGTCCATTCGATCCATGTACGAAGCATTTCCACGTCATTTAGCCAGACAAATCAACATTTCCAACACAGAATAACTACATAGAGTTTATCAAATGACTAGAGTAATCAAATGAATCAACAACGAATAATTCCATTGAATTTATCAAATTTTCAAAATCATCAAGAGAAGTACAAATTGAAGGTGATTAAAATAATCCTGTTTGCAAAAAGATTTAAAGGAAACATATTGTATACCACCCGAATTACCTCAAATCAATCTCCTCGGTCTCCAACACTCTAATCTCAATATTTCTCCAGGGAATTTTATGTAGTTTTCAGAACATTTTTCGAAAATGGAATAGCTTTCCTAAATGTTTTGTTATTTAAGAAACACTCCAGCGTTGTC
Organism: Camellia japonica; assembly: GCA_030407325.1. Classification (NCBI taxonomy): domain Eukaryota; kingdom Viridiplantae; phylum Streptophyta; class Magnoliopsida; order Ericales; family Theaceae; genus Camellia; species Camellia japonica. The sequence goes on along the minus strand of JAPPVO010000024.1, from coordinate 1,085,538 downwards.
TAGATTCGTCGACCTTTACGAAAATTGGATTTTCTCACAAACCGCTCACTATTTTTCAATGAAACCAATTTTCCTTGAAACTAACTCCTTAAGGAAGATTTTGACATAACATTTGGGTTCAGAAGATTTTTCTACATTTTTCTAGAATTTTCGAAAGTTAGCTGTTAAACAGATTTCTCTGGCACAATTCTTGAAAAAGAAAGTTGGTGAGAAAAGAGGTCAACTAGGGGAAATTTTCCACTTCTCTTGCGATGAAAACATGTTAAATAATATGTATTAAACTCAGAAATTTAAGGTAAAGGTGTGCCTTTGAAAATTTTGAGAGATTGATATGGAAAAAGGTAGTCTTATACTGATTAAGAGAAATACAAGAAGGGTATAATCAAGGCTCAACTCCTTTCATTTTTAACACAAGAATGCCATCAAAACACATCTGAAATGAATGTTTAAAACTTCTAAAAGCATGTATTTGAAAGGAAAAATAAGAGAGTTGTGTTGTAGCTTACTTGAGGCCTGTTGGAATTGCTAGCAAACTTCTCTTCCTCTCCTACCTTCCACCAAGCTCACCCTCCTCCCTCTCTTTCTCTCAGTTGAATATAGTTTGTGTGTGTGTGTGTATTCTTGTTTGTAAAATGCTAAGGGAGGGGTTGCTTTTATAGAAAAATTGGTGTGAAAGGTCCATTTTGCCCATTGGTTGGAAATGGATTGGATATTTTGGATTTACTTGGAATCTAATGGAATAGTGGATGATTATGCGTGAGGATCCTCTAGAGTGCCTTCTCTAGAGTGATCTCCTAGAGTGAACAATCGGAGGGCTGAGATTCTTCCTCGCCAAAACGACGTCGTTTTGGCGTGAAATTTGAAAAAAAAAAAAAAAAAAAAAATCTCAGTTGAATGCTGCTGAGCTCGCCATTTCCCTTCTTTTTTGCTTCTCTTCTCTCTCTCTCTCTCTCTCTCGTGTTGTCTGGGTTTGTTTTGTTAGGTACACCAACAAACTACATGGAATTTGAATTGTGTAAAATGGGTAGTTGTTTATGATAGCAATAATGGTTGAAGAGAGAGAGAGAGAGAGAGAGAGAGAGAGAGAGAGAGAGACTGTGATTGTGTATGAGTTTGGTGAAAGCAAAGACGGAATCTTCAAAGCTTTGCCTTTTTTCTACTAATTGATTTGATGAGGCAGCGGTAGCCAAATTGTTGTTGACTCTGAATGGGTTGATCTGAGATCCCTCTACGGTGGTGTCGCCGAACCTACGGATGAGGAGATTTTCAGTTGTAAATCTGGCTGGGTTGATCTGAGATCCCTCTACTGTTTGTAGATCTGGGTGGCGACGGAGATCGTCCACGGTGATAACAAATTTCAAATGCTGTTTACAGATCGTTGATGGCTCCGCCCAACCAAAGAATGCAAGAGCACTTGAAGATGGATTTTGATTCAACTGGATTTTGGGGAAAGAAAAAGAAGAGAACAAATCTGAGATTTTTTTTTTTTGTTTTTTCAAATTTCACGCTAAAACGACGTCGTTTTGGCGAGGAAGAATCTCAGCCCTCCGATTGTTCACTCTAGGAGATCACTCTAGAGAAGGCACTCTAGAGGATCCTCACGCGATGATTATAGGCCTTAATTATACAATTAATCATTATGTGGTTAGGATTTGGTTAGGATTGAATTTAGGGTGGAGACAAGGTTCTATGTTTTGAGGTGTACTAGCAAACTTTTTCCTTAATTTCATGGATATGGTTTGAAAAAGTGTATCCATTCCACTTCCCTAGGGTGGCTGGCCATGTGCAAGAAATTTTGGAGGATTTTTGTTGATTTTATATATGTATGAAGATATTTTGTCTACAAAATTATTTATTTAAGAAAGGTACAAGTATATATATGTATATGTGTGTAATGGTACTAGTTTGGGGTCAAAATGTGATTTAAGAAAAATATGAGGGCTTGGGTTCAATTAAAATATCTATTTCAAATGTAGAGTTAATAAATTAGTGTTAAGAAAAATAATTCAGTTTGTATTATCTTGCTTTGATTTTAAAGGTGAATAACCGAACGAAAACTGTGACAACTGGAAATTTAGGTTTAGAGAGATTAATCTAAAATTGAAGAGTTAAATAATTAATATTAGAGTGTTAAAAATGATTTCAAGTTTCCAAGGTCGATTAGGGTTTGTATTGGTTCATCCGTAATGCGTTTTTCGTTCTAGGGTTTAACTTGCGAATAATCAACGAACTAAGGGTTTTATTATAATAACTCAAAATTTAGGGACCTAATAAGGTTTACTAAAGTTAGGGGTCTCACAGAATATGTACCACTTGAAAAAGTGATCGCATATGAACATTACTCTAATTATTCCAATTCAAACAACAAGCTTTCATCCACAGGCATTCAAACAGTTTATCAATTAAGCACCTAGCCTTATGGCAAGCATGTTAAACATGGAAACAATCACACTCATGCAACATGCTAAAGCGAGTAAAGGCTCACCTAGTACTCCAAGCCAAAAGAAAAACTAGTTAGAAATATGCACGATTGCTATGTATCATGACTAATGCAACACATGCGAAAGTGCAAATAATAGGCTCAGCTACTAATATGGCATATGAATTAATTAAATAACATGTGGTCTAAGCATGTATTCAAAGAAGTATTAAACTAACAATGCAGTTAGAATGATGAACCGAGCCCCGGTGCATGCGATACAAATGGATGCAAACATGGAGAATGCTAAACAAAACATGATGTTGGAAGACAGACACATTATTACAACATTTCGCTCTCACGAAGGAGAGTCTGAACAAACTAACTAGCTAACTAGCTAAAGCTAAGCTAATTAATCTAACTATTACAAACCAAAATGAATAATTAGCTAAACTACTTAACTAATTATTACAACAAATGAATCAACTAATTATCTAGTTAACTAACTAATTACAAAATGAAATTGAATAACTATTTAACTAGCTAATTAGTTAGAACACTTTACAAAATTAACTAGCTACAACTAATTAATTACAACAATTTAAACATAAAACATGCTCGGCACACGAGGAATGCTCATGCATATGCTTGGTATCCACCCAAAAAGCCACTGTTTTTGCTTCCAGAGAGCCTCTGTTGCACAATAGAACACTAACATTGTTGCCCACTTCCAGAATAACTCTGTTTTGCCTCAAAAACATACTGCTAAATTTTGCATTAGTGGTCGGCCGGCCAGTGATGAGGGCTGCCAGCCATCAATGGTGGTCTGCCGGCCACCTGCCGGCCACCGTTGCCCAGTTAATCTTGTTTCAACAGAGAACAAACAAAGCACGCACAGGGTATTTTCAAGGGTTGTCTGCACAACTCGCCCCTTCTTCTCATGAGCAAATCAAAGCAGTAATGAACTTGGTTCACAAACCACCAACTCAAGCAATTTCATTGCGTGATGTCTTATGAACCAAAGTGTGCAATTTCAATAAATGCAACAAAATAAGACTCTAACCTCCTCTCTTGCATGAATTAATGAAGGGAAGTGGTGACCTTGGATACTTGAACCATTTCAACACTAATGAGTATGAAATGCCTCAAGCTTCCATGTGTTCAACTAATGTCCGATTAAGCACAATCAAATTATTATCTTTCACCATTTTTATCCTTAATTTTAATTACTTCATTTTAGATTACCATCCATCCTTTAATCAATTGAGTCTAATGGCGAGTTTAAGTCCTCTAAAGGGAAAGAAAGCTCAAACCAAAAGTTGTTTTAGGCACAAAAGAGACATCATAACATTGGTAATGAACCCAAAATGGATTAAACCGTTAAGCCTGACATCTCATTCTCATACTTTGAAGAAACAAGTTGTTTGAACCACTTTCAAAGAAAAACAAAAGCCAAGAATGAAGGGAGGTTGCAGAGGTGATTAATGGTGATCACAAGTATAGAAAGCCATAAATAAATACAATCAACTCAAACAAGATGGTGTCTAGGGCCTAGAACACTAAACTCATGAGGATAATTACACTACAAACATGCAAAACAAAGCTCAAATGCAACCAACAGCCTGAAACAATGCTACAACAGTCTAAAATAAGTCTTAAAACATGCTGGAATTGAGCTAAAAATAGCTAGATTAATATGCTAAAACATGGCACAAATTGGACTAGTAAGCAAGACACAAGGAGGGGAGGCTAACCCCTCCAAATTTGGACTTCAAAACATGATTTTGACCACTAAAATAACTCTGAAAATTAGTATTTAAAAGCTCAAAAAAAGATGATGCAAGGGTGGGAAACACAAGGGTAAAGGCCTCCAAAACAAGGTACAAGGAAGGGCTATCAACCCCTTAACCTTTAATGGCTTTAAAACCCAAGCTTCAGCCCAAAAACATAGAGTTTTTATAGCACAAAAACAGTTGGAAAACAGCAAGAATAATAGTAGAGAAAGCAAGTAAATAGGTAAAGCCTTATACCTCTTGAAGAGAAGAAGCAATTCAAGCAACAAAACCAAGACAACACACCCTTCAAGAGCTCAAACCAATCTCAAAAGTAACTCAGCTCAAAGATGAAAAGGTTTGGTTAAGGGTGTATAGGCAAAGGTTAAGGATTTGTAGGCAAAAGTGTAGGAATTTGCTAGAGTGAGGAATTGTAGAGAGAGAGAGAGAGAGAAGAAGAATTTTGATCTCAAAATTTTCTAACCTTAAAACATGAGAGAGAGGTCTCCTATATTAGAAAACATGAATTTTCCTCAAGCATATCTAGCCTTACATGTGGGTGAAGATGCATGCATCTATGTAAATAGCTGGCACAGTTGTCACAAAATATCTGCAAAAGAAACGGGTGGCCGGCCGGCCGGCCGGCCATCACTGGTGGCCGGCAGACCACATCAGTGGCCGGTAGCCAAGAGTGATGGCCGATAGCCCAAAAGGTGGCCGGCCAGCCACCAAGGGTTGCTTGAAGAACCAATGCTTGGTCCAAGAATGAGGCAACAAGGGTGTAAGGTTTGGAAGGCTCAAAGTTGTGGCATTCTACTGAGGACTTTGAGGACTTGATGAGCATATAAACTCATCATCAGGTGTGCATACGATGACATCCAAGTCGTAAGGGTCGTAAAAAATGGGGTGTCTCTAGTTGCTGCTCTTTGACAGAACTCGGAGTCATGAAATATCGTGAGTGAATGTCAAAGCCCGAAGATGACCCACTTTGACAAGGCCGTAACACTTGGACAAACAATCAAGACAAAAATAAATGGTTGTGCCCGTAGGCTACCTACATATCCCTTTGCAAGGAATCAAACTAGCGTAGTTCTGGCGCAAGATGTAAATGATATGCACAATGGAACTTTGAAAGCTCGACTCACACACTATGTGAAGCTAGTTGTTTTGAAAACTTATGATCATGTGAGATAATGTAATAAGCAATAACAAGTACGATGAGCAAGATAACGAAATAACAACATATGAATATATGAATGAGCAGCCTCAAGCTGAAACCCTTCCATGAAAAAAGATTAAACCATACTCTGACCACGCCAAAACAAGAGACGAGGAAAGAAAACACTGCTCAGGGTTGCGTTTCATGCATCCTGAGAAACAAGAAAATTGCTCGGGCTCGCGTTTCATGCGTCCCGAGATGAAACACACCCAAGACCGTGCTTCACGCGTCCTGAGTGCAAGAAAAATGCTCGGGCTCGCATTTTACGCATCCCGAGATAAAACCCACCCAGGGTTGCGCGTCACGCGTCCTGAGATAGAATCGCTCGTGCTCGTGCTTTACACGTCCTGAGAAACAAGAGAACTCACTTAGGATCGCGCTTCACACGTCCCGAGAAACAAGAAAACTGCTCAGGCTCTGGTTTTACGCATGCTGAGATACAACAGAAACTACTCGGGGTCGCGCTTCACACGTCCTGAGAAACAAGAAAACTGCTCGGGCTTGCATTTTATGCGTCCCGAGATAAAATCGCTCGAGGTCGTGCTTCACACGTCTTGAGAAGAAACCCACCCAGGGCCGCGCGTCACGCATCCTGAGATAAAACCTGTCAAGAGCCGCACTTCGTGCGTCCTGAGATAAAATCGCTCAGGCTTGTGCTTTGCATGTCTCGAGATAAAACCCGCCTAGGGTCACGCTTCGCGAATCCTGAGATACAAAAAAGACTGCTCAGGCTTGTGCATCTCACGTCTTGAGATAAAACCCGCCCAGGGCCGCGCTTCACGTGTCCTGAGATACAAGAAAGACCGTTTGGGCTTGCGCTTCGCACGTCCTGAGATAAAACCTGCCCAGGGCCGCGCTTCACGTGTTCTGAGATACAAGAAAGACCGCTTGGGCTCCCGCTTCGCACGTCCCGAGATGAAACCCGCTCAGGGCCACGCTTTGCGGCTCCTGAGATACAAGAAAGACTGCTCAGGCTTGTGCTTCGCACTTCCCGAGATGAAACAACAGAGGGGTGTGCAATAGATGCACGAAGGTAAACAAGTGCAATAGATGCACAAAGTGAACAAGTGCGATAGGTGCACAAAGTGAACAAGTGCGATAGATGCACAAAGCCAACGAGTGCCATAGATGCACAAAGTGAACATTCCATGTCAGATAGACAACTGACATAACATATGAATTGAAAGCATGTTCTATGCAAGAATCAAAAGCATATTCTATGTATGAAATAAGAGCGAAAGCATATTCTATGTGTGAATCATAACTAATGCAAGACGCACATGTAACATACGCATATGTGAAATGCAATTCTTATGATATATGTGAAATGCATATTCTATGCAACAATATAGAGTGAAAGGAGAATGAAACGAATAAAAGCGATATTCGATAGCACCTTTTGATGCAATATGTTTAAAAAGGATACACCTCATTCATGTTGACAAGCAATGAACGCCGTGTGCCAAAACACAGTTTTGAGCTTCCATAGAGGCAATCTGGACCCAACAGTGAACCTTTTGTGCAACTCTTGGGAAACAAAGACACAAAACAGCATCAGAACTCAAAGGGAGGCCGCCGGCCACCTGTCGGCCACAGGGGGAGGTTGCCGACCATCGATGGCAATTCGGGGGGTTTTTGGTCTTTTTGCCTTGGGTCTTTAAGTATACACCACAACACTTCATTTCCTCACTTCTCTAGGGCCGAAATCTTTTCCTCTCTCTAGACACTTTCCCTCTCTAGATCCGAGCTTTTCATGCGTTTTCCAACGCCCCACGCAAACTTTATTCGCTAAACCCTCTTGATTCTCTTCACTTTGAACCGATTGGATTTTGGTTTCGACACTTTTTTCCTCATTTTCACCCTTCTAGGCTTGTTCCCCTCGAGTTTCTCTTGGGTTTCATGAACTTTCTCGGGCTTTGACTTTTTCTCCCATTTTCTCTCTCTTAGGGTTGACTTTTTCCAAGTTTACCTTATTTTCACCATTTTTTTTTCACTTTTCACATACTTTCACCTATTTTCCAGATGGCAGATGATTCACCACATGACGGGGCTCCTCCAGAGCTTCCCCCCGTACTTCCACCTATTGCCAAGGCAGAGGAGCCAATCGTTGCCGAGGCTGGTGAGGTGGCTCAAGGCATCGAGGCCGACCTCGAGGCAGAGTTTGAGCCTGAGCTTGAGCTGGAGTCGCTACCATTGAGGGTACGGTCTTTTGATCTAGCGAGGTATCATCCTCGCACATATATCTTGCCAGCCGATGGCATTAGGCACTTTAGCGACTTTGTTCTCGGTGTACCAGAGGATCTCTTACTGAGGGAGCCAGGTTCCCACCTTTCATCCATCGCTGCTGAGGTATAAACTCTGTTTTTATGCATTCCTGCCTGTCTCTACTTGCATTTCTTGCACTGCCTTTTATCTGATTGTACTTTTATCACTGCCTTATCTCATTCATCTATTCTTTGCCACTTGGCGAGTCTTGTGCCTTCAGAGGGTACGGAGCCACGACTACACGAGATTGGTATGACGAGCTCCCTACTGGAGTTTGCGACATTGTGGACGAGACTGGCTTTGGCCTCTTCTGCTCTGGCCTGACGCGGGTCATCACTAGCCGTCCTCTTCTGGGAGCACTTGTGGAGAGGTGGTGGGACACCACCAACTCCTTCCACTTCTCCACTGTCGGGGAGATGACAATGACTCCCTACGACTTCGCCATGATCACGAGCTTAGGAGTTGGGGGCGATCTGATCCTGTTTGACACTGACATGGGGGAGTGAGAGGCCGCCTAGGTCGAGCTATTGGAAGCGCGTCCACCCTTGTATCGGACAACTATGGTCAGATATAGCTGGTTCACTGAGCAGTTTCAACGAAACGAGCCCGAGACAGTAGAAGAGATGGAGTAGTACGCCAGAGGCTTTCTGATGTTTGTCCTCCGTACCACCTTGTTTTTAAATAGGTGAAACACCGTGCGCTTATATTTGTTGAGTGCCCTGGTGACCCTTCCCTGGGTTCACTTCTATAACTGGGGCAGAGCTGGCCTTGCTACCTTGTATGGATACATGAGCTCTACCTCTCGCTTGAGGGGAGAGCTGATCGGAGGCTACTGGCTAGCCTGGGAAGTATACACTTCAGTTCCCTCTTTGTATTTTACATTTTTTGCTTCACATTCTCTGTTTTACATCTACTCAATACCTGTGCTTTCTGCTTTGCATTTTCTGTAGCTGTTCATGCTGTATGCTTTCTGCTTTGCATTTTCTGCATCTGTTGATACTGTATGCTTTCTACTTTGCATTTTTTGCATCTGTTCATGCTGTATTGATCACATGCTACTGCACTTTCCTTGTAGCTGCGAGTTTATGCTTATTTTCCAACACTTGCCCCAGAGCCCATGGAGGAGCTCTCACTGGTAGTTCCTTACTCTAGACGGTATGATGGCAGGTGTCAACGTAAGACTCGCGAGACCTTCACCTTCTTCCGTCATTATTTCGACATAGTAGCTGCCCATGAGGTAACCCAAAACACAGTCATTTTTGCTTTAGAACTGTTTTGATTCACACTTTAGCAACTGTCAGCAACTAACAATCCGTACACTCTCTATTTGCAGATCATGTGGTAGCCTTGGGCTATGATGTCGACTGGGATACGGAACCAGTATGTCGGGGCCTGGGCCATTTCTCGCTTCCGTATTCTACTTGAGGGCCCAGTCTGCCGAGCCTGGTTCTTGAGTGAGCGGTTTGTTTGCCAGACCGTGGGCTTACCAGACCCGATCGTTCTGATGCCACTGCCAAAGTCTATGAGATCAACAGACAGCCTATCCGTTGATACAGTCACTCAATTCATGGTAGGCTTGGATGCTGATTATTTCAGCACAGAGGACGACTACGCAACCTTCATTTAGACACACCTCATGCCACCTCTGACAGGTGCTCGTGGAGGAAAGGAGGGAGAGCTTCTGTAGCGAGAGAGGTGAATAGGGCAACCAGGGCCCGTGCTAGAGGGACTTCCCCTGCAGGGCAGGGCACTAGCTGGCTAGAGCTTCCTATCGTACTGAGAAGCTGGCGGCATACCGGGATGGCTTACCAGATCCCGATGGAGCCCACAGCAGCTGGGCACGAGCTTGTCGGAGTTCGGGGTCCTTCTCAGGTATAGACTACACTTTACCATTTACATTCTGCATTTCATTTCAGATATGTTCATTCCAGATATTGATCATCCAAATGTATTTGCAGGCATCCATAGTATAACGCCCCGACTTCCGGGTCGTTAACAAATCAAATCAACCTCAAATTTATAATCGCAGATAACTCATAATCCCAAATATACAAATCATCTCCACAAATAATTAACTCAAATGTCTCCAAAACATAAATTATACAAATCTCCAAAATTAATATATAGTTGTGGACTAAAAGAATCTCCAACTCAAACAATCTCTTTAGATGCTTCAACTCCAACCGCCACTAAATTTGCTCCACGCCTGAAAAATAAATTAATTCGGGAAGTATACAATACAACAGGAATAACAAGGCTCAGACATAAAATAAATTAACAGAGATCCAGCAATTACACAACCGATTAGATTCGATAATCAAACAATTTGCCAAATTGCACAAACAAGTCAACTCGACATATGATAATTTATCTAGAACCAAATACCCGGTCCTACTCGGTACATGACCAATGACCGGCCTCACCCACCTCACCCAAGCACAAACGCTTATCTGGGCTATTGGTCCAAGCTATTGGCAAGGTCTACTCGATCCATGTACGAAGCATTTCCACGTCATTTAGCCAGACAAATCAACATTAACTACACAGAACAACTTCATAAAATTTATCAAATGACCAGAGTACTCAAACGTGTCAACAGACAATGATTCACAGGATTTATCAAATGATCACAATAATCAAGAGGATTACAAATTGAAAGTAATTAACATAAACTCTTTGTAAAGAGATTTAGAGGAAGCATATTGTATACCACCCAAATAACCTCAAATCAATCTCCTCCGTCTCCAACACTCGAATCTTGATCTTTCTTCATGAACCTCCAAATTCTAAGCCATAAGGTATGTAAGGTTTCACAAAATCTACAACTCTCCTCCTTTATGAAAATGCTTACTCTCACTTTAAACATTCTTAATCTAAACTCTAAATCTATATAACAGATGGAGAGAGATATGGGAAGAACCATAGAAAGAAGTTGAGAGGTGAGCTCAATTTATAGGCAAACTTGGTGTAACAACTTCATAGAAGTCCACTAGTTGGAATTGAAAGGACAAGTTAGAATTTACTTGTCATTAAAGCCCACTAGTTGGAATTGAATGGACCACTATTTGGAAAATGAATGGACACTAGTTGGAATTGAATGGATCTCTATTTAGGATAATGAATGGACACGAGTTGGAATTGAATGGACCACTATTTGGAAAATTAATGGACACTAGTTGGAATTGAATGGACCACTGTTTAGGATATTCCTGTTTCGATAAAAAAATGCTAATCGACAAGATTCGAAATAATCCTAGTAACTGAGGGGCTTTAAGAAAATAATTTAAACAATTTTTTTTTTTTAAAAACGAATACATTTTTCAGGGGTTTCACACATAGAGTACACAAAGAGCGCTCTCGAGCTGATAGCCTCATTGATGGGCATGGTACAGAGGAGGGAGACACTGCTCGGTCTCCACGGCATCCCGATATTTTCTTTAGTTTGCGCTTCATGTTCTCAAATTTCTATTAATACATTGGCATTTCAAACTATAGTCTTTCCCAAACTGCATCTAACACACTATTTGATATTGCATTCACACACTATACTTACACACCGTATCTGATTTCTGCATACACTCATTCTGCATATTATGCTTGCATCTGATGCACACACTGAAACTGATATGTTGACACATGTCCTTTCAGATCCCACCTATTCTAATGGCTCTGATGGCGGCAGTAGCAGCACCGGCGGTAGCCCCTCTAGCAGCAGGGAGGAGAGAGAGGGATAGAGGCACCCAAGGCCGGAGTAGTCCTCCAGAGCCCATCTTGAGCGATGACGATGCTGAAACCAGTGACTCTGGGGAGGCGACGAGGTAGCATTCTGAGTCATCCGAGAGTGGGGACGACGATACTGGCTCGGGTTCTGAGAGCGGAGGTTATGATACTGAGGCAGGTTCTAGGGCAGAGAGCAGAGATGATGCTGGCTCTGGTTTTGGCTCAGAGACTGATTTAGATAGCGGCGCTGATGGAGATAGTGCCCCAGAGTCGTCTCCTCCGAGGAAGAGAATGAAGAGGGCCTTTCGGCCCTGAGGCGACTGACGTTGATTTTTTTGTACTTTTTCTTAGTTTCTCTTTGTTTGGTAGCATTAGCAGATGTATACCTTCAGATAGGTTTTTTCTTTAAAAAACTTGTACTCTTCTTTTGTAAAAACCATGATCAGAATAAAACCTCGCAGTTTTTATAAAAAGTGTTATTATTTTTTGCATCATGAGCACTATATTTGTAGGAAATGGACATGGAATTGAATTGGCCAAGAGTGCTTGATTGAAACAATGTTCTTAATTGGGTAATGAACTGACCAACAAATGAAATACAAAATACAACAAACAACTCGATAAGCAAAACAACTCGATAAACAAAGCAAAAAGGCCTCAAGTACAAAATAAACAAACCTGCTAAAACCAAAAAGACTCAAAACAAGACCTTAAAACGCATAAAGATCAACACAAAACACATGTTTCCAGCACTACACAGCACACAAGTTGGCAGCAAGCCTGAAAAGAAGGCTGCCGCTAGAGATAAAGCTTGTCGGCTATATGCCGACCACAAGAGGTGGCCCCAGCCACCAATGTGGCCTGCCGGCCACCTGGGGGCCATCAAATGTGGGAATCACTAGATTTTTGACAGCTAGCTTCCACTCAAAGCCTTATCTTCTACAAAAGGTCCAACTTCGTGAATTCTTCTCCAGAACTTCATTTCATTTGCAATTTCTTCACAAATGGAGCCATTTTTTTCCGAAAAGCTCTCGGATTGGATTGTGACTTTAGACGGCTCAGAAAAGGTTAATTTTTGGAGTTTTGGCACAAATGCACTTTTTTCGTTGAGCCGTTCTCCACTTTGTATTCTGTTCCTTCATGCCGCGACATGATGTTGGGACCCGATTACACGTCTTTAGCTTCGGGGGACAAGAGATATGCCCGACAATTAAAGAATTTCAGGCACTAATAGAATCCCGGCGCGATGAGGAAATCATACTTCAGCCTCATTTTGGCTACATTCAAGCTTTGGGACGGATGTGTGGGCTCACTTTACACGAGGCTCGATCTTTGGTTCACAATAGAGAGCTGGATATTCGTAGCCTAATTCATCACTTTTCTGATGTTGGTGATCGAGGTGACCTTTTCTGGCAGGATTTTAGGCAACACGCCCTTTGCTTATGTATGCTTGCTCATTTCCTTCTTGCCCTAAGTTTTGGCGAGTCCAGCATTCGGTTGGTCGAAGTGACCCAAGGTTTGAAAGAAGGCAAGAGTTGCATTGGCTTGGTGCTGGCTGAGACTTTGATGGGCTTAAACGCCTTTTATCGGCGAGAGACTACCAGATTCACGAGGAGCCCACTACTTCTTCAGGTATTGTTTCCTACCCTTGCTTATATGTGTTTCTCACATCGCTCGGCACTCATGTTCTATTTTTCTCTCAAAGCCCTTTTCTCACTTTTCTCTCAACATACACCTCTCTATTCTTTAATCTCTCTTTTCTTTCATCCCTCCCGAGGTGTGGCTTTTGGATAAGTTGAAGATAGTGGACTCTTGCCCTATGTACTCAGCTTGAGGCCATTTCTTCTACCACCGACTAGTGGATTTTCCGAACGAGGGGTGGTGATGCCACTAGATGTACAACAGATCTGTTGCTGACATAGCTTGGCGTTGCCCTGGCGTAACCTGACCGAGATGAGCTACAACATGGCTCGGTAGCCTAGTATTCAATTGATCGGCCTTACACACTGTGTGTTCTATTTCCCCTTCTGGTTCAGACATCAGTTTGGACATGATCAGACTTGCCCAGAGGAGGGGGTAGAGTACCTAGTTTCATTCCCCATCCGAGGTTCACATTTGGCTAGGTACCTGTAGACACCCCATTTTTGACCGTCCTCAAGACTTGGACGTCACCGTTTGAACACCCGGTGATTATCCATGTTTGTGTTCGTTTGGAGTTCCCGGAGGTCTCGACTACGTGCCTTGCCTCAGGATCTCCGAACTCGACCGTTTTGTGTTTGGTTTTGCACCAAACACTTGTGTTTTGCCTTGGAAGGGTAGGGGATGCCTTGTGAGGTCTCCCCACACTCCACCGGTCGTGGCTTGAGGCCACCGGCTGTTGTTTGTGTCCATCAGCCATATATTTGGCCGACCGGCACTCTTTTTGGCCGACCGGCCATCAATTTTGTCAAAATGGCAATTTTGAGCAGCCGACTACTGTTTATCTGCTTTTGCAGATATTTTAGGACAGCTGTGTGGCATTTTGTGCCCCTCCATACACGTGTATGGAGGGATGCTCCTCTTGTAAGCTTATTGAACAAGATTTACAAGATTGTTTGCCTATAAGAGGAGGGCTCTTCTCTTGGCTTTAAGGTTAGAGAAATTTTTGGTTAGAAAGGTGTGGGAGAACCTCTGGTTTTAGGGTTTGAGTTCCATACATAACCTATCTCTATATCTCTCTTGTGTGTGTTCTAGGTGTAGTTGTCCTTACTATTGCACACAAACACATAGTCTTTCACCTTCTCTTGGTTCTTGAGGGACCTGAGGCTTGTTCTTGCTGTTCTTGGCTGGATTGAAGCTCAAGGAGGCAACAAGATCATCTTTTGTGAAGAGGTCTACAAGGGTGAGACACTAGTCCCTTTTATCCCCATTTTTGCATAGCTTGTTAGCCTATCTTAGAACTGTTTTTGTGCTTAGTGTATAATACAAAAAAGTTCTGTTTTTGGGCCCTCTAAATTGTTTGTTTAGAGTGTTTTGTGGTTTGGAGGTGTTAGACCCCTCCTAAGCCTTGAGAGGCCTCATTTTGTGCCATTTTTGGTGAGCTCCGAGACTTTGGTGCTTGGGCCTCCTCACCACTGAAATCTTGAGGGATTTCAATGGTGAGGATGGTGCCTTGAAGTCTCAAGAAGGAGAGGGCCACCCCCTCTCCTTGTTGTCCTTGAAAAGGACCAATTTTGGCCTCTTGAGGGAGCATCATGCTTAAGTGTTTGTTGATCATGCCATGGCTGTATTTCATGCTTATATTGCCATGATATAATATTATTCTGTGTTGGTTTTGGTACACCATGCATGCTTAGCATACCTACCTTGTAATGCCATGTTTATGCCTTAATATGCCTTAGGTTGTAAACCCTTGTTCAAGCATGCTTTAGGTTTGGCCTTGTGAAGGTTTTGTGCTTATTTTGCCATGTTCAAGGTCTGTCCATAGTTGTTTGGGTCGATCTTGACATGCATTATGTGGCCCCTTTGTATTTTGGCTTGTTGGCCTTAAGTATGTAAGTGTGTAGCATGCCATTCTTGCATGGATTTAGTGGGTTGGGATCATTTTTCATGCTATTTCAGTCCCTCTAACATGCTTGTGTGCTTGCCTTAAACACCTCTTTAATGCTTTGAAGGCTTGTGTTGTATGCTCCATGTTTTGGCCATTGTGCATGCTTTTGAATTCGAGCCACTTAGATGCCATCTAAGGGTCCCTTTTGCATGGTCAAGGACTGCCTTGAACCTATTTTAAGCCTTCTTGGCCTTACGGGGCTTGGTTGGCTTAGCCATGGTTTAAGCCTCTTTGACTTGCTTCAAGTACTTGGACTATTTCCATGCTAATGTTTGTCTTGTTTGAGTTGGTTTGGCACCTCTTATAGCATGATTTTCAGAGCTTATGTTGCATGCCTAGTGTCCATGTTATACTCCTTTCAAGTGTGCTTGAGAGTTACTTGCTTAATGCTTAGATTTGTGTCTTAACATGTGCATGTGTGTATGTGTGTTTAGCCCTCATATTTGAGCATTTTGGCCACTGCTTTGGGCCTAATTAGAGCTGCCTAATTCATGTTTAAGTCCATCCCTTCATTGGTCGCATATGCTCCTTGTGTGTTGTAGCATATTGGTAAGTTGTTGCATGTGGGAATTTGCATGATTGAATGAAGTCACATGCTTGTTTGCATGCTTGAACATCTATATTACATCTTGCATGCTTGTTGGTTAACATTGATGTTTCATGTCTTGTATGCTTGTTAGCTTGTATGCTTATTTGCATGGCCATGGTTGCATACTAGTCAATGTGCCTAGGATTGCATTGCATCAATGTGCATGCTTGGCCTCTTGAAGTGAGTGTGATAGAGGTTGGCTCTTTTATGTGATTATGTGCATTGCATTCATTTGAAATTGAAATGTGCACACTTGATTTTTGGGCCATCATGCATCGAAATGCTTGATTGGTGGTCCGAAAACCAAGGACCATGTTCCTTTGAGTCCTTAACATGATAAGGGACTTGTTTGGTGCATATATTGCTTGAATTACATTGCCATGCAAGTTCTGTCCTCTGCTGCTGTAAGTTGCAGGTTCTGCAGGCAGTTTTGGCCGACTGGCATAATATAGTGCCGACCGGCCATCCATTGGTAGCCGATGGATGCATCTTGTGCCGATGGCCATATCTAGCAGCCGGTGGTAATCCTACTCAGCCGGCGGTGTTCCCCAGTATCCAGGGAATCAGTTCAGAGACTTTGGCAGTCTTCAGAGGGGCAGAGCAGGGAAAACAGAGGCAGTCTATGCATGGCAGTGCGCTTCCGAGCAGGATCCGAGCATGTATTGAACCGGACTCTCCTCCCGAGGCGGTTTACTGTTTTTCCTAGCTTAGTTAGTTTGTTAACTAATTAGGTAATCTGTAATATTTAATTAGCTCGTAGGTTAATTAATTTGTATTATTTATTCGGTCCCTTCGAGTGAGGGCGAATCTGTAATAAGTGTGGGTGCGTGTGTGTGCATGTCTTCCAATCCCCACTTCTTTATTCCCTTTTATTTACCTGCTTATGATGGTAGATTAGGGCATGTTTAAATTAGCATACCTTATGCTATGCATGCGTGCACCCATACATTTGTCTTGCATGCACCGGGCTCGGTACATCATGCTAACTGCATTTGTACTTCAATTCCAAATTGAATACGTGCATCAATTGATTGCATCTCACATGTCATGTTTAGGTTAGCCGAGCCTACCCTAATTGCATCCTGTATGTGTTGCATTAGTCAACTTAACATAAACTAGGACCATGCATGTTTGCTAACTGGTTTATTATTTTGGCACGGAGTACGATGTAAGTATTTTTATGCTTTAGCATACCACATGTGTGTGAATGCTATCATGACAGCATGCTTACCATGTGGCTAGATGCTTATGTGAGATAAACTGTTTGACCGCCTGTGGGTGAAGGTTGGATTGTCTGAGTTGGAAAAACTCGTTGAAATCCGTATTTTTAGCCTACTTGCAAGTAGCAAATTCCAAAGTGTTTTTCAAAACAAACGGATATGCAATGCTTATTTCCAAATTAGGCAATCTAGTCTATACTTGTTTGCTGTGCGCATAACATAGTAATTCTAGGCTAATAACTGGGTTAAGAACACATAACGTTTTCAAAATCGGATATCACGATTAGTAGAGGCCGGTCTTCGGATCGGGCAAGAGGGGGTGCTCATAGCTGACCTTCCCCAATCGTACCCAAGCTCCCGAGCCGAGGCAACTTTGGTGATGACGGACACGTGGCCTTTGGCACCGAGTCAGGGTTTCCTAAATTTTTTCATTAAAAAATATTTAGGTGGCGACTCTGTATCTGGCAAAGCAGTCCATGTTTGGCATTTCTTTCAAAAATCTGTTTTTTCTCAAAACGATTTGTCGGATTTGGACTCTTTGGTTCAAGATTAAGAACCGTGACAATTTGAGTCCGAACTGTAGTAGACCCGCAAAACGAACGAAACGGGAGTCATCGTCCCAGGGCGTTCAGGGACGTCTACAGTACCTTACTGCTTGGAGGACAAAAGAGCTTTTGGCCCTTGCCTCTAGTTTTAGTTACGCCCTTTCTGGCGAATGTTTGGCTTAGCTTGAGGATGAGGCGCAAACCGGGCGCACTTTGGCTTTAAAAGCTTCTACAAGCACGAGCAGGGGACGTAGGAGCACCTGACTCATCTATGCCCCTAGTTTATTGCTTTGACCTTTATTTTCAAGTTTTTTTGAATATAATAAAAGCAACTTTGATTTGTATCAGAGAGTTGGAGAACTTTATGTTAAAATCAATGAAATTAAAGTTGTGAGTACTGAAAATTTCCTTTTGGTCCAAAAATGGTCCAAGTTGTAAAAGGTAAAATTTTGAACAAAATCAACTTTTATTAAAAATTTCCAAAACCATTTTAAAAAAGGATCACCACTGGACACGCACAGAATCAATCCTCAAGATGTACTCACCACTGGACACGTATAGAATCAATCCTCAAGATGTACTCATCACTGGACACGCACAGAATCAAACCTTAAGATGTACAACCCCGAATCCAAAGATCACAAATTGCCCCTTGAATGAACACCATTGCTCAGCATTGCAACTAGCTCTTCTCTCAGAGTAAAGATCATAACCAAACCCTCAGGTGGAGAACATACAAAGATCACCTGATCAGACACATGGACAGGATAGTTGAGTTGGAGGTATTTACAGCCGAACTTCAGGGTGAAGTTGCCTACGTATCCCAAAGATGGGAATCAGGTCTTACGTAGTTTAGTTCAGGTTTACTCGAGTATTTACTCTCTCCTTTTGCACTCTAACTTTTGCCGTGGCCGCCCTTTAGGGTTTTCGACCTTGCAAGCTCAGTTTTTCTTTATGTCAATTTTTTCGTGCTCTAACTTTTGCCTAAGTCGCCCTTCCGGGTTTTCGGCTTAGCGAGCCTCTCAGGGATAGTATTTCTTCAACTTGTCCATCTTGATTGGTTGGGAAAATTCTAGGCCATCCAGGTCCATGAGAATGATAGCTCCACTCGACCAGATAATTTTGATGATATAAGGACAAGTCCAATTGGGTCTGAACTTGCCCTAGAGTCATGGATGGGAGCTCGATTATCTTTCAGCACCATATCTCCCCTTGGAAGAGTCGGGAGACGCATACCCCAGAAACTGGATACTACTCGGCTGCATATTGCGTAACTAGGGTGCCGAATACGTTAACGAGCCGAATAGACGAGGGTCAGTAGATCCGAATGAATGTAAGGTGAATAAGATAAAAGTAGGCTCAGGCCCCAAGGCCCAAGAAGTGAGTATAAATAGAAGAACCGCAAATCCAGAAAGGTATGTAAGAATCATTTTCACTTAGATTAAAGAGAAAGTTATCTTGAGTGTCTGAACTAACTTGTTCGTCGGAGTGCTAATCCCGGCACCCCCGACCGGAGTTTTCCTCTTTTCAGGTGACTACCTGAGGATCACCAGCGCCTCCCAGGATCTGAAGAGTATTTCTAAACCACTTCTCCACAATTGGCGCCGTCTGTGGGAATACTCAAATACATCCATAGTAGGCGTGACTGAAGATCCTTCGGTAACCATTGACGAGACCGCACAGGGAGATGACCTCACTCCAGCAAATATGCTCGGGAAAGAAACCATCGCTGCAAGACGCGCCTTGAACTTCGATTCACCAACGACTTCAGCACAAGAGACAATGCAGGCGATCATGGAACAAGCAAAGCAGAATGAACAGAGGCTGGAGAACATGATCGCTGAAAATGAGCGTCTCCGTCAAGATTTGGCCCTCGAAGTCGCGAAATCGAGAGAAGCCATGCACCTAGATCCCGAACAACCTCCGAGGGCCGGTGGACAACGACCTCGAGCCTGGCCCAAGGATACTAACAGCGACTCCAACTCATTATCCACGGAGCTCACCAAGAAGGGACGATCCGAAACGTCCAGCTCTTCCGAAAAGAGCCTACGTACAAGGAACAAGCGCAGGAGGAGCAGCTCAGATGAAGACGACCAGCACGATCCTTTTGTCCGACGGATTACAAGGGCAGCCTTGCCCAAGAAGTTCAAAGCTCCGTCATTCACTCTTTACGATGGAAAATCAGACCCCACTGATCATATCCGTCATTACAAACAGGCCATGACTTTGCATGCAGACAACGAAGCCCTCATGTGCCGAATATTCCCCAACAGCCTGGGGCCATTAGCTGTCAGGTGGTATTATAAGCTGGAGTCGGCCTCCATCAGAAGCTTTCATCAATTACAGAAATCCTTCAGGGCCAGGTTCATAACCAACGAGGTACAGCCGAAACAGGCCGACTCTCTCTGGGCCATGCAAATTCAGTCAGGAGAAATGCTCAGAGCATACTCGGCGCGATATTGGGAGTGCTTTAACCTCGTCGACGATGCTTGTAACGACTCCATGGCCATCACCGCCTTCAAAATGGGACTACACCCAGATAGTCCCCTTCGCAGTTCTCTCACCAGAAGACCCCCCAAAACAGTCTGGGCGTTGATGAAGAAAGTTGAGGAGTATTGCAAAGTGGAAGACGATGCCTTAAGAATAAAGGCCAGCCAAATGTCCAACAAAACGGCCCCCCCTGAAATTGCCCAACCAATAAGTTCCGTGCCACCTCCTAGCCCAGAGCCTCGGTAGCACACTAAACGTGATAAATGGCGGGATACTCGCCGGCCAAGCGATCAATGTCCCCACCGGACGAATGAACAACTGCAAGTCGACAGCAGACGTTTGAGACGTGTCGACAAAAAGTACACAGAGTTGTCAGAACCAATCGCTGTAGTAATGACCAAAGTCCAACACCATCTATTCTTCAAATGGCCGTCAAAGATGGTGGGGCCGCCCGATACGCGACGAAGGGACCGGCGGTGCGAATATCACAAAGATCACGGCCACGAAACAGAGAGTTGCTACGCATTAAAAGATCACCTGGAAGAACTGATGCAAGACGGCCGACTGCAGCAGTATGTTAAACAGGGAAAGCCAACCAAGGCACTAGCCTTGAGGCAGAACTCTCCTCCGCTTGGCGTGATCCATGTAATTTACAGCCTGCCAGCACCCCCAGCCGTGCACACAATTCAATCGCATCCAATCCTCCAGGGGCAACCTATTCCGACTGACTGGCCCAAAGAAGCTCCAATAATTGCTTTCAATGACTCCGACCTCAGTGGCGCGACGGCTTCCTACATTGATCCGTTGGTCATTAGATTACGCATAAACCGGTTCATCATTGAACGAATTCTCATAGACCCAGGGAGTACCTCGGAGGTTATGTATTACCAAACTTTCATCAAACTTGGCCTCAACGAGTCAGATCTGTGTCCGGCGCCGCATCTATTGTTCGGCTTTAATATGAATCTCGAATACCCGATAGGGAAGATCGTACTACCTGTCCGAGCGGGCTCCAGAACGGTTCGAAATAGAATTCTTGGTTGTAAAGCTCTCTTCCCCGTATAATGTCATCATGGGGCGAACCTGGATACATATTATGAAGGCCGTTCCAAGCACTTATCATCAGCTCGTGCGCTTCCCAACAGCCCGTGGCATCGAAGAGATCCGTGGCTCTCCCCAATCGGCATAAGCAGTGATTTCATGAAAATCATATCACTGACCCGACCTGTGGGCTTTGATACCTGTATATATATTTCACTTCTGCAATGCAAATAATCTTTCTTTGACGTTCATCTCATCTCACAAACCACATTATGCCGACTAAGTCTCCGGATTCGGAGCCCCCTTTGGTGCATGACACCTCAGGGCCGATTAAGTCTCCGGATTCGGAGCCCCCTTTGGTGCATGACACCTCAGGGCCGATTAAGTCTCCGGATTCGGAGCCCCCTTTGGTGCATGACACCTTAGGGTCGATTAAGACTCCGGATTCGGAGCGCCCTTCGTGGATATCACGATTGGCCACATTAAGTCTCTGGATTCAGAGCCCCCTTTGGTGCATGACACCTTAGGGCCGATTAAGTCTCCGGATTCGGAGCCCCCTTTGGTGCATGACCCCTTAGGGCCGATTAAAACTCCGGATTCGGAGTGCCCTTCGTGGATATCACGATTGGCCACATTAAGTCTCCGGATTCGGAGCCCCCTTTGGTGCATGACACCTTAGGGCCGATTAAGTCTCCGGATTCGGAGCCCCCTTTGGTGCATGACCCCTTAGGGCCGATTAAGACTCCGGATTCGGAGCGCCCTTCGTGGATATCACGATTGGCCACATTAAGTCTCCGGATTTGGAGCCCCCTTCGGTGCATGACACCTTAGGGCCGATTAAGTCTTCGGATTCAGAGCCCCCTTTGGTGCATGACACCTCAGGGCCGATTAAGTCTCAGAATTCGGAGCCCCCTTTGGTGCATGACACCTTAGGGCCGATTAAAACTCCGGATTCGGAGCACCCTTCGTGGATATCACGATTGGCCACATTAAGTCTCCGGATTCGGAGCCCCCTTTGGTGCATGACACCTTAGGGCCGATCAAGCCTCCGAATTCGGAAACCTCATTGGAACGAACAAAACAGAACTTTTCAACCATTGACAACGTCAAGGCAAGACGCAAACACAAATTCAGCATAAGACGCAAATAAACAAATTTAGCATAAGACGCAAATAAACAAATTCAGCACAAGACTCAAATGTTTGAAATACAACTTTTTATTTAATCAGACGGTTATTACATAAACGCAACTCGTATTTACAGTACTCATTTCCAATCTGAGAAGCTAAAAAGGGGAGATGCATTGGTAACGCGTCAGTGCCGAATTAACTCCCGTCACCCGGAGATCCTCCGCGGATTGCAATGCCTCGAGCCAACTGTGCCCAAATCTTCCCTTGATACCATTGACAATGTCAAGGCAAAGATCCAGGACAAGGAGGGATAAATCTAACGGTTGTTGCCTTTCCTTTCGGGGTGATCTGCTTTGACGACTTGAAGGTTCATGCCAACTATCGGACGCCCTACTTCCCATACGAACGGCCCCTCCGCCATGATCCACAGCAACAACAAGATCGGCTGAACTCCAGCCTCTAACTAACACCCCCACTTAACCCAGCTCACATAAGCGATTGTTCATCTGCGCAAAGCGCCCACTCCTTTTATTTTCAGTCTTGGCAGCGATCTCGAGGCCCCCATCCCGAGGCGATTTCGCTAATGCTAAACGCCATAAACAAAACGTCGGTTGACATTCCCCACGGCATAGTTATCCGAACAACTTTTTGAAGCACGTGCATTGTCCACAAACCTAGGCCCCGAGCCGAGGTAAACGTATCCAGGCCATTTTGCCTGCCGGCTCTTGGCTTCGGGTCGCGATAGCCTGTCGGGAATAAACGGCTATCACGTCTGGATTGGCCCGGTCAAACGCTTATATATTCATTCAAACCCAGTAAAACGAAACGCATACATGCCGAATACAAACTGTAATAAAATATTCGTGACAGAACGTTTTTCTTCATTTATTCAATAAAACAAGTGATAAAATTACATATATTTGAACGTAATCCGCTTTTCAGATTTACAATCACTACCACTATGCGGCGTCACCCTCGTCATCACTCTTCTCAACCTCAAAAGCAGAAAACGGGAAATGTTCCCTGTGATAGAGCGGAGATGCCGACTCAATGCCTGCCGCTCGAAGAGCTTCTGCGGCTTGAGATGCCTTGATCCAACCGTGCCTAAACCCACGATTCTCGCATCGGCAAACTTCTTTGGCCAGTCTTTCCTTGGTCTTCTCGATTCCGACTCTTCGGCCTTCATGAAAACCTTTCTCATAGGCCCTTCCCTTCGCGCTCTCCATCGCGAACATACTCGCCGTCTCACGATCGGCAAGCGCGGAACTGATAAGCCAGCTGGTCACCCTCTCCTCCACGATTGGGTTTCCCTGCCTAGTGGGTTGTGCCTGGGCCACCTTAATCTTCTTCAACTCCCGCTCAGCCGCCTCCGCGCGGGCCTCCAAACTTCGAATACGTTCATCCTTCTTCTCCATTTCTCGGCGAGCAGCGCGCAACCGCATGCCGATTTCATAGGCAGTATACAGCACCTTCACTGCCCCATGAATGCCTTTGCGAAACACTTCGTAGTCCTGGCGACCTACCATTGATTGCTGAACCTCCGGCGGGAAAATTTGTCGAGCGAACTCGACCGCTACATTTGGGTCTCGAACTATCGAGTCCGCCTCCGTCATGGGTCTATTCCCCACGAATACCGCGAAGCTTAATGGGTGCGGATTCGCCTCCGGTGCCCTCTTGACTCGAGGTTGGGAAGTTCTGCCCTGCGACTGCTTGTCCCGCCTGGGCGACCTGCTTCGACATCGAGGAGACTGACGCCTCTCTCGATCCCTGGAACTCCTACTCCCTGTACGCGGAGGGTCACTACCTCGATTCATGTCTCCGCCCAGCTCAGCCAACGTCTTCGTTTCCCCTCTGCTGTTAAAGAAGAGTCTGTTCGACATTCACTCGATACCCTCAAACACTGGAGTCAGTTGTCTGCTATGCTCCTAAAAGCTTTAACTTTAATCATTTATGCTGCAAAGAGGCAGCACCCTCGAGGCCATCTCATTAATTGAAAAACTTCAAACGCCCGGCGCCCGAGTGATCATGCACCGCCTGGGGGAAGGACAGATTCGTCAATCTCTTTGGCTTATGTACCCCAGCCGGCCCACGAATCGATCTTTCACCAAACTTAAGGTCGGTTCATACGGCACCCGAATGATCATGCACCGCCTGGGGCAAGGGCAGATTCATCAATCTCTTCGGCTTATGTACCCCAACCGGCCCACGAATCGATCCTTTACCAAACTTAAGGTAGGTTCATACGGCGCCCGAATGATCATGCACTGCCTAGGGCAAGGACAGATTCATCAATCTCTTCGGCTTATGTACCCTAGCCGGCCCACGAATCGATCCTTCACCAAACTTAAGGTCGGTTCATACGGCGCCCGAATGATCATGCACCGCCTGGGGCAAGGGCAGATTCATCAATCTCTTCAGCTTATGTACCCCAGCCGGCCCACGAATCGATCCTTCACCAAACTTAAGGTCGGTTCATACGGCGCCCGAATGATCATGCACCGCCTGGGGCAAGGGCAGATTCATCAATCTCTTCGGCTTATGTACCCCAGCCGGCCCACGAATCGATCCTTCACCAAACTTAAGGTTGGTTCATACGGCGCCCGAATGATCATGCACCGCCTGGGGCAAGGGCAGATTCATCAATCTCTTCGGCTTATGTACCCCAACCGGCCCACGAATCGATCCTTCACCAAACTTAAGGTCGGTTCACACGGCGCCCGAATGATCATGCACTGCCTGGGGCAAGGGCAGATTCATCAATCTCTTCGGCTTATGTACACCAACCGGCCCACGAATCGATCCTTCACCAAACTTAAGGTCGGTTCATACGGCGCTCAAATGATCATGCACCGCCTGGGGCAAGGGCAGATTCATCAATCTCTTCGGCTTATGTACCCCAGCCGGCCCACGAATCGATCCTTCACCAAACTTAAGGTCGGTTCATACGGCGCCCGAATGATGATGCACTGCCTGGGGCAAGGGCAGATTCATTAATTGATTCGGCTCAGTACCCACAATACGTGGCACACAACTGATAATTCAATATTGTCATAAGGAGATTCAATCTTTGAAAGCTAAAACACAGCAATGATTTTACCCAAATTCGTGAAAGGTAAAGTATTCTTCATTGACGTAACTTCATAAACCACGAACAAAATAGTGAAGAAATATCGAGGTAGTTTTCATTAATAAATTTAGCGCAAATGGTAACCAATTTATCCATGAAAACTAGCCAAACAAAAACTTACATCAAAATCAGAAACTTACATCAAAATCAAAAGTCTACCAGACAAAAGTTTAAATTAAAATCAAAAGAAATGATTCCCAGATCAACCCTCGGGGTCAGACTCAAGTGGCTCCACGTCCACTTGCTCGTAGGGAATTGGCAAGGCCAATGTAACCCCAGCGACAGCAAGGGCTCTGAGCCATCCATGTTTGAACCCTCGATTCTCGAATTTGGGGACTTCATCTACATATTCCCTAAGGGCGGCACCCTTTCCTGCCTCAAATGCTGCAGAAGCTTCAGAATCGGCTTTCTCCTTGGCGGCCTTAAGCTCCGCTAACTGAACCTTCGCCTTGGCCAGCGCCTCTCTGGCTAACTTAAGCGATTCTTCGCTCGCATTTGCTCTACCCTCAGCCTCAGAGCAGAGCTGCTCAGCTGAGCGAGCCCTCTCTTTTTCTGCTTCAGCTCGCGCACCCTCCATCGCGGCTCTCATACTTTCAAATTCGGCCCTACTCCTTTGACCGTCCACCTCCGCTTGCAAACGATCAACTCTGCTGAGGGCATCATGGAGGCGGCGACCTAGGTCCGCTATCCTACCAACAGTCTGCAAAACAAGTTGGGATTGTCAGATATCTTTAACGAAAGCAAAGTCAAGAGAATTTGAGATGGTCACTAAACAGCAACGCTGACTGCGCAGACAGGGCTACGGCCATAATATCCGGCACGGCGCGAAAGGCTGCGACGTCAGCCGGCAAGGAAATTGAAGCCGCAAGGCTCAACGCCACGGCTGGATCCTCAATAACCGAAGCATCGGAAGAGATCGGTGTATCTTTGATCTTAGGCCGAACAATAAAAGGCGCAGCCACACCCGACTCTTCTAAACGAGGCCGTTTGGAAGCAAGGCTAATTTTCGACTCGGCCTCTCCCTCGGCGCCATGCTTTTTGCCACGCTCCTCCGAGACCAGCCGTTCTTCAATGACCTGTTCCTCAACCTTTTCCCCCATTTCGGTCTCAGTGACCTGAATCATCTCTTCAATAGCGGGTACGAAATTTTCACTCAAGATGGGCTGAGAATGGGCGGCCTCGGCCTTCTTTCGAGCAGCCATTCGCTCGGCATTTCTCCTTCGCGCCATCTACGTAAGGCTTTCCCCAGCCATAGCTTCAAAAATATCGCCGGGTAGGTCCCCCAAATGCGCAAAAATATCTTCGGACGAAAACTCTGCCCGACCCGAAGTGGACGGTGAAGGCCGGTTAAGTCCCACAGCCTCAAACGCCGAGCATATCGCTTCGTCAACCTCTTCGGCCCCCTCAGCAGCCTCTCCGGTTGGTTCGGCAACTACCTCTACCTCCGGATCAGCCTCTGCCCTCGGATCCGACTCTTCGAGGCCAATTTGCCTAAGGTTCTTAAAACTGGGAAAGATAAGAGCCGAAAGGTATTGATCGCCGGATGGAATTGGAATGCCTTCCGCAGCCGAGTATGTAGTATAAGTCGGTTCGTATCGGAGTAGTATGTGAGCCGCTCTCCCTTGCTTTTGTACGTTTGGATGGCCGAAGTATCTGAGCGCATATTTGATCTCCTCAAGAACCGCCTCGTCGGTCGACGGAAGAATTTTCTTCAAACTGTTACCTGCAAAGAATGAAGAGTGATTAAAGCGAAAGTAGCCGAGTGAAGGGAAAGTCAACAAACAACAAGGCGTTGCATGGTAACCTGGATCACCCTTTCGTCTGGGAATAGGATCTAGGCGGTCTTCGCCTTCACCGAACTCCCAGTTGCGTTGAACATTGACCATTATGTCGTCAACCCTCTTACCAGAGCTGGCAAGCATGGTTATCAAGTGATGGTCAGTGTCCTTGGCCCTGAGAAAGTATCGCCCCAGCCGACCGGAAGATTTGGCCAAAGCGTAGCAGTGCCGAATCGCCGGAATGCCAAGGTTGATCCTAAGACGCCGGTTGTCACACCCCAAACCCGGGTATGACCGGCCGTGGCCCACAAGGCCTTAGCCCAAGGCACACGTAAGCCTAAACACAAAACCATAATCACATTGAACAACTATACAAAAGTCTAGCAATAAATAACCAACCTTAATCCCGTGAAAAGCCACAAGTATAAATGGCAAACCAACCGTAATCAATACCATCCAAACTTATGGGATATAAACAACCCACATATTAAAATAATCCTAATTGAACCTCAAAGAAATATGCAAAAACTTGACATAACACTCTAAAATAAATGAATGTCCTAGAGGTCCATGCAATCGAGTCTCAGCTACGCCATGAGTCCACACTAAGTCCTTCTAACACCTAGAAATGATAACAACTAAGTCAGCTGATAGCTCAGTGAGTAGCAACATGGATAGTAAATACAGTTTTGAAAACATGGCTCAATTCCAAAATAAGATATATATCACAGAAACAAGATTGGCATACAGTTTGGTAAATACAATCTATTTCAAAAAGAAGGTTCCACAGTTCAACACTTAAAATACTCATGTCTCGCAAGAACATGATAAACGACATTTTCCACTTAAAACAGATTATAACATGAACACCAATAATTTTCTGGGTACCAAGAAAAAACAAATAATATGCCACACAGTTCTCAAGGCTATAAGCCCCGTTGGATCCAATACCGAACTAAGAGTCATCCTCAGGGTGGCAACCTGGGCCTTTTCTCAAAGACGATCCGATTGAAGGTCACCTAGTTGTTTTTAAAGGTCTTTTCTCCAGATCTGTTCCCTAGTGGCCAGATCACCACACACAGTGGAATAATTTCCCTGGACTAAATACACACATGGTCCCAATAATCAATACACATCAGTTTCGCAAAACATGGTAGTTCATCATTATAAAAATGAGACCAAAACAAATAGTTTATAGTATGCCAAGTTCACACATGTTTCAGAAATAATTTGATTCAATTGATAACATAATAATTTATCAAAACAGTTTAATCATGAAACAACAATTTAATTTTCCAACAGTTCAGGGTAGGGGAACATTTATAAAAATATGTAGCATGAAACTACTTACCTGAAACGAAATAATATAATCCTCAAATCGAATAAAGTGTAAAAGTCCAACTAGTGCCCTGAACCAAGTATAAAAACTACATGTCACAACTAATTTAAAAATACTAAAAAAAAATAGGAACTAAGTAACCTCAACTAAAGCGCACTAACACAGCTCAACCCAACTCACCGTTATTCTTAAATATTACCTAAGTTCATGTTCTTCAAGGTTTAAAATCACCCAAGACATGGGTTCCGGTCAAAACTTAATTAATTGTGACTTTAAGATAAAACAGAGTTTCAAACAAGCCTTCCCAACCTATTCGCTAACTTTGAAAATTACAAAACCCACTCCACGCTATTTGAAAAATTTCAATAACCTCCAGATATGATCTAATATATCCTAATTTTCAAACCCAATTGGTTTCACTTGATTTTCTTATCAAAATAATTAACTACAATTTATTATATCCAAACAGGTTGTTTTCTGCAGCACTTTAAAGAAATTGACGGTTCTCTTAATATACACAAGCAATCAATGCAAGGCCAAAAACGTACAAAACTAGACTCGTAACCGGTTCTAATGACACTAATTTGATAATTTTTGGATTTATACCCAAAGAGAACAACACTCCCGAATTTACTGTTTCGGACTGGTTTCCTGGACAGATTTGAATACCTCAATTTATATGGATTTTGACTCCCAAAAATTATGAAAAAATTCAGATATGCAATTCAATATGTAATTGATCTACTATAAAAATTTCAGTTCTAAATTGATTCGTTTGATATGGTTTCTTGATTTTTAAAGTTTGTGATTCTGTGCAGAATTTTTGGACTAAGAATAATACCCATTCTTTATACATGAATTTAACTCCTCAAATTTCTTAACAATATATATATATATATACAAAATATATAAACCTACAACCTCCATGAATGAATAAAATAATAATGGAATAAGGATAAAAACAAAACCAAAAGGAAGAAGAAAGATAAAGACCCACCACACCCAAAAATTCCTCCTCCTTGTTTGCAACCCTTCTTTTCACTTCTTCTTTTCTCTCAACCTTTCTCTCTCTCTCCCGTGGTGGCTCCTGCTGCTGTTATGAATAGTATGAGGCAACCTAGGGTTACATATGTATCTACACAAAAAGGCCCTAAAATATTATCTTTATATTACTTTATTTTCTAACACATTAATTAAATAAAATATAACTATTATTATAACAAAATATACTTACTAACTTGCCTTCAATATTTTTTTAAAAAAATAAATAAATCTTGCCTCTAAATTAAATGCTTTCACCACAAATTTATTTCAGGTTTAAAATTAATTAAAAGATCCTCCAAATATTTAATTTGCACTTTAGGATTCACCACCAAAATATTTGAGATTGTAATATTATTATTATTTAATTATTTACTTAATTTTTATATTCGGGTTCTCACACCGATTCAGCTCAATCACCCCCATGATGATTCGAAAGAAATTGACGTTGGGTTGAGAAGGAATCAGACTCCAATAGCGAAGGACGGCCCTGAGCAGAGGGTGTAGGGGAAAACGGACTTCGCCCTCCGCTATGGATAAGAGAGGGAAGACGATTGTATTCTGATCCTCCCTCTCCATGTCAAGGATACTGTCTGTTACGAGAGATAAGTGGACGTCGTCAGGAATGGAAAAATGTCTCCGGAATCCGGCAATACGACCCTCGGAAATGAGGTCTTTTAAGTGTTTAGCCATGTTCGCAGGAATTCAATGTTTCGCCGGAATCAAAACGACAAAATACAAAATAGGATTGTAAAGAAGGGAGAAGAAGACTTACGAAGATTAAATGGAGACGAGGGTAGACGGAGAAGAATTGCAGAGCGTGCGAATCAGAGAAGGGATATTCGCTGGCGGTCTAAAAGCCTCGAATACTCGACGAACTCTGCATTCGAAAAGACCGAAGTTTCAAATCACAATAAATGCGAAATGCACGATTGAGGCGGGAAAGCGTAATGATAAACGAAAAAGTGTGCACATCCTGACATCTATATTGGGATACGTGAAGCTGCCTGACCAGTTCCAACTTTTCCAATTCAAGACCAAACACGCCGATCAACTACCGTCAATAGGGAGTTCGAGGGGCAATTGTGGAGGCCGAATAATTGGAAGAGTCGGGAGACGCATACCCTAGAAACTGGATACTACTCGGCTGCATATTGCGTAACTAGGGTGCCAAATACGTTAACGAGCAGAATAGACGAGGGTCAGTAGATCCGAATGAATGTAAGGTGAATAAGATAAAAGTAGGCTCAGGCCCCGAGGCCCAAGAAGTGAGTATAAATAGAAGAACCGCAAATCCAGAAAGGTATGTAAGAATCATTTTCACTTAGCTTAAAGAGAAAGTTATCTTAAGTGTCTGAACTAACTTGTCCATCGAAGTGTTAATCTCGGCACCCCCGACCGGAGTTTTCCTCTTTTCAGGTGACTACCTGAGGATCACCAGCGCCTCCCAGGATCTGAAGAGTATTTCTAAACCACTTCTCCACATTTATGAATTTGATCACATCCATTTTGATTTAAGTATTGGAAGTCTAGTTGCAATATTGTATGGTGCTCTTGGGACTGATTGTTTCAGAGAATTTCATGTCGCATTGGTGGCAGCAGCCAAAGAGGTCCACTACCTGATGCTAAGCTATATTATTTTTCCTTGTTACTACATTTTTTATGTACCTATTGGTGAGCTATTTCATAGGGTTGTGCTACTACTGGTGCATCATCAGTAACTATAGATTTTTCCATACTTAGAGTAAGCATTTGTCAAAATAGATTAACATCAGGCTGCTTTAGTGATTGATTCCCATTTATCACATAATTGAGTTGTATTTTTCCCCACATGCATTCTGGATATCAAAAACTCATTAGATACTCCTACGCACAAGTCCATGTCTCAGACAGAGTGGTAGAGTCTTTCTAGGATAGACTAGAGTGAGTGTATAGTATAATTAGATGAAAAGACATCATAACTTCATAAGTCGTTTACAAGCTTCAGTAGTTTCTTTTATCGTTTTCTTTGTTTAGTAAATCCATTAGAAGTGCCACAAAGATTGCATGTATATTGGAATTGTAAAACTAGCTGATGTGCAGAAAAAAATCTCAATCGTACATGTACCTCTCTCTCTCTCTCTCTTTGATTTCATACTTCTATTGTTCTTTTTTTGTACGACTCTATTGTATTTGATTTAATTATCTGATGGGATTTTCAGACAACACACAAAAGTTATGTAGGGGATCTGACTGAAAATACTACCAAAAGCTGTGCTACTTTTAACCTAAAGTTCTGTCTGACAGTGTACAACTTTTTGTTGATTTAGATAATCTATATATGTACTTGGAGTAGCATATTCATTTCAATGTACCAATTCAATTCTTTATGCATTCTTATTTTTGAATTTTGAGACATTATTCTTTGATTTTTCTTTTACTCTAATGGAGTATGCTGTTGACTTCCAGGGAAAAGTCAAGTACGTTGCTAGTCCTGTATTGCCTTCTGGTTGTCAATCAAAAAGTGGCCATTGTGCAGCTGTTGGTACAAATGATCCAGTAAACTTGGGTGGCTATGGTGTAGAACTTGCTCTGAAGAATATGGAATACAAGGCTATGGATGACAGTGCAATAAAAAAAGGTTAGCATGCCTAACTCATGCTATTCTGCTAATTTAATTGCCCAACTTTGAAAGCTATGCAAAGTTTCATTCTCTTCCAGTTATGAAACTCCATAGATGGGGTCGTTGAAACCTGTCTTCCACTTCATTTATAAAAATATGAATTGTACTCTAAGCTGAAATTATGCGCTATGCCTCGTAGTTTTTATTAGTCAGTTCTATGATGTTGAATTATGGGTGGCATGAGTATCCCAAAAAGTTATCCTAATATCCTCCTGTTGTTTCTCTTATAAGGAGTTTCTTTTGCTTTTTCTCCTTGAAATGATCTATGCCAGTCAACTCTTCTTCTGATGCCTTTCCAACAAAGTTGTGCATTTCTAAATTGTGATATTTTACTTCAGAATGTGTGAATTTGATCTGTTATTTGTTAACTTATCTCTATTGTCCTTATCTTATTCCTATAGGTACAGTGTTTCAGTTCTTTGATTTGAGTTAGGAATAGATTCTTAAACAATATGATGTCTGAGATGCAGGTGTAACTCTTGAAGATCCTCACACTGAAGATCTCAGCCAAGAAGTTAGGGGCTTCATATTCTCTAGAATTCTGGTTTGTTTCTGAAAGTCATATTTGCCTTAATTGCAATTCCATTTCAAAATATTTTTGGTCACTTCTATGGCTGCATTAAGTGCTGATCTTTCTCTCTATACATGATCTAGATATAGTTAGTAGATGTTGTATGTTTACTAGAGACCATTATAATCTTTTTTTTTTGGATGGAGAATCTTTTTTGGCTGAAAACTCAAGTTTGAAAAATGTTTTGAAGCAATCATGAGTAGACTTTTCTTCATTCTGTAACAGCCTATCACATATAGGAAAATAAAGTTCTGCTAGCTCAGAAACAGATTCTTAATAGCAAAGACACGGACACTTGGCACGAACATAACACAACATAGATATAAATACTAAAACAAGACATAGACATGTTGAGAACATTAGAATAATGAAAATTACGTATAAACATTGGAATAATTAAAAATGTCCATTGCATACTTGAGTTGTGGCAGCCATGTCTATGATGCCAGTGTCTTGCATTTCTTCCTTTATCTATTTATTTGAATAAATGGTTGGGTGCTTTTGGTATGTTCATCCTTTTAATAAGGCTGTTCGTAGGGCTACAATTGTTGGCCTTGTGTTTGAGTAAGTGTTAGCCGAGGCCCCAAAGTTGCAAAGCATATTTAAATAATGTACACACCCAAGAAGTATCTCAAGTCTCTAGGTGTGTCCAAGTGTAGGTATTGAAGCAGTGTTCTACATGGACACAGGTATGTTCATCCTTTTAATAAGGCTGTTTGTAGGGCTACAATTGTTGGCCTTGTGGTTGAGTAAGTGTTAGCCGAGGCCCCAAAGTTGCAAAGCATATTTAAATAATGTACACACCCAAGAAGTATCTCAAGTCTCTAGGTGTGTCCAAGTGTAGATATTGAAGCAGTGTTCTACATGGACACAGCTTATTTGTGTTCGTGCTGCTAAGATTGTAGTGGGTTGCTAAATGGTATGGAGAAGTCTAATTTAACTATAAGCAGTTAGACTATTAACATTTTTTGACAAATACTTTATTAATTACTATTATTATTTTTATTGTTATATTTAGTAAGACAAGAAAATTGACTATCACTAATACATAGGATACAGTTACATCATGGAAATGAACTTTTTTCAATAAACCTTAAATGTTGTACGTGTCATTTTCTGATTTCCAATGAATCACAAATCTGAAACTAAAAATAGAAGTAATTTAATTAGCTGCGGAGAATGATTAGAAAATATGAACAATAATATGTGACACGAGTTTTTTTGGGACATTTAAAATCTGCCAGCATTTTATGACTGCCTTTACTTGAGTGTTGAAAATTCCTTCTTAGAACCTTGACTGTATTGGCAACATTATTTTTTAAGAGAATTTTACTGAAGTTTATAAATTCGTTTGTGTCCTCATGCAGGAACGCAAACCCGAATTAACCTCTGAAATAATGGCTTTTAGGGATTATCTTTTGTCATCAACAGTATCTGATACACTTGATGTTTGGGAATTAAAGGGTAAATACCGTGATTATCCATTGGCAGATTTATGTTAAAATTTCTTATACTGGAGTTTGTATAATGAGCTCACTTTGTTATTCCCCAACAGATTTAGGGCACCAAACTGCCCAAAGGATTGTTCATGCCTCAGATCCCTTGCAGTCTATGCAGGAAATCAATCAAAATTTCCCTACTGTTGTCTCTTCCTTGTCCCGTATGAAGGTAAAATATGCTGTTGCACATGATGTGAACTAAAACTAAAATTGCTTTGGTTCCTGTAAAATTTGTACCCTGAGATCTAATGCCATTGTATTAGGCGATAATATCTTAATGTAAGTTAACCTGTGCAGCTGAATGATTCGATTAAAGATGAAATAGCAGCAAACCAGCGAATGATTCCTCCCGGCAAGTCCCTAATGGCTCTGAACGGTGCTTTAATCAATATTGAAGATATTGACCTTTATCTGTAATGCTTTCAGTTACTCTGGTTTCTTTTACTTTTAGTGTTTTTTAATTTTTCATTTCTGATTTATTTTTGTTCTTAGACATGATATTATATCTGTTTTTTTGGATATGATATTTCTGCACTCTCATAACCCTTTTAGAGAGTGCATAAATTAAAACCTAGGATAAACTTGTAATGGTCACCACCAGTGCTGAAAACTGGATGCTCAAAATTTAAATGAATGAAAGGTTGCTGTGTGATTGAGATAATGTTGTTTTTTTATTTGTTTCAGTCCCCGTCCCTTCTCTTTTTCTTTTTATCATCTACAGAAAAGTAAAATTTTATTAAGGCACATGGCCAAAAAGAAGAGAGGATAAGGCATCCTCAACAAGAAAAAAGAAAGAATAAGACAACTAAAAAGAAAACCAAACCAAAAGACAACCAACTACAAACTATACAAAACAAACCGACACCCAATCTGAAGCAATCAAAAAATGAGGAATCCCTCAGAACACAGGACTCGTCGAGGCCCAAAAAGACGCCAAGTATCTCACTCTATCCCATAAATAATCTATATCCCTAGTTCCTCCTTCAAAGATACGCCTATTCCTTTCCAACCAAATGACCCAGGAGATTGCAAAGACTACACAACTCCAAAGAACTTTAGCCCTCTTCGACCTTCCAAAAACTTGAAAATCAAATAATAGCATTTGAGCAACTCCTTTACCCACTGTACATTACCCAAACCAAACACCCTATTCCACAAAAGCCCTGCCACCGAACAATGCAAAAAAAGATGATCCAGAGATTCTCCACTTTTGCAACACATTATGCACCATTGAGGATTAAGATACCATGAAGGTCTCCTCTTTTGCAATGAATCATTTGTCAAAGTACCCCCATGAACCAAGATCCACATAAACACTTTCACCTTAAGAGGAGCACATGCCTTCCAAATCTTTTTGTGAAACAAAAATTGAGGTACATGCAGAATATCAATGATTTTGTCCAGAAAGGATTTACAAGTAAAAGAGCCCGACGAATGAATATTCGAAAACCACCGATCCTCCAAATTTGAAGACAAAGAAATATTTTCAAGCCTTGACAATAAAGATATCAACTCGAGAACTTCCCTATCATGAAGGTTTCGGAAAAAATTAAAATTTCACGAACAGGGAGCCAACGAAAAAACAACCACGGACGCAACAGAACAATTATGAAATTGAGAAACTCTATACAGAAATGGATAGGACTCAACAAAGGACAAAGAACCCATCCAAACATCCTCCCAAAATCTTACCGTGTCCGCCTTACCCACCCTCACAGAAATGAATTGGGACCAAATTGGATAAATATGAGAAATTGACTTCCACGGAGCACGCCCATTACTCCTAGAAACCACCTGAGAGTCCCTACCATTAACATGTAACCCATATTTACTTTTGATAACATCATGCCATAATGAACCACACTCAATTGGGAATCTCCATAACCACTTGCCCAACAAAGCCATGTTTCTAGCCACTATGTTACAAACTGCCAAGCCCCTCTTCTGCTTTGGTAATGACACCGTTTCTCATTTCACCAAATGATCCTTTCTTCCTTCATCCTTCCCTTCCCACAGAAAATCCCTCATTAGCTTTTCTATGGATTTTGCTACCTTGATCGAAATCTTGAACAAAGACATGAAATAAATAGGAATCCCTCTTAGCATTGTCTTAACCAAAGTGTACCTATCCCCACGGGACAATAAGGCCCTACTCCACCCTTCTAACCTCTTACCTATCCTTTCCACCACTGGATTCCAAAACATTTCACCTCTTGGGTTACCTCCCAGTGGGAGGCCTAAATACTTCATAGGAAATGTCTCAATCCCGCATCCAAGTAAGTCGGCCACAGTCTGAGTCAGTCTTAAATCAGCATTAATACCCGCTACTCTACTCTTTTCTAAATTAACCTTAAGCTTTGAAAGTGCCCCAAAAAGCCTTACCACTAAAAAAAGGTTTGCCATTTGGCACTCATCCCCCGTAGAGAAGAAAATAGTGTCATCCACAAATTGTAGATGTGACACACTAATCCTATCTCTACTGACCTGTAAGCCTTCAAACAGGCCTACCTGTTTAGCTTTGTCAACCATCCTACCTAACACATCTACTACCAAAATGAATAGAAAAGGAGATAAAGGGTCTCCCTGTCTCAACCCTCGCGAGGCCTTAAAACACTTCCCTGGTTTACCATTAACTATCACCGACATATTACAAGATACCAAACATCCCCTAATCCAAGATCTCCATCTCGTACCGTACCCTTTCTTGTTTATCACGAAATCCAAAAAACGCCAATCTACATGATCATACGCTTTCTCAAAATCTGCCTTAAACACAAGGCCTACCTTCCCAGACTCCCGGCACTCCTCTACCACTTCATTTGCCACCAGAACCACATCTAGAATCTGTCTACCTTGCACAGAAGCCCCCTGTGTCTGAGAGATTGTATTTCCTAAAGAACATCTCAACCTTTTTGACAATACCTTACCCAAAATCTTGTAGAGTGATGTAATTAAACTAATGGGTCTAAATTCTCCCATTCTAATGGCTCCATCCCTCTCAGGAATCAAACAGATAAATGTGGCATTTGTACATAAATTAACCACCCCTGTCTCATAAAATTCCATGAAAACTCTTACCAAATCCCCTTTAACCACCTCCCAGCAATCTTGAAAAACAGCCATGGAAAACCCGTCTGGACCTGGCGCTTTGTCCCTTTCACACTCAAAAACTGTTTCCCTAATTTCGTTTTCCTCAAAGGTCGCTCTAATCACGTCACACTTTCCTGATCAATAGGCTGCCACTCAAGCCCATCTATCCTAGATCTGACAATATCATCTGTCGAAAACAAATTAGAATAAAAATAAAAAATCCCCTGGACTATTTGCTCCTCTCTATCCACCACTACACTTGGCCTTACTTCCAATCGCTTAATGAACTTCTTCTTTCTTTTCCCATCCGCAATTCTATGAAATTTTTTTGAACTAACATCCCCTTCCTTTAGCCATTTCACCTTTATTTTTGTGCCCAAAAAATTTGCTCCTTAAGAGTCAACTCTTCCAATTTCAAACCTAACTCCCTCCTCTCTCCCCTCAATGCCTCAATCTCACTCCATTGCATCTCCAAAGTATCTATCTCCTTAATCCTTTGCAAAACCTGACATTTAGTTGATTCCAAGTTCCCAAAAACCTCCCTATTCTACTGTTTCACATTCTCTTTAATCACCTTCAACTTTCTCATGAATCTATAACCCTCCCACCCCCTGACATCTAGCAGTATTCCACCACTCCTCAAAGGTCTCTTTAAATGAATGATGTTCCAACCACATATTCTCAAATCTAAATGGAGCCAGACCCCACCTAAAAGGACAACTCTCAAACATCACTGGACAATGATTAGATACCAATCTTGGTAACGCCTCCTACCCGACATTGGGGAAAATCCCCTCCCACCCCAAAGAAAGTAAAAATCTATCCAGTCGACAACATACCCGACTTTCCTTTAAATTAGACCATGTGAATTTGGCATTAAATAGAGGAGGGTCAACCAACTCGCACCCTCTAATAAACCCATCAAAATCTCTCATACTCCTATCGATTCTGTTCCCATTAAGCTTTTCCGAAACCTTCCTAACCACATTGAAATCCCCCTCCCTAAACACCAATTAGGAGAACATAACCCAAATAAACCATATAACTCATCCCACCAATCCTTTCTCCTAGAAGGGCAATTTGGACCATATACCCCCGACAACCACCACTCACTGAGATCTACATTCCTAAACCTAATTGATAGTGAAAACCCGCCAACTACTGATTCACACTTTGACACAACCCTCTCATTCCAAATACTTAAAATACCTCCTGACCTTCCCACTGATGATACAAAAGCCCACCTTTTATGCCTAACTCCCCAAATACTTTTAATAAAAGTCCTATCACAAACCTCTACTTTAGTTTCTTGAAAAATGATATGTCAGGTTAATGTTTCCTCCAGTGTTTTAAAAGGCGCGCTTAGGCGCGAGCCTAAGTGCGAGGCGCAATGAGGATATTATATTTTTAATTTTTAGAAGATTGAATGTTATGTTTATAGATTATCGAAAATGGTTATGATTTTTTAAATATTATATATATATTTGTTATGTTGAAAAATTTGCCTATTTTATAATTTTGCTTTTCTTCTACTACTTGAGCTTCGCTTTGGTAAGGCGCGCGCCTCGCCTCGCCTCGCGCTTAGGCTATAGGAGACCTTATCGCCTCGGTGCGCCTAGATCCTTTTAAAACACTGGTTTCCTAAAAAATTCCCTAATCATCCCCTTCTTCTTCCAGGATCCCAAACCCCTCACGTTCCAACTAACAATCTTCATTGATAATCATTGTCACCCCTAACCTCCTCATGCCTTCTATCGTAATTAATTGTACTCACCAAATTCCTTAACTCCCTGGGCCACTTTCTAACTGTAACCCCTCGTCGACTAGTACTCTCCCCCCTAGTGACACTATTATCCAATCCACTAACATCACCCCTCCCATTTAAACTTACTAGGGACAGCCCCAAAACTTGAAGCAAATGCTTGAAATGAGGAACTTCATTTTCCTCAATTGGACATGACGCATACTTGCTTAACTCCATCAACCAGCGCTCTATCTCTGCCTCATTATCCCTCAAACTACTAAAAACACAGCGTCTGCTGTGCAAATGCTTAACAGACACTCCCTCTTGAGCGTCAATTTACTTGTCTTACATTTATATTTGCATTATAGGACACAAGGTTAATGGTAGAAACATCCCTCATGGCTCCCGAGATATTTGGATTGACTTCTTTATCAGTCATTCCCCTGACAGAACACTTAAGACCAAGACATTGAGAGACCCCTATCCCCTCTCCAAGAGAAAAAGAATCTAGAATAACAATGTGACTCCTCTGTGATGACGGATCTGTAGAGTCATGATTAACAGAGTCACTAACATGATCCATTGTTTCAAAGACCCCCTCAGTTTCGTCCTCCTTAACAGTGCCCTTCTCAGTTTCCTCCTCCTCTACAGTGCCCTTCTCAGTAAAAAGATTAATAAGCTCAATGTCAGACTCTTCTTGATCATCTCCTTCACAGTTTGAACCAGAGTCGTACTCTAAACTCTCATCAGACCCAGACCCATAAACATTCAAGGCTTGCAACACTTCGGTAGGTTCGAAACACCCTTCATCCACATTGCAACTCAACAATTCAGCATCATTCTCTTCTTCGATCCTTTCATCAACCCATTCATCCACTTCCGCCGTTAACCTCTGCTCTTCTTCAACGGAGTTGTCCACCCTATCAGCTAAACCAAGCTGAATCGCATCCTGCGTTAGTCAATTCGGACTATCCCTCTGTAAATACACATCACCTTCACCATCGACACCTCCTTGCGTCCCAGACGACTGCCGTCGCTGGTCCCCTCTCTCTCCAAGTGGTCGTCCTTCGTCGTCGAACAAGTCGGGTCAGAATTCAGCTCCCAATAGTCGAAATTCAGCTCGGATTCCCTCCTCCAAGATATGCACCCCATTTATATAACCCACTGGGCCCAATTCATTGGGATTGAACCCATCACTTCTTTGAGGCCCAGCATTATACTCCTTATATTGTTTAGAATATGGCCCATCCCTGGGAGAAACAGAGCTAGGTTTCTGATAATTAATCTCCTAGCCCACATTAAGTAAATCAATTGAGCCCAAAATACTACTTGGCCCATCATGCCCCTTTTGTGGCCCATTCGATAACACTCTAATCCCCATATCCCTTGGTTTTTCCCTCCAACCTCCACAACAATACCGAAGCTATCCCCAGACCCTTCAACTTCTTCGCCCCTTCGACTTCCCCTTTCTACCCCATCGGCATCCCTGTCGACGGCGATAAGTTCGCCTGAAGATGCTGGTCGGAAAACCTTTGGCCACGCTTCCACTTGGCGGTGTAACAAGCCCGCGGGGGACCTCGCTACAGCTCGGACTCAATTTGTGTCACGGTTCTTAATCTTGAACCAAAGAGTCCAAATCCGGCAAATCGTTTTGGAAAACAGATTTTTGAAAGAAGTGCCAAACATGGACTGCTTTGCCAGATACAGAGTCGCCACCTAAATGTTTTTTAATGGGAAATTTAGGAAACCCTGACTCGGTGCCAAAGGCCACGTGTCCGTCATCACCAAAGTTGCCTCGGCTCGGGAACTTGGGTACGATTGGGGAAGGTTACTTCGTGAGCACTCCCGCTCGCCCGGTCAAAGACCGGCCTCTACTAACCGTGATATCTGATTTTGAAAACATTGTGCGTTCTTATTCCGGTTATTAGCCTAGGTTTACTATGTGATGCGCACAGCATACAAGTATAGACTGAATCGCCTGAATTGGAACAAAACACTTCATGTTTGTTTGTTTGAAAATGGTTTGATGGTGCTACCCGCAGGTAGGCTAAGACGTGGATTTGCCACCCTCGGGTGGGCTTAAGAAAACATGGTTTTGCCACTATCTAGTGGGCTTAAAACAAACATTTGATGAATTGTCCTAATTCAAGTAACCCAACCTCCACCCACAGGCATTCAAGGCAGTTATATCACATAAGCACATAGCCTCATGGCAAGCATGCTATTCATGGCAGTCACTTACACGCATGCAAGGATGCTAAAGCATAAAACTCACCGAGTACTCCGAGCCAAAAAACAGAAGCTCATTAGAAATCATGCATGATCCTAATTATACAGAAATGTCTAATGCAACGCATGCAATAATGCAACTATAGCAGGCTCGGCTATTCTAAACATGGCATATGGAATGCTACAACTAACACGTATTCAACTTGGAATTGAAATACAAATGCAGTTTGTATGATGCGCCGAGCCCGGTGCGTGCAAGACAGATGAATGATGCAAACATGCTGTCATACCGTATGCTAATTGAAACATGCCCTAATCTAACCATCATAAGCGGGTAAATAAAAGGGAGAAAGACGTGGGGTTGGAAGACATACATCACACTCACGCACACTTATTACAATTTTTCCCTCGCGCAGAGGGTCCAAATAAATATACAGTCCGAATAATATACAGTCCGAATAGTATACAGTCCGAATAGTACAGATTCCTAATTAATTAACGAATTAACTAAGAAAAACTGTAAACTGGCGTGCAAGCCAGGGACTGCCTTGACTCCGCTCCGGATAATGAAATGATGCATGTTTGGGCTGCTTTGCGCGGAAATCCACTGGGATGCTCCAATTAGCCTCTGTTTGCAATGTTTATCGAAATACGTGCCAGACTCCGAGAAGTTGCTGATTCTTCATTTTGCTGCAACAGAGAACAGGAAAGGAGCATAGCAATGTATTTCACAAATATATGCATGTCTCGATCCTCGTGCCACCAATCACGCATATCGATGCATGATGGCCGAGGAGCCGATTTGCACAACTCAATATAGGATGAATGTGTATGAATGCTATAACAAAACCTAACTCCATCATGGATAATCCGGAGTGTCGGTGACTTGGGAATTGAGACCCGTTCCGTTACTCGGAGTACGGAACGTGCCTCGTTTCCCGTGTCCGGGCTAACTCCTATCCCGAACACGATGCAATATGCATGACATGCATGAAATGCAGCTAATATGCAATCCTAACATACACAATGTCATGGAATGGCATACAAGCTATACGAGGTAATATACAACCGGGCATACACAATGCTATGGATGAAATGGCATACGCAATGCAATAATGGGCTTACACTAACATGAGAGAGCCTCAGCCGCACTCACATAAGAGGCCGATGGATGAAAATGAAGCGCCTCGAAATGCGTGCACACGGGCACACAAACCGAGGCGATGGCCCTAAGGCATGAAATGGCATGAAATATGATATACAATGAGACTAAAATGAGATGTCTTGAAATGCGTGCCCACGGGCACGCAAACCGAGAAAATAGTATACGGAATGCAACAGGACTAAAATGAGATATGTGATGCAATATGGGCTTACACCAACATGAGAGAGAGCCTCAACCCTACTCACACAGGAGGCCGATGGATGAAAATGAAGTGCCTCGAAATGCGTGCACACGGGCGCGCAAACCGAGGCAATGACATAAAGGCATGAAATGGCATGGAAATGATATGCAAACATGCAAATGAATTTTGGCTCTGAAATGTGGGGGAAAACAGCCCCGAAATGAGGCGAAAGTACACCCGATGCATGAAATGGCCCCGAAACATGAATTTAGGCACCCGAAATGGCCTATAGCTACACCAAACATGCACAATATAGACATGGAATGAAAATACAGTAGCAAGACAGCCCCAAGAAAAGCATTTTTCAGTCATAAAAAGGGCTAAACAGCAAGCACACATAGGATTAAGCAAGAATGCAAAAATGGCCCCGCAAGAGGGGTATTGAAGCAAGTGATACATGCAATGCCCAAATGGGAAAATACCCTTCTACAACACTGATGAGGGACTAAAAATATGAACATTTACAGTAGATGATATCCCCCAACTCAGTATGAAAACATGCTAAAAATGTCATGCAAGAACTAGGATACACAAGGCTATAATATGAGGTACCCCAAACATTCATCAAACCAGAAAATACCCTTAATGAAATATGTCAAGAAGATCAAAATATGACTCTTTCCGGTTCTGATGATGGCCGAAAACAGAAGCTAGATAAGCTTAAAAAAGCATGCAAAAATGGGGGTCAAAGAGGGGTATAATGACAAGTATAACATGGGGACCCCCAACATGGTTGATCCCTTCTACAATGTTGTAGAGGGACACAAAATAAGCTTACTAACAGTTCATGACATGCTCCAAAACAATTTACATATAGGCCAAACAAATCATGCAAATTTACGGTAAATTGGAGGAATTGTGAATCAAGTGCAAGATGGGGGGCCTAAACAGGGTTGAGCCCTTCTTAAATGTTGAAGAGGGAATCAAAATAGGTCCACTTACAGTTTACATCATGCTCGAAAACAGATCACACATGGGCTAGAAATCTTATGCAAAATAATGGCATACAAGATGTTATTGAAGCAAGTACAAGATGGAGGGCTCAAACAGGGTCGAGCCCTTGATCAAACATGGAGAATGGCTCAAAATAGACCTAGTTTCAGTTAAGGTCGGAGCCCAAAACAATAAGAAAATAGGCTTAAGAAATGAGGCGAGAAAGTGCTACAAAAGAGAGAGATTGAGACTTACCCTTGTAGACAAGTCTTGGCTGCCTTTTGCTTGAAGAATGGATGCCTTCTAGCTGCTGGAAAGCTCTCCTAGCTGCTGGAATGGAGTTGTGATGGTGGAGCTTGAAGATGATGAAGAAATGGCACCAAACTTGAGGAGAATCAAAGAGATGGAGATGTATATGTGTTTGTAAGCTTGAGGCAAGTGTTCTAACTCTTGAGGGAGAGAGAGAGATGTATGCATGCAAGGATAGTGAGTCAAAGTGTGTGAAAGAGTGTAAGCCTTGAGGGATTAAGTTCCCTTGCTTACAAAATATCCCCCGAAATCAGATATTTTGGGGGATAAAGCTATACAGCTGCCATGCACACCCCCCAAGGAGCATGGCCGGCCAGCCATTTTTGTTGCAGGTGGCCGGCCGGCCACCCCCTATGGCCGGCCGGCTAGGGGTCAAAAGGGTCAATGAAAATTTCTGGCCGGCCACCAAAGATTGATGTCCTCCCATGTGTGTATAACAAGATCCTATGGTTGGAAATTGGCAACTCTGAAACAAGAGAGACAACAAGCCACTTTTAGAAGGGGTTCAAAAGGGTCAATTAGAGTTACTGGCCGGCCATGTGTTTTTAGGATCCTCCCATGTGTGTACAACACAAATATGTGGTTTTGGCTCGAAGAAAATGGCCCTAGGGTGTTCAACATTAGCCCGGAAGTGAGAAAAACGGGCGCCGGGGGGCGCCGGAAGAGCATAACTGGTTGCTGAGACAATTGCTAGCCTCCCACCCTCCAGTGATCTTCCTGGTGATAAAACAGAGGTACCTGCCAAAAATGAACAAAAACCGATGCAAAACGAATGCTCGGGGGCAAAAACGCGCAGTTCGGGATCCCGAAAATAGGCCGTTAAGCACCGAAAGTGGCATTCGGCCACGAAGTGGGTATCTAAGACCCCAGTGTCCCTCGAAAGGGAGTAAATGAGATGCATGCCAAACCGGAGGAATCGGAGATGGTTGGGTGGTCCCGAACCGAGGCACACGGCCTGACGGCTCCGAAAACCGGGAACCGGGCTCCGAAATGGGCAAAATGGCCTACGGCCACGAAATGTAGCCCACGGCCACTGAGAGATGGTCTACGGGACCTCTCCCTCCCCTCGGGAAAGAAAACAGAGAAAACCGAGTCCGG
This sequence comes from Camellia japonica, assembly GCA_030407325.1. Lineage (NCBI taxonomy): Eukaryota > Viridiplantae > Streptophyta > Magnoliopsida > Ericales > Theaceae > Camellia > Camellia japonica. Next base: position 1,040,713 of record JAPPVO010000024.1, on the reverse strand, counting down.
TTCGCAAACCGAGGCAAGGTACCGAAGAGAGTTCGGAAGTCCGGAGGCAGGGCGCACGACCGCGACTCTGAGACTTCTGAATGAGCACAATATGCAACATCACCGAGCGCTCAATCGGTGACGTCTGAGTCTTAAGGTCGGTCAAAAATGGGGTGTCTACACGCACTATCTTGGACAAAGATTTTAAACGCACCATTGACGATTATCCTTCCACCTTCACCTCCATGAACGCCGACAGAAAACCAGAATCGAAGCCTCTGACTTTCAGCTTAGCCTCAAAGAGATTATCCAGAGCTATGGTTCTTCGATCAACTTCCAACAAACCACCACAACTCTCTCCTATGTACTGGAAAACCTGATCATTCCAAAGGGTAAAAGGCAAATCACACACTGCAATCCACCCTCCATAAGAGACAATGACCTCTGGTTTAACATGCTTCTCCTCGGACCACTTCTCCAATCTAACTGCCACACCTTTATCAAAGAATCTCAGACCCTTTGCTCCTAGAAGGCTCACCTCCTCACTATTACTAGCCCAGAACAAAGCGCGATTGAGTTGAAATGGCCATAGAGCAATAGACGTCTTTAAATACTTACTCAAATTCTTTTCAATTTGATCCCAGCTGTTTGAAAAGTCACATCTTGCGCATACAACAGCCCTCTCCAGATTACTCTTTAAACTACTCAACCAATTCGCAGTGAACAAGTCGACAAACCTCCTCCCTCTGTTCGCCCATGTTTTCCTACCCATAAACATCTCCTTTCTGTCCTTGCTCTGTACTCCTTCTGTGAAGTTAGCCCTGACTTCCATGCCGTTGAAATTTGCACTGGTATCATTGCAAATGACTCTACGAAGCATTGTAGCAATGTCTAGCCACCCACGACCATTATACCCCGCCGGAAGAATAATGTTGCCTTTTTTAACACCTCCCTCCCACTTCGACATCTCAACAAAAACACCCCTATCATTCTTATACTTCTGTAAACAGAAAACAGCAGAGCTGCTATGATACTTACTAAAGAAAGATTATCCTCTGTAAAGTAAACAGAAAACAGCAGAGCTGCTATGATACTTACTAAAGAAAGATCCTCCTCTGTAGTACGACCCCAACTGCTGAAACGCTTGGACAGCCTAGCTCACTCCTCCCAAATCGATCTTCAACGAGAAACTTTGCACTCTATTCCTCTCTATAATCTCCACTATGCTCCCTCTAGATTTTTCGTCAAGCTGTATAATAATAATCTTCTGTTCAATCCTTAGTTCTGAGGATAGCTCCCGATACACCCTCATTGCAATAATTTCTAGATAAAAGAGTATTGTTTCAGTCCCCGTCCCTTCTCACTTTCATGTTTGCTGCCTTCCTTTTTCAACCTATTTATGATTTCGTGTTTGTTTAATGTGATGTGACTAGATGTCCATAAATTTTACAACTGAGCTGTCTTTTAGTTAACTTTTGCTGGTATATATTGATGCTCTTTGTAGGTTGGTTGACATGGTCCATCAGGAATTATCTTTGGCTGATCAATATTCGAGGTTGAAGGTAAATCTTTCTCAAGCTTGATGGAACATGATGTACCTTGGGCTGTTGTTTTCCTTGAATTGTTCCCATTACTTAATTATTGCTTTATTTTGATCTATGTTTCCATCTCTTAAATTCCTTGCTCTTGTTCAGCTCTTCTTTTCAGTAGAAAGGGCATTAAGGAAATGCCACTCATATACAAAAAAAAGATACAAAAGATAACATAAGAAAAGCTCTATACACTTCTATGAGTGTCAAAAAGCTCTAAAAATTTGAAGAATTGGTCAAGAGTGTGATTAATAATTCCTGACCATCAACTATACAAAAAGCTAACAAAAATACATTTGATCATATACAAAGCAACCTTTATTCCTTAGAAATCTGCATGTGACATGACATGGACATGTCAACATCACAAATTTCAAAAAAATGCATGATACGACATGTGGGGAACACGCAAAATATATGATTTTATATCTTATATATATGAAGATTCCATATTTTAGTAATAAAAATATATAACAACACACAAATTTATAAAGTTTAAAGGAGGATGAATTAATAATATAAATCTACATTGTTTTTCTTTTATCATTAGATCTTAAGTTATTTTCTTCAAACTTGTAATGTGTTTAATGCGTGTTTAAGTGATGGAACATGTCTCTTCAAGTGTCTGAAGTGTGTTCAAGTTTAATTTTAAAAAATATAATTGGACATGTTTGGACCTATGTCCGACATGTGTCAAAAGTGTCGGGAAGTGTTCAATATGTATTGTTTATAGACACTCCACCACATGCGTCTTAGCTCTATACCATCAATAGACCTATGATTGTGTTCTCTCCATATAATCCACAAAATGGCAAAGTTGTTGATATTTTGAAGAGTACTAGGGTAGGGGTCTGAAGCAGGGTGATTTATTATCTCATTTTTTGTTTACTTTAGTAGTTGATGTTTTAAAGGGTTGGTTGATGGGACCAAGGCAGTGAGTTTAGTCAATTTAATGAAAGCCTTTCTGAATAAGCACAATAGGGTCACCGTATTGTGTACACATGAGGTTCCACCTCTGGTTTCATATTCTCTGGACGTATATTTCTTTTGCATCTCCTTTTTATATCTTAAATAATCTGTCTGGCAAAGACTCTATCAATCTGATATGCATTTTCTTAGCAATAAAGGCTAACGTGGCACTGGGTTATTGACTTCGTAACACTAGCTATTTAGTCTTGAGACTATCAGCTGACTGCTGTTGCTAAAGTTTAGATTCCTCCAAGCATTGTGCGGAAACTCCTATCAACTCTTCCTCCTGCCGAGTCCAATACATTTCGTGTTGATTTTCGTTCAACCCATGTTCATTACCTTAATAACTTGGAGGAAGATGCTATGTACAAGCGATGGCGGAGCAATATTAATGAGGTACACTATATTTTGTTCAAATCTGTAATAGCTTTATGACTAGATCAGGCACTTTAGATGGCTTCTGTATGCATTGGAATTTTCATTAAATGGTTTGTCTTTTATTTTGCTGCTTTTCAGATTTTGATGCCTGTCTTCCCTGGACAGCTACGTTACATTCGTAAGAACCTGTTCCATGCAGTTTTTGTTTTGGATCCGGGTTCAGCTTGCGGTCTTGAGGCAAGTATTTAATATCTGTAAACTAATCTGAGTTTCTTGTTGCATTTCATTATCACAGGAATTGCTCATTTTTTATTTTATTTTTTTTCTCCTTTGGTATTTGTAGTCCATTGACATGATTATTTCTTTGTATGAGAATAATCTTCCAATGAGATTTGGGGTGATATTATTCTCTACGAAGTTCATCAAGATGATTGAAATGAATGATGGCGAAATCCCAGCAGCTCCCATGAGTAATGATGATGTATCCAGTCTGGTAACGCTTCTCTCTATCTTATTCAATGCTTGTGATAATGTCTTCTAACTAAAAGTACAATGAGTGTATTTACAAGTCAATTGGGTTTAAGGACAATATTACCTTAGATAACATGTAACCCTTGATCCGATGCCTGTTCTTGAACCACACTGATGCGACTTTGCCAGATTAGAGGAAGTATTTTGTATCATTCTCGATAGTGTTGCATGGTGCCTTACTGGAGCAAGGAATAAGAATTGTTGTCAAATTTTTTATGAATTTCAATGATGATGAGCATTTCTGTTCTATTATCTAGGCTTTAATTTTAAGGGATTCTTCTGCCTTATTTTGCAAACCAGTAATGCCGGAGGTGACTGATATCACATGCCGTTGTATATATTTGTAAACAAGAGGTTGCTACTAGTCCTCCAGATATTTAATTGGGCTTAGCTGCCACCTGACCGCCCACCCATCCTGAAATTTATTGGTGGAGCCTAATTTGAACTTGGTCATAGTGGCCTGAACTTGAAGTTTGGCTGATCTTTTCCCAATATGAAATGAATCTTTTAATTATTTTTTATGTTATATTTGTGGTTTTCAGTTGTATTGTAGAAAAGCACATTCATAGAAACAGGCGAGATAGGGATAAGGTATTTGAACTGCAGTCAGTTAAGTTAGAACTAAGCTTTAGCAGACTTTTTATTTATGCTGAGTAATGTTTCAGGTGTAGGTTGGCCTAACTGACAGTCCTAGAAGTAAATTCTAAGGACTTTTTAAAACGTGTCAGTAGATCTGTTATTTGGTATCCATTATTTATTTATTTAAAAGTTTTGTTGCAACACCTCATGATCTATCTTACAAACGAAATCATTGTAAGCAGCTTTTGTGCTTTGTGTTTTGTCCACTTATTCCATAAATTTATTGTGATGCTAATGAAAATTGTTATCATGACTCTGTTTTGCAGATCATACGTCTTTTTATTTATATTAAGGAACATCACGGGATTCACATTGCTTTCCAGTTTTTGAGCAATGTATGACTTTGGAATCTATATTATTCTTATTTGCATATTCTGGGATGTAAAAGAAATCATTTCTTAGTTTTGTTTCTTTCTCAACATTTTGTTGTTTTGCCGGTTCATGTTTTCTCTTATTCTCTGAAAATACTGAAACAAAATATAAAGGCCACAAATCTTTGGACAAGTAAAGAAGTTCATGAATCATGAATATAAAAACTTTATGGAGACTCTTTCTTAGGATCAAAGGCCAAGAAACAAAAGTGAGTGGTAAAACACATTCTTGATATCACCTTTACTGTTGCAGTTCCTGTCTCATGCTAATTTTGCAATTGCTATTTACCTCCATCTCATGTTTTTATGCACTGTCCAAACTTCAAATTGTTTGTTAAAAAGGCAGACTTAGCCTGGTATTTAGGAGTGCAGCATTTGCTTATTTCAAGTAGATTGGTTATCTTTTGGGTATCCATGTTTCAAAGGGCATGCTTGAATATGTGATTAAAGAAATAAGAAAAACTACAAATTCATCAGCTAATATATTCTCAAAAAATCACAAAAAATAAAATGATACAATTTTATTGAGTTACTTACTGTTACCAGGTTCTGGTACTGGTAATTTGAGGAAACTCAACTCACTAACGCCTTGTCGCAAAGGTTTTGGTACTTCTGTTCTATTTAGATATAAATGTCACCAATGTTTAATGAGAAAGTTAGGAGATTCTTTAATGGGTCTGGGTGTGTAATCCTGTGCACACTTCTGGATGTGTGTGAAACCAATTAATTGGCAATTTCTAAAGCTTATTGTTTTTTCATGTCTTGTGAGTGTGTCATGTGTCTCAGGGTAGCATCATTAAATTCATCTCAAAATTGCTCTAGATTGAGCTCCATTTTACTTGTTATATGGCAGATAAATAAATTACGGATTGAGTCAGCAGATCCTACAGAAGATGCTCCTGAAATGCATCATGTGGAAGGGGCATTTGTTGAAACATTATTGTAAGTTTTTTTTTATTGTTTTTTTTATTTTTAAATTTTGAACTTAAAATTATTGCAAGTCTGAAAGATATTTTACAGTTGAGTTCCTTGTTATGTGTACATAATGTTTCTAATCATTCTGCATGCCTATTTAAGAGTTGATTATTGTATCATCATCTTATTATGTCCGATTGAGGTTGATGTAGATGTTCTCAATTTCTTTTGGTTGATTGTTCCTTTTAGTAGTCTACCACTCAAATGTACTTATATTCTGTAGGCCAAAGGCTAAATCTCCACCTCAAGATGCTTTACTAAAACTGGAAAAAGAGCAAACTTTCACTGAACTATCTCAAGAGAGCTCCATGTTTGTTTTTAAGCTGGGTTTAGTTAAGCTCCAATGCTGCCTCTTGATGAATGGGCTTGTTGTTGATGCTAATGAGGTACTTGCTCGAATCTCTTGTTGCTTCTTCTTCCTCCATAATAATATATTCTTCTATTTTCTTAGCTTTTGTCTTTGACTGTGGTAAGATTTCATTTAAATTTTGTTTGTTTTTTATAGATTTCTGTCAGCATGTCATATATGCTCTTACAAGAGATATGGGTTCTTAAGTTGGATCCTTCATGATCTCCCATGATCATTAGCACAAGAATGACATATTTAGTTTAGAAGGCAAAGTTGATTATTCTTCTTTGTAACTTTACATATGATTGGCTACTTTTCTTCTCTTTTACTTTTGATCCCTGGAGTTGCTTTCTTTCTTTCTTTAACTTTTTTTCTTTTTTTTTTGATATTGCATCATCCTTGTGAACTCGACAAATGTAAATTGTGAGCCTTCAAAGAATCAAAGTTAACATTTGGTACACACTTCAATGACACTATACTTTCTCTTTATTTACTATCATCAGGATGCTCTTACAAATGCCATGAATGATGAGCTTCCCAGAATGCAGGAACAAGTTTACTACGGCCATATAAATTCTCACACTGATGTACTGGACAAATTTCTGTCAGAAAGTGGGTTCCGCGTTATAACCCAAAGGTACTGCATTTAGTTAGATTTCTTGGGAATGTCTGATCTGTTTTACTTGTTTATGTTTTTTTGGTGTAGATGTATGCTAATGTTATGTCAAGCTCATTGCTTAATTAGTCAACTTTTCATGCTATTGTGCTTTTGTAGATTATTGCAGATGGCAAGGTGAAGCCGAAATTTTTATCTTGTCTACAGCAATTCTTGGAAATGATTTTGGGCTAAATGATGTCAGTTACTTGCACTCTCCTGAAAGTAAGCTGAGCTAAAGCCCTTAGCATCCCATGCTCAATTTTGTTTACTTTTTGAATTTGACATGTGATTTCTTGGCCCAATTTCTTCCAGCTGTAGATGAATTGAAGCCTGTGACCCATCTTCTTGCCATTGATATCACATCAAAAAAAGGGATTAAATTGCTTCGTGAAGGAATACGGTACCTGGTAATAAGTTTACAACCAAATGCCAAATCTCCATTTGAAATTCATGAGTCACATTGCTTTTCATAATGATTGGCATTTCTTTTGCTACTAATCTCAACATCCGTAATGTTTTTATTGTGTTGTTATTTATTAGTGATTATAATGATGATGACAACAATGTTGTTGAAAGCTTTCACTGTGTCACAGATAGAAGGTTCTAAAAATGCTCGCTTAGGCATGCTATTTAATGCTAATCCAGGCGCGAGTTTTCCTAGTCTCTTTTTTGTGAAGGCTTCTGAAGTCGCTGCATCGTCATATAGGTATTTTAATCCAAAGCTGTTTCTATATTCCTTATGGCATCTGAATATGGAAATATTTGCCCCCTCTAATATTTCTTGTAACTCAATGCTTGCTTTTGTGCAGTCATAAGGCAAAGGTGCTGGATTTTTTGGATCAACTATGTGCATTTTATGAGCAGGAATACGTGCATGCATCCTCTGTAGTTGCTGAAAGCAATCAAGCATTTATTGATAAGGTCTGTGATCTGGCTGATGCAAATGCGTTATCATCTAAGAGGTTGAGAACAGCTCTCTCCGAATTTTCAGTTGACGAGTTGAAAGGTCGTTTGAATAAGGTACAAAATTAACTGTTCCTTTGAGCTTCTGGACATTTACATTCAAATTTTTATTGTGCAATTTTTCCTTGATAGATATTGATCCTGGATTCTTGATTAACCAATAGCAGTGACTTTGTAGGCCTCTGCTATCTTTCATTTTATTTCACGTGTTTTCCTAGATCATTTGCAATCTCAATGTTACTGTCCTGTGAATAATGCAGTCATAATGGTTTGCAGGTGGGACAATTTCTATACAGGCAACTCGGCCTTGAATCTGGTGATAAAGCAGTCATTACTAATGGAAGGGTGAGCTTTATATGGGCCATTTTTGCTTAATTGAAATTAACTTAGATCTATTTATTTAGGATCATTGAAATCAAATCAGCTCCAAAAACAACCCACCACCCCCCCCCCACCAAACCCACCCACACACACACACATTCCCCATCAACATTTTGTCAACGGTTCTTTTAGACCATTTTATACTTCATTATCTTTCGGAGAATATTCTAGACTTCTAGTCTTCTATGTCTTTACATTATGTTTGGCATATGATAGGTGATCCACCTTGATGGCAGTACATTTTTGAGCCATGATCTACACCTTTTAGAATCTGTGGAGTTTAAGCACAGGATAAAACACATTGTGGAAGTTATTGAAGAAGTGAAGTGGGAGGACATAGATCCTGACATGCTAACAAGGTTTGTTGGTTTTACCATCTTGCTACGCGGGATCGAAGTTCTGAAAGTGCTTGTTTTGAGGTTTTGAATGCGAAATACAGGTACATAAATTTGATATTAGATTCTGAATAACATTCAATGGGACAAAAACACGTGATACTATGTGAGAAAATCATATATAACATGCGTGTCAAATTTAGATTGCTGAGATGGTGATTGTCAAGTTTATTTTCATAATCAACTAGTGCAACACGGTTTATATGTTTATTTCAGACATTGAATGTGATATAATGATTAAGCCAAGGACCATACAAACTAAATTTTGCTCTACATCCTAGACAAGCCAAAAATCAGAAAAATTGCATCATAGACTTGTTGATGACATCACATCTATTATAATTTTTTACTTCAATGAAATATGGAAGGCTAATAATTTGGACAATAAGTCAAAACATAGAGAAGTCGCATAAAAGAAGGCTAATCATTAGATATACCACTTTGTCACTTGTTGATGTTTAGTTGTTTAGTGCTTAATTTCAATTTCATGAAATTGATATTTTGTTTTTGGTTGTGTGCAGTGCAGTTGTTTTGAACAACGAAAATAGTAGCGTTCATATTGATGCTGTCATTGATCCTTTGAGTGCCACTGGTCAAAAGTTGTCTTCACTTCTCAGAGTTCTGTGGAAATCCGTTCAGCCAAGTATGAGGCTTGTACTTAATCCACTGGTGAGTTTGTTTTCCTTAGAATATATTCATAACTATGAGAAACCTTGTCTACTTCTTGCGCTATATGCTCATTCTGAAACTAGCAGAATATATTATTTGAGTTTTTGTTACGTTGACAGAATGTGGTTGAAACTTCAAATATTTATGTGATCAGGTAGAGCTTCTGTGCTTGTTGAGGTTCTGCTTCATATTTGCATTGATACTAGTTCACTATTAATATTTATATCTATATAATGTAATCAGAATCTTATGACTCCCGATATGATTCTTGATTTGACTACTATATAAAACATACTAGTTTTTGAATGTTGTCCTATGCGGCATAATTGAAGGTTAAGATTGAATAAATCTAACAATTATAAAAAATGTTCTATGTGGCATAGTTAAGGGTTAAGATTAAATGAATCTAATGGTTCGTGATTGTTGGGAGATGGGAATTCTTACAAAAAGGAAGTAAGAAGATAACTGCAAAATTATGTCCAAAATCTTGAAGAAGAGAAAAGGGAAGAGTGACACCCCTTTAGATGGTTAATATAAGGGAAAATTACTATTCAGGTGTATTGTTCAAAAATAATTACATATATATGAAAAAGTTTATGACTTTAATAATCAAAATTCATAAACTTTACCATTAATTTGAATTTTTTTTTTCAACCTTTACACTGACATGTTATTTCCCCTTAATATAATTACCTTTCTTAATCTTGGAGAACATATAAATAACAATACACATCTATATCTGATTCTTACTGAACTATATTCCAGGTATAACTATGCTAATCGCGAGGTTACTGGTACAGCAATATTTGTGAAAATTGATTTTTGTGGGAATCTATTTGTTGGCTACAGTAATTTATTTGAATTGCTTGAGTTAGATTAGAAATTAAAAGTTACTGACTAAAAAAATAAAAATCTCAGCACATTCTCAGTCCTTAATATCATTAATTGTAGGCCCAGGGCCAGGTCCCACTATTTTGATAATATTAAAATTTCGTTGGTTTTTATTGAATTTACAGTGATCATTAAGTTCTAGTATTCTTAGCACATTCTCATTATTAGCTGTATTCTTCTTTCCATATTTTCTTCTATATTATAGCTCTTAGGTGCTCACGTCTTTCCATAAACAGTTGTGTCAGATGTCTCTTGAAGGGCTGCTTTAGGAGATGTTTGGGAATTAGTTTTTTTTAATGATTTTTTTGACTTTTTACGAAAAGATATGTAAAAAATAAAGAGAATGATTGATAACTTGCAGTGACTTTATGACTTTTTGGCTAAAAATCAAAGTTCCCAAACAAGGCCTTAGACTAAAACTTTTTACTTATTTTTTATTTATTTAATGTGTTTCAAGGAGCTAATTTGTTGTTTGGTTTCCTGGCAGAGTTCCATGGTTGACCTTCCCCTGAAGAATTACTACAGATATGTAGTACCAACAGTGGTACCTCTAATACATCTAGTTCTTGTCAAATTTTTTATTTGAGTTCCTCCTATACTGGATGTCTTAATTTTTCCATGATATTGCAGGATGACTTTAGCAGTACTGACTATACAGTGTATGGCCCCAAAGCCTTTTTGGCCAATATGCCATTATCCAAAACCCTTACCATGAATCTTGATGTTCCCGAGCCATGGCTAGTTGAGCCTGTTATTGCTGTGTACGTCTCTCTAACCATTTATTATTATATATATATATTTTTTTTTGAGGCGGTAGCCTGGGGAAGGGATGAATCTTGTGTGTGGCAAGAATTGAACCCTTGACCTCATAGTGGAGTGAAGGGGTTCTATTCTACCAAATATTTTAGGTCTTATTTTAGCATAGCATTTTTGTTTTATGAAATATTTTAGAACATCACATTTCAGTTTTAACAGCAGTTTATGCATCTTTCTACGTTGATTGTTTATTTTTATTCATCGTTTGTACTGGTTTTAAATGTTTCAGCCATGATCTGGATAATATATTGCTTGAGAACCTTGGTGACCTAAGGACCTTGCAAGCAGTGTTTGAACTTGAATTCTTACTGGTAAATTGATAATCCTTCTGGAACAGTAGTGTTTTTTGGTGCTTGCATATAACTTTTACGGGACTGCATGGTCTTCATTACCGGTAAATTAGGCAATAATATTAATTGATGAACAATCATAACCAGGACACTGTTCAGAGAAAGACCACGATCCTCCTCAAGGTCTTCAGCTGATTCTCGGAACTCTGAGTACACCTCACTTGGTTGATACCATTGTGATGGCCAATTTGGGTTATTGGCAAATGAAAGTTTCTCCCGGGGGTTGGTACCTGCAGCTTGCTCCGGGTAGAAGTTCTGAGCTCTATCTTTTGAAAGATGGTGACGGAAGTCAGGACATGACTTCTTCGAAACGTATCACTATAAATGATTTGCGGGGTAAATTAGTTCATCTGGAAGTGGTAAAGAAAAAGGGAAAGGAGCGTGAGAAATTGCTGGTTTCTTCCGATGATGATAGCCATTCACAAGGGAAGAAAAAAGTGAGCACTTACCATTTAGTGAATTGGGATACTAGATGATTTCCAAGATGTTAGAACTTGCATAAACATCTTCTTTGATACTTCTACAGGGAAATCAGAAAGGTTGGAATTCTAATATTTTGAAATGGGCTTCTGGTTTTATTGGTGGCAGTGAAGATTCAAAGAAGAGTGAAAGCACTTCAGTGGTGATTTTCTGTTCTCTCTCTCTCTCTCTCTCTCTCTCTCTCTCGACATATATGCGTGTATAGGGCACTTTAGGCATATGAATTTATTGGCTTTTAACCGGATGGCATCTCTGCTGTGTCCTGTTATTGCTCTGCTATGGGCCTTGTGGTATTCTGAGCATGATTGCTGATGTGGCTGTGGGTGGGTTGGTGTTTTGCCTTTGTGCCTGTTTCACTCAGACTGCTGGTTGTGTGTTCTGCACTAGGGTGGCATTCTGATCTGCTGTGGTCTTGTCTACTGATCTCCTGCTAATGTTCTGCTTTGGCTGCAGCCACCTCTTTATGCAGACAGCATGGTATTCATGTCTACAGTCCAGACTCCCAATTGTGTCCTAGCTCTCATTCTCACCCTGCCAAATTGGGGGTGGGCCGAGCCTGGTTGATCCTGTGATGGCCCTCCTGAAGCATTGGTGCTTAGCATTACCAAACCTGTTATCAGCCAGAGGCTTGGTAGTAGTCATGGTGCTCTTTCAAATGCCCCAGCAGTGGAGTGTTTTGTTTGCTTTTTTCTGTTTTGGATTGTCCTGTTTCGCTCTGCATGTTGGTTTCTCACCAACTTGGAGCTTCGAGTGTGTGCTAGCAGATGATTTGGTGTGCATCTAGGTGCCAACGTAGTTGGGATCTGTATGCTTCACTGTAATGCTTTTTGCACCCTCCTCTTTATTGATGTAAGCTTTCATTCTCGCTATGTTTATCCATCAATAAAGTTTTTTGCCGATCAAAAAAAAAAAGGCTGATATATTTTTCCTGTAGGAACATGGAAATAGTATGCGACGTGGGAAAAGAATTAATATATTTTCTATAGCTTCTGGACACTTGTAAGTTTTTTTTTTTTTCCTTCTCTTTTTTCAGTTATTTTTATTTTTTTTCCCGCAGTCCTTTCTTTTTTCATTAGTCTTGTCTCAAGGTTTATTAGTGAGTGATGTACCATTTTTTAAAATATTTTTTGGTCATTTTTACGTTTCCACCAAGTTTTCTTAAAAAAACATAGTTGGTAGAGAATGAATTTAGTTGTTAGCATGATAGTGTAGTTGGATAACTGTATAGCTGCACATTTTACATTGCTTTCCTTTCTCAGCAGATATGAACGGTTTCTGAAAATCATGATCCTGAGTGTTCTGAAGAACACCAATCGACCAGTGAAGTTCTGGTTCATAAAGAACTATCTTTCTCCTCAATTCAAGGTTTTATTATTTCTTACCCTACTTCTATCAATGTTTTGAACATTTACATTTGACTAACGAAATGGCCTTGCATAAAGTCAAGTGAAGAAGACTGATTCATGTAACCGAACTCATTTGATGGGACTTAAAACTTGGTTTGGTTTGGTTTGGTTTAATTTATGGGCAGCTATACTTAAGACTGTCTAACTTGCAACTGATCTTTTGCTTATAACTCCTTGTACAGGATGTAATTCCACATATGGCTCGAGAATATGGTTTTGAGTACGAACTAGTTACCTACAAATGGCCTACTTGGTTGAACAACTAGAAGGAAAAACAACGAATCATCTGGGCATATAAAATCCTGTTCCTTGACGTTATTTTCCCCCTTTCTTTAGAGAAGGTGTTTTGATTTCTTAGCCCTGCATTAAATGATTGTGCTTGCCTTGTTACTTGTTCATCTACTAATGTTTGCCTACTCTCATACGTGTCTATGGTTTTAACACAACATATATGTTTGCAGGTTATATTTGTCGATGCAGATCAGGTTGTCCGGGCAGACATGGGAGAACTCTATGACATGGATATAAAAGGACGTTCTCTGGCTTATACTCCATTCTGTGACAACAATAGGGATATGGATGGCTATCGATTTTGGAGACAGGTAGATAGATATCTTTGCCATTTTTTTTTCTTCTCATTGTTCTTTCTCGGTTCAATTCAAGATTTCCTTTAGAAGCACAATGCAGACTATGGGTGTGCATGGGTCGGTTTGGGTTGGTTTTTGCTGGAAATCATCAACCAGACCACATTTGACAGATTGAGAATTTTTCAACCCTCCGCCAACCCACCCACCTTAAAACCAGCAGATTGGTTGAACATTTTAGCAGTTTCAAACCATCGGTTTGAGCAGGTTGGGCAGATTAGAAATACAAATGGGAAAGAATATTAGTGAACGTACAACTTTATTTTTTTTTATCAATTTCAAACCAAAATTTTATTATTTATTGCAAATCCTGACCTGACACAGCCTATTAATTAGATCTATTAAAAAAATCAAATTAGGAAAAAATGTGGATGAAATTGAGGGGTGGGTGTCATCTGATTAATGGTATTAGGATTAGGAAGAGATTGTGTTAGCGAGTGTAAGGTAATTTTAGTTTTACATATAGGCAGGATGGGTTAGTTTTAACCCGCAATCTAACCAAGCCACCATTTTTTAATCTTTAACCCAGCCAACCCAACCTGTTCACCTTCTCAAATCGCAAAGGTTCGTGCGGTGTGGCAGATTGGCGTTTCTTTTTGAGAGTGGCAGTTTGTATGGTATTGATGTATTTAATGCACCACTGCGGCTTAACTTCCTATGACTTTTCTTGAATAGGGTTTCTGGAAGGACCATTTAAGAGGAAGACCATATCATATAAGGTGGGTATCTGCTTTCATAATTCACTTTATTGCTTATATAAGTTTTTCTTATGGAATGGCTAAAGACCTTATTTGTTATACACAACTTGCAGTGCTTTATATGTTGTTGATTTGGTCAAATTCCGAGAAACTGCATCGGGAGATAATCTAAGAGTTTTCTATGAAAACCTTAGCAAGGATCCAAACAGTCTTTCCAATCTGGATCAGGCAAGTAAATGCTATCCCCGTTTTTATTTGTCAACTGTTATAATGACAATTTTATTTTGACATAATTTTTCCCCTAGAATGATTTTGTCTCGGAATATGGGCCTTCACCACAATTATAGTTGTTTTCTTTTTCCTTTTGATTGGTTGAGTGAAACTGAAATTTTAGAATGACATCTTCTCTGAATTGATCCCATACATGCAGAAAAATTGAACTGGTTTGAAACACTTTTGTTACAGGATATACTTGTGATTTATATTATGCAACACCAAATAGAGAAGATTCATTTGTAGTAGACATCCAATCAAACCTCTGGTTGATAATTTGATTCTTCAAACTACCAAATTTTCAATTAGTTTTGGCCATCATAGCATCAGTTTATTTTATTTTATTTATTATTATGCAAATACCCTGGAAGAATTTTATTTATTATTATGCAAATATCCTGGAAGAATTTTATTTATTATTATGCAAATATTCTGGAAGATTTTCACTATATAGATGGATGGTACATGATGAAGAAAGGATTTATGCAGATGACTTCAAGTAGTTAGGAGTAGGTCTTGGTGAGTTGAGTATACTATATTTTTGTGATTCACTCAGTTCATGTTGTCATTGAACCGTCAATTTAGGATTAGTTGAGGCATGAGAGAGAGAGAGAGAGAGAGAGAGAGAGAGATAATTATAAGGGGAGAAAAAGAAACAATGAATATAAAAATTGAATGCGACTTTCAGGGAAATAAAGAAGAATAATTATGTGCTGAATTTTTTCTTTCCAATTTAAATAAATATATATATATATATTTAAATTTTAAATTTTCACATTGTATATAAGGTGTGCTTAATATGTTTTCGTTTAAAGAAACTGATGTAGGAAACCTAATGCGGTGTGTTAACAATATGTTCAGGATCTTCCAAACTATGCTCAGCACACAGTGCCCATCTTTTCGCTGCCTCAAGAATGGCTATGGTGCGAATCTTGGTGTGGTAACGCCACAAAATCCAAGGCAAAAACCATTGATCTCTGCAACAATCCCATGACAAAGGAGCCCAAGCTGCAGGTATTATTTTAATTTTTCAGCATCCCTCCTATATTAAGAAGCGCAGATACTTCTAAGAATATGGCGTGTCGTGTTAAGACACCATGTTTAATACCAACACACGACACAACACTAGTCAGACATTTTTCAACACCGGTCAGACACATTCAAACATGTTTAAAAATAAAATAAAAACAAATGTAATCCTTTGGACTTTGAAAAATATGATTTTTTCATTAAAAATTCTTATATATGACGTTTAATTTTACTTATCCTTACATATGAATATGACATATAATAAATATATAAAATTATATATTTTATGTTGTGTATTGAATTTTTTGAAAATTTCTATGTCAGCGTGTCTGTATCGTGTCACGTGTTGATGTCAGTGCTTCTTAGCTCTTATACTAACCTGACATCACTTGCATCATGGTTACTCTTTTGCTTATTTTTTTTATTTTAAGTTTATTAATTTCATTTCACTTTCTCTTGATACTCTTGAAGGGTGCTAGAAGAATTGTTTCGGAGTGGCTAGATCTCGACTCAGAAGCAAGACGCTTCACTTCAAGAATCTTAGGTGAAGATGTCGATCCCCAAGAGCAGGTCGTTTCTCCAAGTCAAACACAAAATTCAGTCAGCCACTTTGTATCTGAAGAAGACAATGAATCAAAGTCAGAGCTGTGAATATGATTCTCCACAAGCGTGCGCATAATTTGACTTGATGCAAGCATGATCACATTGCTCAAAAGAATATCACGTAAGTCGAGTGAAAAACTTGCGAGAAATTATCTTATTGAAAAAGGTCTTTCCTTTTTTTTCAATCAAAATTTGCCTATAGGTAATCCCCTCGTTCAGTATTTTGTTAATTTTTAGCAGATTGAAGGGGGGAAAATGTATGAACACAATGTCGGGTTTTAGTTTGTATGACATTTCTATTAAATTATTTAGAGAAATGTAGCGTTTGGAACTGTTAATGAACAATGAAAGCATGGCCAAAATGCGAAAAAGGAAGAAATGTGTAATTGTTGAAATTAAAATTTGTCAATACGAAATACTATATCTCAAAATATTTATATTGTTATTATTATATTTTTCACATATTTCAAAATATTTTTACACGTTTTAATATCTTTTTTTAGCACTAATAATGCGCTTAAAGACTATTTTTAGCATTTTATATTCACGTTTAATACATATTATATTTCTTGTTTAATTATAATAAATTTTATTGTTGGGTTAATTACACTTTTTACTTCTTTAATTTGATTAAAATTTTATTTTAGTCTTCATAATTTTAAATCGAACAATTTAGTTTCTAATTTAATGGAATGATAATAAAATATGCTTATAATCTCTAAAGGATGTGTTTCATATTAGTCAGTTCCAAAAGTTTTTCATTTGTCAATTTAGTTATGAAACATTGATGAAGGAGATGAAACATAACTTTACAATATTGAGGGATGAAATTTGAAAAATTAAAATTTTAAAGATAAAAATGACAAAATGTATACTTTAGGTACTCTAGTTGGAATTTATAATTATTTTGTGAACAATTTAAACAGTTGTTTGAAATTTAATCAATTTAAATTAAATTAAAATTTTCAAAGACGGTTAATAAAATTAAAATTAAAATTTAAAGAACTAAAATATCATGAAAAACATACTTTAGGAAACAACAAAAGACAATGAAATATTGATCCTTAAACTTAAATTGTAGACGGTTCGCCACGTACAGGTGGTGCAAAATGAGAGGAAAATTAATCAGAGTTGGAATTGGGGGATCTTATAAGTTGAGAGAGCACTTTCCCAAACTTTACGGATATAATAAAAGGGTAAGTTTATCTACAAAATATAATACAGATTTCTTGTGAGAGATTTATGTCCCATTCTATGAATGATTTTTATATAGAAAAGTTTGGGTATCAGACTTATCGATTTAGAAGAAATCTGTATCTCATTCTGTAAATGATTTTTATATAAGAAAGTTTGGGTACCAGACTTATCCATTTAAAATTTTTTGGATGAGTGATTGCGTTATAGAGATTAATTTATATAATATAGAGTTTATGTGGGATCCATATAAAGTGTGATAAAGATTAATTTTTGAATAATTTCTGAATTAATAGGGATATGTTTATAGGATTACTCTTTTTATATTCCTAACATGAATGATAATAAAAGGTGGAACCTCCAAATTGGAGATTTTAATGTTTCGACTTTGGGGAATGCAAATGCTCTTATAGATTCAAAAACCACCTTGCTTGTAGTTGTGGGAAATCATTCTACAAAAAAACAATCCACCAATTTGGTTGATTGTTGCCCATATCAAATACCACTTTGGTTGGTTTAAAAAAAAAAAAATTTAAGGTTGCGTTTAATAGGACTTTCTAACTATGATTTGAGTGTAAGAGTTGTATTTTAAGTTTGTGAGTTTTAGAATTATGATTTGAGTGTAGAAAATTTATTTGGTAAAAGAGTTTTGAAAAGAGTTTTGAATTGAGTGGAGAATTTTTGATGTGTCATATGATATTTGATACAAAAACTTATAACTCATAACCAAACATACAACTCAAAATTCTATTAAAACACAAAAAAAAAATTTTAAATTCGGAAAATATTTTTTCGAATTTATAAAAATTAACATATGTCAATTACAAAAAAAAATAAAAAATTGCACTATTCCGATCAACCAGCCGGACGACCGGTGGGACGACCGGTTAGCCCAAATTTTCCCGCCTTTGGCAGAGTTTTCAAAACTGAGTGTGGAATTACATTTTGAAAACTCTAAATAAACGCCATATACAAAACATGGGGTGAAAATATATTTAGAGAGGCTAACCAAACACTAATTGATTTTTTCGAGATTCTACTAGAACCCTTAGAAAAAAAAAGATTAGAGATCACATGATTTTGAGATGGGATTAAGGTGCTTGTTGTGTCCTTGTATTGTTGTGAGTTTCAGTGGAACTCACTCTTATTCCACTGAAATTGCTTAAATCGTTTAGTTTGTAAAATGGGAGCTTTTTTGATAAATCTACTTTCTAAGAGCATTATTCCATCAAACCCATATTCTTTTTTATTATTCCATTAGGTCCTATTTGAAATAAGAAGACCAAAATACCCTTTTTCATCTATTTATGTTCCATTTAGTTCACATTATTTTCTTATGTTTCAATAAGTTCTATGGGTGACATAATTACCAAAATACCCCTAATGTGAATGTTCATACCGTCAATGTAAATGTTCATATCGTCATCGCCCGCGAGTCGGGGCGGGCCCGGCCCGTTGACAATGTGAATATCTACATTGACATGTTAACATTCACATTAATAGGAGTGTAAAATTGGCCCGCGTCCCATGGCGGCGCGAAACCCGCCCGCGATCCATGGGCGGCCCAGGGCGGGCCTGGTCTGACTCGTTGACAATGTGAATATTCACATTGACATGTTAACATTCACATTTATAAGAGTATAAAATTGCCCCGCGGCCCATGGGCGGCCAAAAGCCCGCCCACGGTCCGGGGCGGGCCCGGCCCGGCCCGTTGACAATGTGAATATTCACATTAACATGTTAACATTCACATTGATAGGAGTGTAAAATTAGCCCGCGCCCCGTGGCTGCCTGAAACTCGCCCACGGCTCGTGGGCGGCCCGGGGCGGACCCGGCCCGACCTGTTGACAATGTGAATATTCACATTGACATGTTAACATTCACATTGATAAGAGTATAAAATTGGCTCGCGGCCCGGGGCGGGCCCGGCTCGGTCCGTTGACAATGTGAATATTCACATTGACATGTTAACATTCACATTGATAGGAGTGTAAAAATCCGGGCCTCGTAGGTGTCCGAAAAAATCCGGATCGGGCTGGCCCGGCCCACGGGCCAAAAAATTAGGCCCAGGCCCTGGCCCTGGCCCTGGCACAAGGGTATTCAGGTTTTGGACGGGCCGATGGATCGAGCCTCGGGTCAGGCCAATGGGCCTGGCCTAGCCTCGAGCTTAGGTCGGGCTTGGGCGGGCCAGGCCATTTTTTTTAATTCTTTTTAATTTTTTCTACCAAAATTTTATTATTTTCCACAAAAAAAGACATTGCGCCTCGGGTGGGCTGCGCCTCGGACAGAGCCTTGAATGGGCCTTAAGGCGGCTGATAGGCCGGGCCGGGCCAGGCTTCAAAGTGATGGTCTAAGCCCTAGCCTAGGGTCTCGGACATGCTCGGGCTCGGATCCAAACGAGCCTGCCCCGGGCCGTGGACGGGCTTCGGGCAACCCACGGGCCGCGGACCAATTCTACATTCCTATCAATGTGCATGTTAACATGTCAATGTGAATATTCACATTGTCAACGGGTCGGGCCGGGCCTACCCCGGGCCACGGGCGAGCTTTGGGCAGCGGGCAAATTTTACACTCCTATCAATGTTAATGTTAACATGTCAATGTGAATATTCACATTGTCACGGGTCGGGCCAAGCCCGCCTCGGGTTGCGGTCGGGCTTCGAGCCGCCCACGGGCTGCGGACCAATTTTACACTCTTATCAATGTGAATGTTAACATGTCAATTTGAATATTCACATTGTCAACGGGCCAGGTCAGGCCCACCCTGGGCCGCTAGCCAATTTTATACTCTTATCAATGTGAATGTTAACATGTCAATGTGAATATTCACATTGTCAACAGGCCGGGCCGGGCCCGCCTCGGGCTGCCCACAGCCCGTGGGCGGGTTTCGGGCAGCCACAGGATGCGGGCTAATTTTACACTCCTATCAATGTGAATGTTAACATGTCAATGTAAATATTCACATTGTCAACGGGCCGAGCCCGCCCCGGACCGCGGGCGGGCTTTTGGCCGCCCATGGACCGCGGGCCAATTTTATACTCTTATCAATGTGAATGTTAATATGTCAATGTGAATATTTACATTGTTAACGGGCCGGACTGGGCCCGCGCCCGGGCCGCCCATGGGCCGCGGGCGGGTTTCGCACCGCCACGGGACGTGGGCCAATTTTACACTCCTATTATGTGAATGTTAACATGTCAATGTGAATATTCACATTGTCAACGGGCCGGGCCCGCCCCGGCTTGCGGGCGAGTTTCGGGCCGCCCACGGGCCAATTTTACATTCCTACCAATGTGAATTTTAAAATATGAATGTTCACATCATAAAATTGCTAACCGTTCAAAAAAATATTTATAAGGGTATCAAAATTAAATATAAGGGCATAAGTGTCCAAGAAAATAGTGTAAATCAAGAAAAATGAATTTATGGAATAAAACTATACATACATGGGACTAAATGGGTTAAAAAATTCATTCATGGACTTCTTGGGTTAAAACACTTTTAAATGAGATTTATCAATAAAAATCCCTAAAATAAAAGAAGTTCATTTGTTTTTAACTTTAAAAAAAAAAAAAAAAAAAAAACAGAAATTAAAATAATAAATACATTAACTAAAATGATAAAATTTATATTACTTATGTAGTATGATGAATCAATCATATAATTGAATTGTTATGTTCATTTTTTTTTATTTTTATTTTTTGTAATTAATATGAATGAGTGATTTCTTGCAACTTTAAATTAAATATTGAAATATTTAGAATTTTTGATTATATATATATATATATATATATTTCAAAGTGAGAAAAAGTCTCAATAAATGCACGATAGATCCAGACTATTAACCTCATAATAAGATACAACAATTTTGACCAGTCAAACTGGTCCTGTCAATTGTCTCATGCACTCTACTAATTGATATATATATATATATATAGAATAATGTGCAGGATCCTCTTTTTAGGACCCCCTTTGGGACCCCCTCTTGATTTGATTGGTCATCTTTTTCTTCTTTTCTCTTTTTTTTTCTTTTCTCTCCAATCACCACCCGCCACGTGTCAAAGGGGGATGGTGGGGGTGGTGATTTGAGGGGGTGCCAATCACCACTGATATAATATATATATATATTTATAGAAATAATGTGCCAATATGTACTTATTTAATGTAAATAATAATATATAGAAATAATGTGCCAATATGTACTTATTTAATGTAAATAATATTATTATATTAAGATTATATTTATAATATAAGAATTGATTGTAGAAATTTCAGTAATGATATATGAGAACAAGAGCAGCCGATTTTGTAACATGTAATTTCACATGGTCGTAAAAAAATTAAATTATTTTTTTCAACAAATCAAAACAATTAATAATTAAAGAGATTGGTCTCCTGTTCTAATTGTTGATGTATATAATATTCTTCCTTGAATCTTGGAGATGGTGGAGCTAGGGGTGCAACTTGGGCGGGTTCGGTCGGGTTGAGAGGTTGTCTAAGTCCAACCCAAGTTGTGCTGAGACCTGCCCAAGCCCAAATTGTAATCCGAGGTTGTCTGCCCAAGCCCGACCCGAATTAAATCCGAATTGCCCAAGTTGTAAATGAATTTCATTTTTTTTTGTTTTTTGCAGCTACACTATAGAATTATTAAAATTAGACTCTATTTACAATTATTATTATTATTATTATTTATAGAAAATCATTAATACCATCAAAACAAATAATTTCTATAATATAAGAGAGATGCCATTGTAGTAGTCCTTACAATTTATGAGTGAAAAAAAAAGAAAAAAAAAAGTAAGATTTTATGTTATTTGTATATATAATATATATTCAATATGATTTAATAATATAAATTATTTTAATATCATGTAATGACTAATAATTTATATGTATATTTAATATTTTGATATATCTATATATGTATAATTCGGGTTTCGGATTGCTCGGGTTGCTTGACGTCTTTGCCCAAGCCCGCCCAAATTTAATTCGGACTTCTGAATTTTTACCCAAACCCGTACCGAATTTGAAAATATTTTGTCTAAGTCCTAAAAAAATTCGGACTGAGCTCAAGTTGCTCGGGTTGAGCCCGCCTAAATTGCACCCTTAGGTGGAGCAGATCAGATCAACCTTGTTGAAGTTGGGTTAGGTTCACACACATACACGGACATTTTCCTCCGAGATCAAAGAGAGTCGGCAAGAGGCACACGTGTGGCTATAATATTTAAATAATATATAAAAAAAACTGTGTGAGAACTTAAAAGTTTTACTAAATTTTCTATCAAATGTCTCACATAAATGTTCCCTGTAAATCTCATACCCAAATGAAACATTTAATAAAAAACTTGATAAAATTTCTGAGTCTCTAACTTTTGTGTAATGTTTATACTGATAATAATAACTAATTAGGTAGCTAGTCCACATTTCTACAGCTATGCTTTGCAACTTATTTTGTTCTTTTTGTTTTTTCTTTATTTCTAACTATATATTCATTACTTTTACAGTCTGAAAAATAAAAAACTGTTTGAGATTCTTGAAAAAAAATAATTTTAATTTGATTTATAATGATATGATATGTGTCAATTTTTTATTTTTTACCTACTAAAACATATAGTGGACAAACATTGAGACATCTGGTCTAACTTAACCATCCTAAATTTGACCTTGAAAGAATGTATAAATTTCCAAACCCGCCCATTTAACCCAATAGATATGAATTATTATTTATTTTCTCCGTCTCGAAGGGCTGCTAAATTACTCAAACCTTTTTAATAATTATTTTAGTTTAAAATATTAATAAAATTTAATTATAAAATAAATATAATTTTGTAAGAAGTGTTTTAGTTTAAATTTAAGTTATAGAAAAAATATATATATATATATATATATGCGTTTTACTTTATCTTTTATTAATTTTTTAATTTATTTTGTAACTAAATAATATAAAATTTTAAATTAATATTTATAAATAGGCAGGTTAGGTGGGGTTAGGCTAAAACTTTTTATTCCTAACCCAATTCGAAAATTAAATGGGCTAAGAAATTTTGTCTAGCACGACCCCATGGGTTAAATATTTTTCCCAAGCCCTAAAAATATTGGACTGGGTTGGGCGGGTTGGGCTTGCCATTGAGTCGATGGCCACCCCTACCGTATACAGCTCAACTCTTTTACCATATTATTGTGAATGAATTTATGAGTCTCAAGTCATGCATTTCTAGTATTTCTCTCATGAATGTGAAAAAATCTATATTTTTTAGATACTTTATATATGAAATTATTTTTGGGAAACTAATGAGAAAATAAAGGAGTAGATTATGATTTTTCAACTATGTGAGGACTGTTTTTTTTTTACTATTTTATTTTGAAAGCAATAATGCTAGAGACAACAAATTTTTTACTAAAAAATCTACTAAATACTCACATAGGTGGGGTCTCACACCCATATGAATGATTTGATAGATTTTTTGATAATTTTGTTAATATCTCTAATATTTTTTCTTTTGGAAGATTATAAAATTTTAAAATGATATACAAGTCTCTTTATATTTTCGTTTTTATTGAGATAAATCATATAGATATTATAACAATTTTATATAACTTTGAGAACAGATTTTAGCTGATCGATTAGTAGGTCAATATTTACTTTTGAGAGATAGTTTTTTCTCTTTGTTTCTTTACACAAAAAAATCAAATATTAACACTTGTCATTTGATAAAAGGATTTTCAAATTGAAAACAAAACAGAATATCTAAACTCTTTTTCAATTGAAAACACAAATAGAATATCTAAATAAATTGAAAATACAAAATCTTACAAATTACTAGGGGTGTTCGCGGTTTGGCCAATAGGTTACAGTCAAAGGTACCTCAAATCCGCCATCCGTCCAAAACTAAGCAGAATGGAAAAAATCAATCTACAACCGTCTGCTCCTCATCACGCATCCGTCCAAAATACGACAGATCGATCGGTTTGGTTAAATCGGAATATCCGCTAAACATCCCTAGTTGCGGTTGTCTAATTTATGATCTCATGGGTTTACAATTAGAAATAATTTTATATTTATATTTATATTATATAAATATAAATATAACCATAACCTTTTTTTTTAATATTTATTCTCCGAGTGTCATCCATTAATCTTATAATGTATCCCATTTACCATGACAGATGTATTACCTTGAGAGTGTCATTCATTAGTCTTATAATTTAAGAATATGATAGATCATAATTAAAAATTATAATTTAAGCATATAATACATAATTTTTTTTTTAAAGTTGTGAATTATAAGTTTTATCAAACGTGGAAGACTAAATTTATGTGGGTTCTCCATAGGGGAGGGGACTTCACACAGTTGTCTACCCATATAAGACATTTAATAAAATTTTTAATAGAATATTTGTGTCAAGCGTTACTCTTAATGCCCTATATATACGAATAGAGATAGAAATAACAGGTTGGGTGTCAAGGATTACTTACTCGTAATGCCCTATATATAGGGATAGAGATAGAAATAACAGGTCAGGTAAATTAATGTATAACTTTAAAGTGTTGCGGGCAGGCAGGAACCCTAGCCGCCGACTGCCCCGTTTTCATCTCCAGTACCAATAATCTGCAGAGTTTATCCACAGCGCAATCAAACTAAAACCCCATGGCTCTGCGTTTTGTTCTTGAGAGGACGGTGAAAATCAAAACTGGGTATGTCAATCCAAAGCTTGGATTTTGGTTTGCCAGCAGCGCTTTCAAACCCCAGTTGTATTCCTCTTTGCGCTTTCAAACACTCACACTCCCTTTCCCAATATTATTGTTTGTTATTATTGTATAGTATTGTATTGTATGTGATTGATTAATTGATTGTGAGCTTTTTTAATAACAGGACATTATAGTTCCTCGCTTGGCTTCCCGTCGTCACCTTGTTGGTGGAACTGCCCTGTATAGACCCTTAGACCATCCTGAGATTTTAAGGATAGCTCGAATCGCGGTTAAGCAGTACAACCGGCAGCAGGTTTTATTATTATTATTGTGTTTGTGTATTCCTGTATTTTATCTTTACAATAATAATATTAAGGCCTTGTTTGGGTTAATCTAGGTTAGCACATTTAATTTTTTTTATTTTTTTTTTATTTAGGTCACATTACCGCTCTTATAAATACGTCTCTTATTTGGGTCACATCATTTTATCTTATTTAGGTCACGTTACCTTTTATTTGAGTTACATTATCTCTATATCACATTTCAGATATTTTCGTAAAAAGTCAAAACCCAAACAACCTCTTAGCATAATGATTGTTTGATTATGCTCAATTCCAACTTTTGGTTTGTATATAGCAAATAGAAGAGAAACATGTCTTCCACCTTGCTAAACATAATGTGAATTGAGACATTGTAACCTTGCCCTCTTTAAAAGAGATTCAAGCTATCTGCATTTGATAACACCTTCATATCCCTCCAGTGGCGACTCTAGCAATATTTACAGACCGGGTCACCTCACATTTTCAAGTTCTACAAATTGACAAGAAATAAAGAAAATTACTCTAAACAACTTTTAGGTGCTGTTTGTAAACTTAATTTTTAGTTTTTTTATTTTATTTTATTTTATTTTTAAAAAAGAAGCCAAAAGCTATAAATAAAAAATAAAGAATAACGAATAAAGAAAAAGATGTCAAAATGTAAATAAATAATAAAACAATAAAAAAAATCAAAATCCAAACGAGATTTTATACTTCTCAAATTTTAAGTAGAATAAATTACAAATATATTATACTATAGTCTTAACAAAAAAATAACATACTTTTACAATTTCATTTGATGAGGTCTTATTTTTTAGATTTGTAGCGTATTAACTTTATTGTCAAGAATGTCAAAACACATTTTCTTATATATATGTAATCAAGTAATTATTCATTTATTGAAATTAAATTATATGGTGGGGTCCTTTAATTTTTTAATGAGGCTAAATCATATTGAAAAAAACATTAGTAATATAAAAAAAAAAAAAATATATATATATATATATATATTTTGTAAGTGTTTCTGATTGGTTGATGGGGGGATTGGTCCCCATCAACCTGTAGGTAGCGTCGCTCATGTAGCCCTGCCTATGTTACATACCTTTTCATTTGACTTGTCTCTCTCAAGCTGTCACGACCCAAACCCGCCCCCTATAGGTTTAGCGTCGTAACTGGCCAGTAATCCGTGATTACCGAAGGCTTGTTTAACAACTGACAATAATACAATATAACGGGGCTGGCGGAAGCCAAATAATAACAACATACATCGTCCAATGAGCTGTGAGGACCTGAATGGAGATAAACTTTCATGTACATAGCCATATACATAACCGTTTATGACCATAAGCATATATACAAAACAAAACATAAGTTAGGGAATCAATCCCATCATCTGAAATAGTATTGACATTAGTCTTAAAACGTCCTTTTCACTTAACAAACTCAAAAGGGTGAAGTCGAGCCACCCAAAAGCACCTTGACACATGCTAGTTCGAAACCTCGCAATGAGGGACAATAGCTGGCTTGACAAAACAAGGGTTTGGGTCGACGCCTCTAGCTTTGATCTGGTGCCTGGCCACCTACATATATATAACAACTGTGAGCTAAAGCCCAGTGAATAACAAATGTGTAAAGAGGTTAAGAATGATGTCCTTTACAGTCTTTGAAACAATCAATTAGCATTAGAACACTTTAATAACTATCATTTGTCAATCAATCGTTCAATTCACTTGATTCAATCAATCTTATTCTTATAGGTCATACGTGGTACATCCCATAGCAACACTACACTAGGTCTTAAAAGACCGAACAATCAATTGATGGCCATCAAACAATAACACTAGTTCCAAGATTTGGAACTGACAGAGATCTCTGTAACACTAGCAATATCAATAACAATAACGATAACACTATGCTATGGATGCCACGAATACAATTTAAAAGAGGATCATCATTCAATCGATAGAAAGTACCGTTCAGAAACAATATAAGTTATCATTCAGAAAATAAATGCAATTTGAACATATCTTTACAACATTGTTACTCACAGTGGGCTCTTCGGTACACGTACTAATGGTTCGGCGTCCGACCTAAACAAATAAAGTCAAGCACAACACAATTACAATCACACTCTTACAATTCTATTCAATTCAATCGTTCGATCTCTATTCGTTTTCTCTCATTTGATTCTAATTGTTTTATTCAGTTATTCCTATTTATTTTTCTTCCATTCCTTTTAAATATGGATGACTAGTATTAGGAATAAATTAGATTATTAACCTCCAATTAAGATATGTTTAGCTATATATATTAACCAAACTAATTAAATATAAATAATCTAATCATATACCAACCCTTATTAACTTCGCTAATTACTTAATCAAACTTAAATTAGGTTCATGCACATTAAATTACAATTATTCAGTCATGTTTAAATTACCGAATCAGAAATTCATAAATATGTACCTTTTGCAATTTCAACTTCATGTTCAAGAAAATCAATGCCCAAAACCTTCCATAAATGTTGAATTTATCATCTATAGCTTCCAACAATCTCATAACTTTAAATTGAAACTCAAATTCCATGAAAAGAGTTCAAACCCTTAAATTAAAACATCAAACTCATAATCTTTAACTTTAATCTTTGACTTCATGGAGGTTTCCTCCTCAAGTTGGAAAACTCATGCATGATTTCTTCTTGATTAAATTTAAATCCTCAAAATCCATGACATTTTCCTTCAATCTTGAAAACCCATACATGAATTGCAAAATATATAAATAAATCTTCATGAAATCATCCATGCATGAAGGAATTCAACTATGTCTTGATTTTCTATGACAAAATATATGCAAGAGACCAAATTACTTCCATGAATTCAACCTTAGAACACATAAATGTCCATGCATGTAAGCTAATCTTCCATATTCATCATCTATGAGCTCTCTTACATTAACTCCATAATTTCCTTAAATCCAAAGGTATGATGAGTCTAATTCATAAATAAACACTTACCTAGAGCTTGATTTCAGATTATAGGATGGTCTCTTCCTAACTCTCTTCTTCTTCATCTTCAAAATCTTGAGCTCTCTCTCTCTCTAGATGAGTTCTCTCCCTCTCTCTCTCTCTCTCTCTCTCTCTCTCTCTCTCTCTAAATTCACAACACAATGGACCAAATGAATGAAAACCTTCATTCTAAGCATCAGATTATACACACACACCCTCCCATTTGAATTGCACATCACGTGTAGTCACATACACACACCCACACTGGTTTCTCTGCACACACACACCCAGATCTCAGTACACCCACCAGCATTTAATCTCCTACACTCACCATCACAAAATGCCCAAACACTTACTACACTTAATCAAATTTTTAATCGAACTCCCAAAAGGCTTCAAATATTAAATTAAATTTATTTCCATCATAAATTTTGGTTCCTCAAATCCTTAAGGTCTTCAATTCCAGATTAAACTTCAAAATCTTTGTCAATAAATTACATATTCAATTGAACACCTCATAAATAGATTTAATTCATAACAATCTTAATTTCTAATTCGTATAACTTAATTAACTCCAATTCGGACCCAATTAATTAAATCTCACTTTTTTTTTATATCTAAATCGAATATTTAATTAAACTCCCATATGGTCCGATATTCCAAAGTAAAATAATTCAATTCACTATTTGTACTCTCTTGAGCCATTTAGGTCTTCAATTTCTAATTTTAAAATAAATCCTCAGTAGAATCATATGCGAATCAGTCTCCATAATTTTCATAAATCCCGGATTAAATCAGAGTAATGGGAAATTAAATTCAAATCTCTTTGATTAATTAAATGCTAATTATTATACGTGTTGGGGTCATTACAGCAGGAAAGTTTCTAAAAGGCAATGCATAATTCAAGGTGTTTTACCTCTCGATATGCATTTCAAATTTTAAATTTTTATATTTTGTAAATAAAATTTAATATTTTAACTTCCTTGAGGAGAAGGAAACTTACCTTTATTGAAAGTCAATTGACATTCTTAGCTTTACTGATTGATCTTCTCCCTTGTGCTTTTAACTTTGTGTGTGTGTGTTTTTTTTACTGGTCATTAACTTAATTTTTCCTACAAAATATAATTGCAAAAGATATTCCTTTTTATTTTTTTTTATTTTTTCCTTTCTGTATAAACTCTCTACTAGACTGAGTTTAACAAGAACCTAAGACAAGTTTTTTCGTATGCGTGGCCCTCATATGCTTGTACAGTGGTAGAGTAGAGCCAAAGCCAGAAATTCAATGTAGCGGGGGCACACATTAATCTCAATATTGAATTTTTTTTGTTTCTCCCACATTGAGCAACAGTGAAATATTATTAGACTTGTTATACATTTTTTCAAATATTAATATTACAATTTTTATGCGAATGTGGTTTATAAGTTCTCAATCAACAACTCAATTCTATAAACCAACAATAGGGAGAAACAACCTACTTAATCTACAATCGACAAGTCCAATCCTATTAGCTCAACAAAGAGCTCTACAATGGAAAGAAACAACCAACTAAACAAACCCCATATTGGGAATGAAATAATCAATTGATTCAATTCCCATTCTTGGCCTCTCAGTTAAGAATCAATATGAATGTCCAAAAGAATCAAATAGGACACTCCAAAGTTGTGCATAATTTAAGGAGGGACACTATTGTAATTTTATGTGGGACAAATAAGAAATAATCTTTATATATATGGTTATTAGTATAATAGTAGTGCTAGGATCCCAGAAAATTTTCTAGACAAAAAACCAAGAACACACATTGGAGGGATGTGATTCAATTCAAATGCAAGTCCCATTATCCATAATTACATCTACACTACACTTCAATATTCATGGTAAAAATCTGGGTATTTTTTTCCTATACCTTAGTTTCTGTTAGTATAAATATTAAAAATTTAAGGTGGGCACGTGGTCCCCCAGGCCTTAGCTAGGTTTATCAATGTGCTTATGCACAAAAGTCGTACAAGGTGCACCTAAGATGCATGCCTCATATTGTGATGTGCAAACCTTTGGGGGAATATAGCCTAAAAGTGAAAGTCTTGATGTGTTTTGCCTTAAGCCTGCCCTCGAGGCTCGGCTCGGCTCGGTAAAGCCTTTTAAAAGTTTGCTCTCAAGAGTCAAGATACAATAGCCCTAGCTATACAGATCATTTGCACAAGAAGTTGAGTCGTACAGAGTACTCGAAAAAAACAATGTAAAAACAAGGGAAAATTACAAATTAGTTGTGCTTTCATAAAATATTTACAAATTCATGAAAAAGTTTAGAGTAATGATATATAAACAAAAAATTCATACATATTGATGTGGCTTATTGTGAACCTTTCACTTCAAAACAAAACACCATTGAAGATGAATTTATTTACAATATTTGCGTTGCCACATCATTATTGTTATGTTTCTTGTATGAATAGAATTTTCCAAAAGTTTATAATTTTAAAAATATAGAAAGAGAACAAAGACACAAAGAGAGACTCGTATCACATTGCTACAAGGCTTAAGACTCTACAAATACTGAATTGAAAGAGTTACATATACATAGGAAAATGCTCAATTGAAAGAGTTACATATATATGTATATAGGAATAAACTTTTATCCATTTTTATCACATATTTTTGCCTTCTATTATTTTATTTAATTATTTATCCTTTCTATTTCCTTCATGAAACTCTCTTCCTTCTTTTTTTTTTAAATTTTTTTTTATCAACAATGTCAATGGTAGCTTTTCGTTATCTTCTCTTACTCATCCATGTGACAAAGATATAAAATATACATTTAATGAATATAAGTAGAATGCTCCAGTTAGATCACATAGGTAAAAAGTTCATAATTTTAATATTAAAATATATTGTGCATTGCATTATGGATTGACACATCTATACTTGTTTTAATATTGAAAATATCGTAAACATCATGAAGGTATGCTATACACTAAACCTCTGCTAGTGTAACAATGAGCTCTATTCTAGAGTTAGTAGTATGCTCTACATTGAATTATGACTACTAAAAGAAAATATAGTTAAAATATCATTGCTTAGAACAATCTAACTCAACTTTGCAAATAAATGATTTATATTTTGTTCTTCATCCATTTTTATCACATGTTTATGCCACTTATTCTTTTAGTTCATTATTTATCCTCTCTAGATCCTTTGTGGAACTCTCTTCTTATTTTTTAATTTTATTGACTATGGCAGATTTTACTTATCCATGTGACAAAGATGTAAAACGTATATTTAATGAATGTGAATAGAATGCTCTAGTTAGATCACATGGGTAAAAAGTAAATAATTTTAATATTAAAATATGTTGTGCATTGCATTATGCACGGACACTTCTTATGTTTGTTGTGGTTATTGGATATGATCGATAAATGTTGGGCATCTTTTCTTGTAGAATACACAGCTTGAGTTTGTGAGATTGCTGAAGGCATATAAACAAAGTTCGGTTGGTACACTGTTTTCTCTTACTTTGGAGGCAATTGACGTTGGTGTGAAGAAAACGTATTTTGCAAAATTTTTGAGAAATGCTAGTGAGTATTGCAGATTGGAGTTAGAATCATTTCAGCTTGTTCCTAATAAGATCGAAACATAATTGGCAAGCCAGGTAACCATTTTATGACTCTGTAAAGTCTCACTTTGATCGAAGTCTTGTATATATTTTGAAAGATTGCACAACAATTACTTCTTGATTGTTATATACCTCATCTACGTGTTTGTTACTTTACTTGTGATTGACTTTTGTTGTAGTTATACATTATTACGTTTGTGAATGGAAACTGAATTAGAGATGTCATTCATTCCTAACATTTGGCAGCTTGTTTAACAAACTATAGCTTTTCTTCTTTTGATTATTTATTTATTTGTTGATGATTGGGTGTTTGGACCAACTTATGCGCACCTCAATTGATCCTGGGACCCATGCAAAGTGCCCTCTCCAAGTGGATCGGGCAAATTTGAAGCGTGGCCCCAAGGAATTAAAAGCACCTAGTTTTAGTTTAACCTGAGATCTGGAGGGAGCACACCCCCATGCCTCAAGTTGCACCCACTAGGCCAACCCCTTGGGGTTTCTTCTTTTGATTTATTGGTAGCTTTGTATCAAATGACTGTTGTTCACCCCATCTCCACAAATGGGGCTGTTTTTGTTGTTGCATAACTATATAAGTTTTTGTTTGTTTGTTTATTTTTATTTTTCAATAATCAATTAGACGATTGTGTTAGCACATAGGGTTGGCCCCTTTAGCCAAAATTTTGCTTTCTAATATTATCATTTTTGTATGGATTTGTTACATATGTATGAAAGTTCTTTAGCCATATCTTTCTTTTCTTTTTTTTTTTAATTTTTAATTTTTTTTAAATATCTTGAATTTATCAATGCGAGTGCTTATTAGTTCTATCTTTGTATTATGTAGTGTAACAAATATTATTGTGTTTTTGTTTTACATATTATTTATGTTACTCATTCTTGTGCAACACCAAGTAACTCGAAAGCTATGTACGAGAATTATTTCTCTATTCAAACACTTCAATTGGCTACAAAAGTCATGGTACATTTATGCTATGTTTGATTGAGAGATTTGGGGAGGGATTTGGAAAGGAAAATGGAAAAGATAGGTGAATTGTGAATAAAACATGCCTATATTTCACCTAGTTTCACACACCTTTTCCCTTTCCCTTTCCCTTTTCCTTTCCAAATATCTTCTCAAATCCCCCAACCAAACACAGCATTAGTCTCCCATCGAATGAAATATACATTGTGACTGATGAAACTCTCAGGTCCTCATCCCTACAAGACAATGACACAAATAATGTCCTTAAGCAGCAAGTTGTTATTTGAGTACATCGTCCATCTTCCAAACGTTCACCTCCCAAAAATTGAGTGTAAATTGAAAGTGCTTCCTCATGCTATTATTGGGCGTCAATAACCCTACTCACCAAGGTGGGTTGTGCTACCAAGTTAAATAATATGACTTGCCCCTTGGCCTTGCCAATTACCCATAATCTTTCAATCTTGAATGGTGAAACTTGCCAAGTCCCCATGTGTCTTTTGGCTCAGTATATCGGCTACGATGTTGGTTTTTCTTGGGTGATATTGCAAGTCAAAATCATAATCCTCCAAGCACACCATCCAACGTCGTTGCCTCAAATTTAAATCTTTATGCTACAAGATTTACTTTAAGCCCTTGTGGTCAAAAAAGACTTCAAAATTTTTGCCATAGATATTGGTCAGCAACTAGGGTTGCAAACAAGACGAGCCTAGCTTTGCCTAGCTGAGCCTTGTTGGGCTCGAGCTTGGCTTGTTTGTTTATCGAGCTCGATTATCGAGCTCGGTTTGAAGCTCGATAATTATTACTTTTTACTATTTTTATATTATTTAAATGTATAAATATTATTTAAATAAAAAAAATTGTTATGTTATTTAACATGTAAATAATATATTTATGCTATTATTTGTACAACTTTTATGTTATTAAATACAAATATATAAATAATATATTTATTTTATAATTTAAATAAAGGTAAACGACCTTAAAAGTAAGGCTCAAAGTTGAGCCAAACCCTTAATGAGCTGAGCCGAGCAAAGCTTGCAAACAGTTTGGTTCGTTTGTAGCCCTATCTGCAAAGAAAAACTATTGTTGCCAACTCCAAGTCATGGATGAGGGGGTAATTTTTCTCATGGTTCTTCAATTTTCTAGAATGATATGCCACAATTTTCCCCAATTGCACTAACACATATCCAAGGCCTTTCTTAGAAAATCACAATAAATGGTATAATTGACTACTCACTCTATTATCAACATGCCCAAAATTGGTGTTGTAGTCAACCTCGTTTTCATCTCTTGGAAAGCCACCTCACAAGCGTCATTACAAGTGAATCAACCTCCCTTGCTGGTCAATCTAGTCATTAGCGCCCGCTAAACGAGAAAAATCCTACAAAAAATGGCAGTAATAATTGGCTAAAATTAGGCCAATCTCTGCCTCAAAGACACTATTTGGTCGCTGCCAACACATCACTACCTCCATATTTTTTGGTTAACAATGTGAGTTAGGATGATGAGCTGAACCCTATGCATGCGAGACAAATGGATGCAAATCATGAAATATGCTAAAAGAAACATGGTGTTCTATTCTATCCATCATAAGCAAGTAAATAAAAGAGAGAAAGAGATGGGGATTGGAAGACATACACATTATTTCACATTTTGCCCTTGCGCAGGAGGGTTCGAATAAATGTCCTAGCTAATTACTATGAATTAACTAATTATTACAATACCAAAATAAATGAATCAACTATTCTAGCTAATTATTCACAAGTTAGAACCAATTAATTAATTACAACACATAATTAATTAACTAAGCTATTGCAAGTTCAAAGGAATTACACTTAATTAATTACAAGATACTAACTAACGAGCCATGAGGAGGAATTGCTCATGCATGAAATGCGGATTTGCCGCTGCCAGAATGATGCTGTTTTGCAGTCAGAAAATTGCAGTGTTTTTCACCTCAGCCTCTGCTCTGTTCTGTAGAAAAAAGGACACTGCCTGGCTGAAAAAGGTGGCCGACCGGCTAGAAGAAGTGGTCGGCCGTATAGTAATCTGGCCTGCCGGCCACTAATGTTTGGTACTGCCTTGCTGCAACAGGCATGAAACAAAGCACAAACAGAGTATTCTCAAGGGATGTTTGTCTACCCTGTCTCTGATAATCATTAAACTGATCAAAGGAGGGGTAGGCTTGATTCACAAACCATCAATCGACTCAAATTCATTGTGTGATGATTTATGGATCAATGGACAAAAGCTTAATAACCCATTATCATCACAAGAGAGTATGAAATGGCTCAAAACTCAATAGGTTCAATTAACGTTCGACTGAACCCCAAACCATTTTACTATCTTGTTACCTCTTAGTCAAATTTTATTACCTCTTTTAATTACCTTTCCATTCATTAGTCATTTTAGTCCAATAATGAAGATTAAGTCCACTAATGGAGAGGAGCGTCAAACAAAGGGTTGTTTTGGGCATGAGAGAGAGGTCATGCCTTTGGTAATGAACCTCCAAAGAGATTAAACCATTAAACACGGATTTCTCTTTCTCAAACTTAAATAACACTTATTTGAAACAACTCTCAAAGAAATAAAAAAAAAAAAAAAAAAGCCAAGAAAAGAAGGAAGTGCAGAGATGATTAGACGTGAACACAAGTATGGAAATAGCTTGAAACAAATGCTATCTACTCAAATAGGTTGGTGTCTAATGCCTAAAACACCAAACCTATGAGGACTATTACACTACAAGCATAATATACAAAGCATAAATGAAATGGACAACCTAAAATAGTCCAAAAAAAAAAAACTAAAATTCTAAGAGAAAAGCTTTAAAAAGTTAGCTAAAATAACAAGGATATGAAGCTAGTAAATAAGCACAAGAAGGGGAGGCTAACCCCTCCATTTTTGGGACTTCAAAACCAATTTTTTAGCCTCTGAAATTCAGTGGTAAAAAGCTCAAAAAAAGTTGATGAAGAGATGGGAAACACAAGGACAAAAGCTTGAAATACTAGGTACAACGAAGGGTAGTCCACCCCTCTACCTTGGATAGCTTTTAACCATAAGTTCCAACCCATAAAAACAGTTGAAAAATAGCCCAAAAATAGTAAAAAAAGATAAGAAAGAAGTAGTGTAAAAGAACCAAGAGTTATACTTCTTGTAGAGGAGTGACCCTTTGAGTTTTAACCTACCAATTTCTCACCCTTAAGAGCTAATATTCAAGCTCAATAACCTCAACAAAAAACCTTTAAAATTTGGTTTAGGAAGTCTAGGTAAGGTGTGTTTAGGTTGCAAGGTAGAGAGAGATATTTTTTTCAAGAATTTTCCTTCCTCAAAATTTTCTAACCTAATTTTATGAGAGGCAGTCAAGTATATATAGAAAATTATGTTACTTCCTCGGAAATATTAGTATAGAAACAACTGATGCAGTGCATGCACCTGTGGAGACAACTGGCACAGCTGGCAGAAAATATCTGTTTTGCCGGAACAAGTGGCCGACTGGCCACTAAGGGGACAGTCGTACACTCATTTGTGGCTAGCTGGCCACTAAGTGGCCTGCAGGCCTCTGGGTGGTCAAGCTTGGAAAAATGTTGTTTTGGTCCAAAAGTGGTGCAAGGTTTTTAGGTTTTTGAGGCTAAAAACCGAGGCTTCCTGCTGAGGAAATCGAGCGTTTGACAAGCATATAAATCATCATTGGGTAATCAATCAGTGCCATCCAAGTCCTAAGGACAGTAAAAAAAATGGGGTGACTACAATTGCCCCTCTTTGACAGAGCTCAAAGTCATGAAATGACGTGACTGAATGTCAAAGCCCAGAGACGACCCCTTTTGACAAGGCCGTAAGACTTAGGCAAACAATCAAGACATAAAATTAAATTGGTTGAACCCAAGGGTTTCCTACGTATCCTTTTTCAAGGAATCAAACCAGCGTAGTTCAGGGGCAGAATACGAAATGATACATATGATGCAATGCAACAGTAGCGAATACAAACAAGCATACCACTCGACAATTATGAGAATGAGATTCAAGGCAATGCAACAATTGAAATCAATAAACGAGAGCAATCTTAACTATGCTTCCGTGCATAAGAAACAATCCCAACTACACCCCCGTACAGAAAGGTTAATATGAGATAAGCCCAAACTACACTTCGGCGTAGGGAGGTGAGAAACAAACCAAACTACACTACTGTGTAGAGTGGTTAACAACAAACAATCCTAACTACACTTTCGCATAGAAAGTAACAAAACACCCAAACTACACTACTACGTAGAGGGGTACAAGAACGAGCAAGCTACACTTCCGCGTAGCGAGGAACAAGGGCAACCAAACTACACTACCGTGTAGCACGGTGATCCTAACTACACTTCCGTGTAGAGCGGATGACAAAAATAACCCAAAGTACACTACCGTGTAGAGAGGTAATCCTAACTACTCTTCCGTGTAGAGAGGATAACATCAAACCAGGCTACACTTCTGCGCAGCAAGGAACAAAAATAACCAAACTACACTACCCTGTAGCACGACAAAGTAGTTCTGATGATTCAATAATATTTTGACTCCAATTTGAAGTTCTTAGTTACTTCGACTGGATGAATTTTAGCGATGGAATAATTACGTCATAATTCATTGGTTGATTGTATCATTAACCATTTTTGCTCCACTTCCGCGTAGAGAGGATAACAAAACCAACCAAGCCACACTACTGCGTGGCCAGATAATTCTAACTACACTTTTGCGTAGCGAGGTGACCCTAACTACACTTCCACATAGAGAGGAGCAAAACAATCCAAACTACACTACGTAGAGAGGACAAGAGCAAACTAAGCCACACTTCCGCGTGGCGAGGTAAAGGACAAACCAAGCCACACTACCGCATAGCATGACAATCCTAACTACACTTCCGCATAGAGAGGACAAGAACGACAAACCAAACCACACTTCCACGCAGCAAGGTTTAGAAACGAAAACCCAAATCACACTCACGTGACAATGGTGGACACCCGAATTAAAAAGCATGATGCACATGAATACAACACAATGCGATGTAATAGAAAATCAGTACGATGACAACGCATGTTCTATGCAACATAATAGATAACCGACATAAGATGTAATGCATGTTCTATGCAAATAGGATAGATATATGAGTTATGATGCAATGCGTACATGCAGCGTAAGAGGTACGTGAGAATGCATATTCTATGCAAAAAGATATGTGAATCGAAAAGACGGACAAAAGCGATGTTCGACAACGACCTCCAACTTACCACTCGGAGGCTCTGCAAAATGCTCAAAATGGATACAACTTGCTCACATTTGAAATCGGGGCACATTCATGCACCGAAGACACAACGGAAAGTGGAACAGCGCAACCGGAACACAAATTCAGGATCCTCGAAAATCGTGCCAGCTTCAAATACCTCAATTCTTCTTCCCAGACCCAAAACAAGACCTCCCATAAACTGATTAAGCAAGAGGGCAACAAAAACTAGCCTTGCACCACAAATGAAGTCGGACGGCCACAAATGGGGGACGACCAGCCAACAAGTGGACGACGACCGACCACTTGTGGTAATTTAGGGGCAATTTTGGGATTTTGGCTCGGGTCTTTTAAATACACAACCCAAATATCATTTTGCCCAAACCCACACCACTGAAAACACTCTCCCTCTCTCTCTAGGTGCTTCCTCTCTCTAGATTTATGCTTTGTACACGTTTTCCAATGGCCCACGCAAACTTTATTCGTAAAACCTCTTTGGTCCTCTACACTTTGAACCGATCAGATTTTGTTTTCGTTGTTTTTTTTTGAGTTTTTGTCACTTTGGACTCATTTCCCTCGGGTTTTTCTTGGGTTCCGCAAATTTTCCCAAGTTTTGACTTTTTCTCCAATTTTCTCTCTCCTAGGGTTGACTTTTTCGGGTTTTTCCTTTTTTTCCCTCATTTTCTTCATTTTTCACCAGTGTTCACCCACTTTCTAGATGGCAGACGATGTCCCACATGACGGTGCCCCTGCCGAGCTACCTGTGCTTCCACTTATTGCAGAGGTAGATAAGCTAGCTATTGCCGAGGCCGGCGGGGCGGCAGAGGATATTGCCACTGATTTTGAGGCTGAGGCAGAGGTAGTCTTTCCACTAGGGTGCGAGCCCAAGCTGCTACCATTGAGGTTGAGGCTATTTGATCCGGCCACTTACCACCCACAAATGCACGTAATGACCCCTGGCGGCGTGCTGTGGTTTGATGATTTTATTGGTGGCGTACTGGAGGATGTTTTGCTAGGAGAGTGGACCTCCCACATTTCTCATGGCGTTTCTGAGGTACAAACTTTGCTTTTATGCAATTTACCTACTTTGCCATTTCATTATTACCTTTCATCATTGCATTTCATCTGACCAACTCTTTTATTTGACTCACTCTTTCCTTGTCACATGATGACTTTCGTTCCTGGAAAGGTTACGGGACAATGACGGCCAGGGACTGGTATCACGAGCTCCCCGCTCGGGTCCACGAGCTTGTCGACGAGACGGGCTTTGGCTTATTCTGCACTGAGCTCTCATGCCATATAGCCAGTAGGGCCTTACTTGGAGCTTTGGTGGAGAGGTGGTGGGATACCACCAACTCCTTCCACTTCTCTTCTATTGGGGATATGACGATGACCCCCTATGACTTTTCGATGATCACAGGCTTGGGAGTAGGGGGTGATCCGATCCTGTTTGATATGGATATAGGCCAATGGGAGGCGGCCTAGATCTACTTGCTTGGAGCAAACCCAGCTCTAGACAGGCCAACTATGGTAAGATACAGCTGGTTCCTCGAGCACTTCCGCGGGAGTTAGCCCAAGACTCAAGAGGAGGTAGAGCAGTACACCCAGGGCTTCTTGATATACTTTTTCGGTACCACCTTGTTCGCGAACAGATGGAATATCGTGGGCTTGTATCTATTGACTGCCCTTGTGACCTTGCCCCGGGTCTGATTTTATGACTGGGGTGGAGCCGGCCTTGCTACCCTTTATGGATACAGGAGCTCCAATTCCTGCGTGAAGAACTTTCATTTTCTGTTTGCTTCTTATGCTTTTTACTTTGCATTTTCTACTTTATCTCTATCCATGCATTGTGCTTTTTGCTTTGCACTTTCTGTTTAATATATGTTCGCACATGTTGATTCACACTTTATCTTTGCCTTACAGCTCTGGATCTATGCTTATTTACCGGCCCTTGCCCCAGTACCGGTAAAGGAGGTAGCACCAGCCGTGCCCTACGCGCGGCAGTATAGGTGCTGCCGCTTACGTCGCGATGACATGACCTTTGCTTACTTCTGCCAATATTTTGACACGGTGGTAGCTCACGAGGTAATCTGAAACTTATAGTCATTTCTGCTTTATATCCATTACTATTGTTCTGATTCATACTCTGACAGTAACTAACAACTTGTAAATTCTCCATTTACAGATCACGTGGCAGCCATGGGCGATGATGCCTGCAGGAATTCGGGACCAATACGCTGGGGCTTGGACTACCTCCCAGTACCGGATCTTGCTGGAGGGCCCATTCTATCGGGCTTGGTTTCTGGGTGAGCGTTTTGTATGCCAGACCATGGGCCTACATGCACCAGTCATTCCTGCTCCGCCTCCAGTACCGATGAGGTCAACCGATAGCCTCCTAGTTGAGGCTATTATTCAATTCACTAAGGGGCAGGATGCTGACTACTTCCGGCGAGACAGAGACTACATAGCCTTCATCAGGACTCACCTCATGCCACCCTTGACTGGAGTTCGCACGATAGAGCCATCAGAGGTGCCCCCTTTGCTAGAGAGGCTGCCCAGGAGGCCAAAGCTGATGCTGGAGAGGCCCCTCCCATTGTGCATGTAGTCTGTTGGCCAGCGATTCCTACTGTGATTCCTTGCTGGCGGTCGAGCGGGACGGCCTATTAGATCCCGATAGATCCATCGGAGGTGGGGCACGAGTATGTTAGAGCTCCAGGTACATCTCAGGTATGGACCACAGTTTACAACTTGCATCCCACATTTTTCATTTTTTTTATACTGATGTTTAAATTCACTTGCAGGCGCCCACAGAGTATACGGAGGGCCTCCTTCAACTAGTTGCTTCTCTAGTTCACATGGTGTAGAGGAGAGAGACATTGTTTGCTCTTCATGGTATCTAGGTATCCTCTCCTTACTCTTGTATTGCATTGCTTCCCACACTGCACTGATAATCCATACTTCCACTGATATACGATACTCATACTGTAAACTGACATGCATTCTAGCACTTCCTCACATTTTTTTTTTTTTGATCGGCAAAGAAAAATTTCATTTAACAGCATGAAATTAAAAGTACAGGTAGATGACGTGCATCGAAAGAGATTCGGAAAGTATAAAAATACCCCTACTACTGCTATTCGCACCCATACAACCAACCCCTTGGCCTCACATTTTTTT
This sequence comes from Camellia japonica, assembly GCA_030407325.1. Classification (NCBI taxonomy): domain Eukaryota; kingdom Viridiplantae; phylum Streptophyta; class Magnoliopsida; order Ericales; family Theaceae; genus Camellia; species Camellia japonica. The sequence continues at coordinate 999,451 of JAPPVO010000024.1, read as the reverse complement.
TAAAGAAAAAAAAACAGTTAAGAAGGACTTAACAAAAATAAAAAGCATGACACCCCACAAATTCAACCCACCAAAACTCTATTAACCCAACACCCAAACAACCCAAACTAAAAACAAAACAAACAACCCGCACAGCCAAGACCACGCCTCTGTTACCACAACTCCCAAAGTCCTCATCACCTGCGCCTAGCCTGCTGCCCCCGCCTCCCCTAAGCTGCTGCAATACACCAACCATGTCAGAGCTGCTGCCCACACCAACCACTCCACGCCTATGCTGCTAAACCGTCCGGAAAGACTTGAAAGCCGACACCGGAAAACCTCCCCTCCTGAAGAATACTCCACCGCGCACACCGGAGAACTCCCCTGCCGAATACACCCACTGCACACCACTGCCGGAGACACCTCCTGCAGCTCCAAACATACTCATACTGATGCACTGCACCTATGCTGAATCTGCCTTCTGCATCATACTCATACTGCATACTACATTCTGCAATAATACATATTGTGTCTGATCCTCTGATATTTGTTTTTCAAATCCTACTTGCACCGAGGGCACCTCCTCCAGCAATAGAGAGGAGAGGTAGACAGGCCCCAGCATATGGCCGAGATGAGCGCTGAGGTCGAGGCAGAGGCAGAGGTGCTCGGGGTCGGAACAGCGGGTCCCAAACAGAGGAGACCTCGGAGCAGCGGGTCCGAGACAGAGGAGACCTCTTCCTACTTGAAGCCGATTTTGAGTGGAGATGATGTTGAGACTGTAGACGCGCTACTGGGAACTCTCCGAACTCTGAACCTGCGCAAGGGCGCGAATCTCGTTTTGTTCTGAGCTACTACAGTTCGGACTCAATGTCACGGTTCTGAATCTAATCTCACAATGTGCGATGTGAGATCGATAAATCACCAAAGAGTCCAAATCTGGCAAATCGTTTTGGAAAACTGATTTTTATAAAGAAGTGCCAAACATGGACTGCTTTGCCAGATACAGAGTCACCACCTAAATATTTTGTTTTGGGGAAATCTAGGAAACCCTGACTCGTGCCGAAGGGCACGTGTCCGTCATCACCAAAGTTGCCTCGGCTCGGGAACTTGGGTACGAGAGGGGAAGGTCATGTAATGAGCACCCCCGCTTGCCCGATCAAAAGATCGGCCTTTACTAAGCATGATATCTTGTTTTTGAAAACACATGTGTTCTTATTCCGGTTATTAACCTAGAATTTACTATGTGATGCGCACAACATACAAGTATAGACTAGATCGCATAAGTTGGAACAAAACATTGCATGTTCATTTGAAAACGGTTTGAAGTTTGCTACTCGCAAGTAGGCTAAATCACGGATTTCGATGAATTGTCCCAATTCAAGTAATCCAACCTTCACCCATAGGCATTCAGGCAGTTATATCACATAAGCAATTAGCCTCATGGCAAGTATGCTAATATGGCAACATTAACACACATGCAGTATGCTAAAGCGTAAACACTCACAGTGTACTCCAAGCCAAAACAGAGAACTAGTTAGAAATCATGCATGATCCTAGTTCATGGTAAAATGGCTAATGCGACACATGCAAAAATGCAACTCAGATAGGCTCGACTATTCTAAGATGTCATGTGAAAATGCAACTTGATACATGTACTCAAATAGGAATTGAAATACAACGCAGTTAGTATGATGCGCCGAGCCCGGTGCATGTAATACAGATGAATGATGCAAACATACGAGCATAAGGTATGCTAAATGAAATATGCCCTAAAACTAACCATCGTAAGCGGTTAAGTAAAAGGGAGAAAGAAATGGAGGTTGGGAGACATGCATCACACACGCGCACACTTATTACAGCAATACGCCCTCTCGAAGGAGGGACTGAATAAAAAGCTAATTAGCTAATCTAAGCTAATTAAACTAATTATTACAAAAATGAATTAATTAACTAATCCTAGTTAACTAATTATTACAAAACAAATTGAAATAAACGCATTAACTATTAAAGTACAAACCAAAGCATAAACTAGCTAAACACATTAGCTAAATAAAGTAGTAAATCAGGAGTCTCAGAGGGAGAGGAATGCATGCAAGCCCGGTCGCCTCGTTTGGAAATCCAATGCGATGCCCCGATTTGCCTCTGTTTTCATTTGTTTTCAGAACCTTGCACCAAGCTCCAGAAAGCTTAAACTTCACCTTGGGAGACCTGTGGGAGGGTGGCCAACCACTTTTGGTCTCTCCAGCCACCTGCTGACCACTTTTCTTTACTAGAAAATCAAAAAAGTGGTCGGCTAGCTAGTTTTTCTGGCTGGCCGGCTAGTTATTGCTGCTGAATTCTAGTTTGCTGGAACAGAGAGCAAGAAAGGGCATGGCAATGTATTTGCAAGATATGTGTGCACAACCACCCTCCCTATCATGTAATGAGCTCAAGGGAGGGCGGTTCTGGACCCTCGGGCCACCAATCGCGTATTTCAATGCATGATGGCCGAGAGGCGAAGTTGCACAATTCAATATGAAATGAATGCACAAGTAAACACATAAAGCCTAAAACTCTATCAGGTATGATCAAGAGCGTCGGCGACCGAGAATTGAGGCACGTTTCATTACTTCAAGTATGAAACGTCCCTCGTTTCTCGTGCTCGGATTAACACTTAATCCAAACAGCAACGCAACACATAACATGGCATGCACAATGCAACTAACAACATAGCATGCACAATGCTAAATGCTAAGAACTAGATGGCAAACTCAATGCAAGGCAATCATAAGGTTCCAAACACAATGTAATGCATGCATGCACAATGCAATGCAACAAGGGCAACCTATCAATACTAGGTATATGCATGCTTAATGCAAGGAACAACTTGGCATGCACAATGCAAAGGACTACATAGCATACACAATGCAAAGTAAGGTAAGCATGCAAGCAACATGCAAATAAATATGCTCAATGGACTTAAACCAAAATGGATAGACCTTAGCCATGTCCAAATCAGTGGCCATAACACCAAAATAAAGGCATAAAAGGCAAGACATGCATACACAATGCATTGGCCAATTAACTAGACCAAAGAGCACAACTCTCAAGAGTTCTCAAAGGGTGACAAAAGTGGAAGTGTAGCAACACTAAGTGCACTGAAAATGAGGCAAGAAATGATGCCAAATCATTTAATCAACACAAGCAAAGCATGCTATGGTCCTTAAGCATTAAAGCTAGCAAAGAGGACTACAAAGGAAGCATGCAATACATGGCACAAATGCATGAACCAAGCATGGATAGAGCTTAAGTAGGTCAAAACAAGGACCTTAACATGCTGAGATGAGGGCTTAAAGACCTAGGCATGCAAGCATAAAAGCTAAGCCATAACAAGGCAACAAATGCACAACCCTTAGAGGCACTCAAAGGGTGAATGAAGTGGGAACATGGCAGTGCTATAATCTCTGAAATGAAGTATTAAATGATGCCAAATCATGTACACAACACAAATGAAGCATGCTATGGTGCTCAAAGCTTGAAGCTAGCAAGAGCACTTGTACTACAACTACACAAAACATGAAGCATGTGATCAAGGCAACCCAAAATAGTCCTAGAACATGTCAAAATGAGTCTAAAACATGCATGGAAGTAAGCCAAAATAAGCTAGCATGAAGGGCATAAGGCATGATGCATAGAAGGCTAAAAGGGAGAATTACACTACACCTATTAAGACCAAGCATGGGATGACTTAACCAACAAAAATCAGAGTTATATCATGGCATAATAACCCCAAATAAATACTGAAATGATAGCTCGCAAGCTTAGGCATGAAGGCATACGCAATGATTCATGTTAAGGCATAAAGGGGCAAACCCTCCAACGCATTGAATGAGTGATAAATGCAAGTGCATGACCATGAAACATGGACTGAAATCACATAATAAATGATGCCAAATCATTAAAATAGTCCAAGTAATGCATGCTAGAGGACTCAATACACAAAGCTAACAAGCTAGATTGAACCATAGCTATACAAAGCAAGTCATGCATGACCAAGAAAACACAAATCAGACCTTAAACATGGTAAAACATGAACAAAATCTTCTCAGAGCTAAGCCAAAAGCATGCTAGAATGACATGTTAAAGCATGGCACACATTAGGCTAAATCATGGAAATGCACTACAAATGCATGGAGCATGCAAAGGCCAACCAAACCAAACCTAAACAGAGGTATGAAATGGTAAAACATCACCAAATACATGCTGAAATGGACTCAAATCAAGCTGGAATGACTTGCTACTTCATGAAGCATACAAAGCTAGTTTAAGAGATTTACACTACAAGTGTATTTGGTATGCATGGAGTGACAAAACCAAGTAAAAACAGTGGTATGCCACAGCAAAATAACCACAAATACAAGCTAAGATATGACCAACATAAGCTTAACAAACATGCTCACACATGAGGCATTCAAAGCAAGTAAACACAACACAAGGAGAGGGGATGACCCTCTCCTATTTAGGACCTCAAAACCACCTTTCCAGCACTAAAAATCCTTTGGATTTCAGTGGTAGAAAGGTCATGCAAAGGCTACAACAAGAGCCTAAAGGGATGGCTCAAAACAAGGCCTAACAAGGCCTAAGAGGGGGTAGATCACCCCCAACGAAAAAGTGACCTTAAACAAAATTCTTAAGCATGCAAAAATAGAACTTTTTCCAGTTAAGAGTTAAGCTTAAAATAGTATGCAAGAAGGGCTAAAAGCTTAAGCAAAAATAGGAGATTTAAGGGTTAGAAACTCACCCTTGAAGACCACCTTTACAACTGCAACTCCAGCAAGTTTTCCAAGCTCAAACCAAGCCAAGAACACCAAAACCAACTCCTAAGCACCTCAGCAACAAAAGGATGGTGTTTGAGTGTGTGTTTGTGTGTTAAAGTAAGACAAAATGACACTTTAAGGCACAAAAATGAAGAACCAAGGCAAGATAGATACAAAGCTATATGTATCACTCTTAACACAAATTTTCTAAACCTAGAGGAGGGAGGAGGAGCCTCCCTCTTATAGAGAACAAAAGGCAAAGCTTCTCTAAGAAGCTAAGGCTCAAACCAATCCCTCCATACACGTGTATGGAGGATGGCTTTGGTGCTCTCCAGCTGTGCCAGCTGGCCCAAAATATCTCCAAAAAGGTGACAAAAAGCAGCTGACCACTTGAAGTGGTCGGCCAGCTACTTAAAGTGGTCGGCCGACCACTTCAAGTGGTCTCCCAGAACAAAAACTGGTCGGCCATGGGTGGGAGTGGTTAACACACTGAATGCAAGATGGTGGTATGGTGGCCAACCAGAAAAGATGGTCCAAAGACCAAGAAAGCTAGTTATCCGATCAGAAAACTGGCTGGCAGAAGGAAAAGTGGTCTCCAAGGGGAAATACAGGTCTCCCACCCTTGTACCACATTCCCAATAATGAAAACAAGGTTTGTACCAAAAATAAACCAAAACGGATGCAAGACGAGAAATCGGGAGGCAAAGCACGCGGCCGAAAGCCCCGCAAACTAGCCAACAAGCATCAAAAGTGGTATACGACCACAAAAGTGGTCTCCTGGACCACAGTGTCCCTCTAGGCAGAGGCAACAAGGTGTGGTTCAAAAACCACGCCAAACAGAGAACGTTAAGCGGTCTCGAGACAAGGCGCTCGGTCGAAGGCTCCAAAAATCGGAAACTAATCTCCAAAAGGGAAAAGTGGTCTACGACCACAAAAAGTGGTCTATGACCACAAAGAGATGGTCTACACGACCACTCCCTCCCTCCAGGGAAGAGAAACAAGGTTCGGTCCACAAACTGAGCCAAAGCACAAAGAGTTCAAAGGCCAAGAGGCAAGGCTCTCAGCCAAAACTCTGGAGACTCGAAACAAGCACAACATGCACCATCATCGAGCGCTCAATCGATGATGTCTGAGTCTTAAAGTCGGTCAAAAATGGGGTGTCTATAGGACCAGCAGCACCGAGGAGGCAGTGAGCCGACGCTCTGAGTTTGAGAGCGAGGATGATGATATTGACTCTAGGTCAGGGAGCGAGGAGGATGCTGAGGTGGGCTCTGAGTTAGAGAGTGGAGATAGTGATGCCAGCTCTGGTTCGGAGTCTCATTCTTCTAATGATAGCGGCGCCGACAGAGACAGTGCCCTCGAGTCCTCTACGAGGAAAAGGACAAAGAGAGCCTCCCGAGCTTGATGCGACCAATGTAGATTTTTGTACTCTTTTACTTAGTTTCTTTTGTTTTGGTAACGTAACACTTGTATAGCTTCAGATAGGTTTTACTTTTTGTTTTTGAAAAGACTTGTACTCCCTCTTTTGTAAAAACCATGATCGGGATAAAACCCTGCTATTTTATAAAAAGAAATTTGTTTTACACCATGAGCACCATACTTGTATAGAATGAAAAATGGAGTTGAATTTGAAGCCAAAAGTGCTTGTATTGGAATGATGTTCGTAACCAGATAATGAGTCGACCAACAACCAAAATACAAAATACAACTCGATAAATAGAAAACAAAGTAAAAAAAACAACCTAAACACAGCTATTTGCACTTGTTAAAAACAAAAGATTCAAAACAAGAATCCAAAACACAAAGACCGGAACAGAACCACAATGCCCAACTGCCAAGCCCACAATAGTGGACGGCCAGCCACTAAAGGGTATGGATGGCGAGTAAAGGTGGTCGGCCGGCCAGGGGTGCTGGTTCATTAGCTGGTTGACAACTAGCATCCACTCACACAACCTTATCCTCTACAAAAGGGCTTCCTTCGCTATTTCTTCGACAGAACTTCATTTTTGCTGCTGTCTTCTTTAAAAATAGAGATATTCCTTGCCGAAAAGCTCAAAGATTGGATAGCCACTTTGGACAGCACATAAAAGGTAAATTTTTGAGGTTTCGACATAAACGCGCTTTTCCATTGAGCTGTACTTCACTTTGTTTTCTGTTCCTCCATGCCGCGGTTCGATGTTGGCACCCAATTATACATGTATTTTGTTTCGGAGCACAAGAAATGTGTCCGACTCTTGAAAAGTTTCAAGCATTGATGGAATCTCAGTGCGATGAGGAGATCATGCCTCATCCCTATTTCGGTCATGCCCAGGCTTTAGAACGAATGTGTTGGCTCACTTTGCACGAAGCTTGATCTTTATCTCATGACGGGGAGCTGGATATACTAGGATTGATTCATCAATTTTCCGACATCAGTTGGCAGCATGCCGTCTGTTTATGTATGCTTGCGCACTTCTTCCTTGCCCCTAATTGCGGTGGAGCCAACATTAGGTTGATCAAAGTGGCCCAATGTTTGAAAGAGGGCAAGAGCTGCATTGGTTTGGCACTGGCCGAAACTCTGATGGGTTTGGACGCTTTTCATAGGCGAGAGACTACTCGGTTCGTAGGGAGTCCACTGCTACTCCAGATATTATTTCCCACCCTTTCTTATTTATGCGTCTCGTATCACTTGGCATTCACACTCTATTTTCCTCTTAAAGCCCTTTTTCTTTACTTTTCTTTCAACATACATGTCTCTATTCTTTAATCTCTCTTATTTTTTATCCCTTCCCCTGCGTGGCTAATGGATAAGCTAAAAGTGGTGGACCCTTGCCCTGAGTATTTAGCCCGAGCCTACTTCTTCTGCCAGTAACTAGTGGCCTTTCCCACAGAGGGATGGTGGTGTAACTGGATGTGTAGCAGATCTGCAGCTGACATAACTTGGCATTGCCCGTGACTTAATTTGGCTGAGATGAGCTACAGCATGTCCCAACAACTGGGTATACAGTTGATTGACCTGACGCACTACATGTTCTATTTCACCTTCCGGTTCAGACGCCAGTTTGGACATGATTAGACCCATCTGGAGGAGGGGGTAGAATACCTGGCCCATTCCCAAGTCGTGCTTCAAACCTAGCCTAGTACCTCGCTGCCTGGAGGACGAGAGAGCTTTTGGTCCCTACCCCTATGTCACGACCCAAACCCGCCCCCAATAGGTTTAGCATCGTAACCGGCCAGTAATCATGGGATTACCGAAGGCCTCTGAGATAGATTAACATAATATTAGGGGCTAGCAAAAGCAAATAACAATTGTACAACATCCATTGAGCTATGCAGACTAATATGAGATAGAAAAATTTTAAACTTTATTTACATACATTTACACATCATCATATATATACAGACTAGACAGAAAAGGGACTTGGTCCTAAATACAGAATAGACAAAAACAAGAAAACAAAACTTGAACTTTATGCACATAGCCATAACCACTTGACATATTCGAAACCTCCACGGGAGGCACATAGGTTGGCTGACAAAACAAAGTCCAGGTATAAGCTCTAGGCCTGGTCACAGGCCTTATCACCTACATACATAAATAATACGGTGAGCTGGAGCCTAGTGAATAATAACAAAGTAAAGGGTTTTAATGAATGATGTCCATCATAGAGTCAGAAATCATAATTTATATCAGAAACAGAGTCTTATGCATATTCAGATTTCAAATAAGAAACATATTCATATACATGTTTATATTCATATTCATATTCATACTCATATTCATATTTTGCATAAGATCATACGTGGTACACCCATTAGCGCTAACAGATTATATACGGAGCATTAAGGTCATACTTGTTAGTTCCATAAAGGAACCTCCAGTACGGTATTATTACCCTCGTGCAAGGGCCATGAGACCACGATATTATTACCCCCAGGCAAGGGCCTTGTGCTCATAAACCACAGTATTGTTACCCCCCGGCAAGGGACTTGTGCTAAGGATGCCACGAATATATTTCAGAAACTTGGACAATCATTTATTGTACAGAATAAAACATTGCATAAAACAGATCTTAATTCATGTCATTCAGAAAATAATTAAAGTTGAACATAGCTTTATTACATTATTACTCATAGATGGCTCCGCTAGCAGATCGGATAATGCAGACAAATAAGATAGATCAGGCAAACGATAGTGCGTGACCTACACAAACACATAACATATACATATTGAAACACAATATTAATTCCTTGATCAAACTTGACTTTTCTTGTCTTCTGTTTAAATAATCCGAAGGTCTACTAAGCTTAATCTTTCTTTATTCAAAGGAATCGAGTTCTCGTTTCACATATTCTTTCATTACTAAATTATTCTTTTCTAAATAAACCAATTTCTTACTTGGCTTCTTAATCAATTATTACTAAGTCAATCACTTATTGTTTAACCAACTAATTTATGTTGGTTGGTAGTTTATTAATCTTGTTGAGTTATAATTTTTCCTAAGAATCCTTGAAAGTGAAAGAGAACGGAAATTGAAATATGAAACGACTTTTCAAAATTTTCTGAAACATGACTCTTCGCTCTAGCGCAACATTAGTCGCTCGAGCGAACGCCTTGGTCTACAAAAATACTGATTGCTTGCATTCTATGCTCGAGCGACAACTTTTTCGCTCGAGCGATGGTGACGAATTCTGGATTTTCCAGAATGTTGTTTAAACTTCAAAACATATTACCAAGGCTCCAAATTCACGCATGACTCACTCGAATATGCAAAAATATTTCCAATTACATTTATTTAAATTTAATTCCACTTATACTTCAAAATTCCATAATTTTAATTCACAGTTAAACCTTGGATTTCACGTTTAAAAATCATCTTTTAATTCTTTCTTTGTTTCACGAAACTTAAAATTGAATCTATAAGGCCCTTTTCAAAAATATTTGCATGTATAAAATTAAATCAAAATCAAACTAATTTTTGACTCTCAAATATAAATTACAAGATATTTCCATATTTGTCTGAATTTAAATTTAATTCATTTTTTTTCCATGTCAAGCCCAATTTCAAACCCACAAATTCTAAAACATAAATTAAGCTTTTAAAACCCAATTTCATGTTCAACACTAATGCAAAATTTCATAATCTTCAATAAATCTTGGTTGCATGTAATTTTTGGAGCTTAATTTAACAATACCTTCGCAAATTAAATCCAAAATAATTAATTTCTAATTTAACTTCTTTAACATAGCTCCAATTCTTCATTTTCTTTTTAATTACATAAAATTGACTTCAAGATCCTTTCTATTTTCCTTCAAAACATGAAATTAAGGTCATAGCCTTCTTAGAAAATCATTTGCATGTATGAAACATTTATCAAAATCTAACCAATTCTACATTATTAAGCTCAAATCATAATTAAAAATCTTGAATTGCTCTAATTTAGATTTTTATTAATTTTCCTCATATCAAATCCAAATTCATACTCATAAAACATGAATTAAAATCTCAAAACCTTGAAATTCCCTGATGCATGTTAAGATAGAATTCAAATTACATGGAAGAGTGAAGAAATTAAACTCAAATAGTGACATTCCCAAGTTATTTCTTTGATTCTTCAACTTAATGTAATTTCTTCTTTCTTTTCTTAATTTCTTTCTATTTATATAACATTGAACCCAATTGCTTCTTGATTTTGGTTATTAGATAATTAATTTACAAGAATCAAGCTTAAAATCCTTACCTATAGTCTTCAGTTTGGTGAATTCCTCATCAATCCTTCACTTTCCTAGTTTTTCTTTCCTTTGCTCTCTACCTCATCTTCAATTCTTAGCACAAAAGTGAGTTTCTCTCTCTACACTCTTGAGATCTCCAACTCACATTCTCTAGCTTCCTCTCGTTTCCCTTTTTGTGTTTCTCTTGAGCTTCTTCAAAAGTTCCCAGCAAATTGAGAATTCTTCTTCAGCAAAGAATTGAGCTTTCAACTCTCTCTCTCTCTCTCTCTCTCTCTCTCTCTCTCTCTCTCGTAGTTTTCTTCTCTTTTCCTTGTTTTTTTTTAAGCTTCTTTTCCACTCAAAATTAGTGCAATGACTTGAGCTCCATCAGGTTATACACTCACACGCACCTCACTTCTTGTCGTCAACATAGCACGTGCGTATACACACTCTCACAAAAAGCTCCAACACAACATCCTCATACACATACACCCATATTTCTTTGTGCGCACAGAATTCTCAGCACACACACCCACATATGTCCTCAAACTCTAATTCATTCTACAATTTAATTTACGGTTAAGATTAATTTGATTAAATAACACTTATTCTTAATAAATCTTGATTAACACATAATTAAATTAATCATAACTAATCATAAATCCCACATAATTTAATTTGTCTAATTGATTTCCATTAGGGTCCAATTAATTATATTAAAATTTATCATTCTGAATCAGATTTTTAATCAAACTCCAAAAAGACTCCAAGTAGTAAATTAAACTTATTTCCATCCTTAATTTTGGTTTCTCAAATCATTTAGGTCTTCAATTTCAGATTAAATTTCAAATTTCAAAATCTTCACCAATAAATTACATATTCAATTGAACACCTCATGAATAAATTTAATTCATAATAATCTTAATTCTTAATTCGTATAACTTAATTAACTTCAATTCGGGCCAAGTTAATCAAGTCTCGATTTTATAAATCTGAATCGAATATTTAATTAAACTCCCATATGGTCCGATACTCGAAATTAAAATAATTCAATTCACCATTTGTACTATCTTGAGCCATTTAGGCTTTCAGTTTCTAATTCCAAAATAAATCATCAGTAGAATCATATACGAATCAGTCTCCATAATTTTCATAAATCTCAGATTAAATTAGAATAATTGGCAATTAAAATTCAAATTTCCTTAATTAATTAAGTGCTAATCATTTTACGTGATGGGGTCATTACAGCCTTCCTCCCTTAGGAAGTTTGGTCCTCCAAACTTAAGATACTTGTATTGAAAATCAGTTATATAACTTGGTCTCATTTCATTTCATTTCCTACGTAACTTTCTTTTTCCTTGGATTTCCTTCACAGATATTGAACCTATTTCCCAATCACTTAACGGTTAATAACCCAAATTGGTGATTCATTGTAGTCTATGCCGACATCAAAATATATCCCGACATTAATTCCGCAACATCAAACATACAATACGATAATACTAAATTAATCAATCACATGACTCACACAACTTTGTTTAACTACAGTTCACATACTCTTAAGTAGTCGAAGATTTTTTTTTTTTTTTGGGGTGAATAAGTCATAAATTAAAAGACAAGAGCATACACAAATACAAGGGGCATGCCCCAGGCCCTAACAGAACCTATATAAAACTGCCAGACATAGCAAAAAATGAAACAAAACAGCCCACCTATTTAGGACTACCAACACAGCAAAAAACTTCCACCACAAAGAAGACTAGACTATGTATTCACCTGTTCATAGCCGCTATGGCAATCAACAAAAAAAAAAAAAAAGTCCATCTATTTAGATTAAAAGATTTTAATATGTTCAGGAACCTCATACAGACTATATGTTGAACATGAACATGAACATATTTTAATAAGTAGTCGAAGATTAATTCAAAAGGAAGTTCATGATTCTCCTTGCTTTTTCAAATAAACCAAAATATTATGCTAATGTCGTTTTATATAGGATTTTCAGAATTAAGTATTTATACATCATTAATAACGAATACAAGTTCTTGATCTTTCAAGTCCATTGACAATAATAGTTCTGACATTTTCCTACGCAATTCGTAATTCATTATTTCCCAAAAGAACGGTCATTTAACTTTCATTGACTATGTCAAAGGTTCGTAAGTTATGTATATAATGTAATATCCCTAAATAAGGTTTCACATGCTAATCTATCACAGAAATTTCCAAATTATATGGAAATGTAATTACATATTAATGGTCTCAGTTTCAAACAGACATCTTGGATACCAATTAATATAAGTCATTTTGAAATAGAGAGACACATCGGATTCAGAACAGGAGCGTATCAGAGTCATAACAGAAGCATATTTCATGGAAATTCATTGAGTCTTTTGTAAGTAACAGATGTTGAGTTGTACTCAAATAGCATTAGACTGACATATAGATCACAGCTGAACTTATACTTGTATTAAATTAAGATTACCGTTTTTGACAATCTTCTTCATACTACTATTTCAATGTGGTGATTCAATTTCACAACAAGTCTACATTTTACACGGTCTCATTAACTTCCTTATTTACTTAAGACCACACTTACATAAATAATTCAAATTACATTGTCTTTATGCTTATTCCAATTCGTAGACCTATACAGATGTATTCGTTAACTTTGATCAATTGTCACGTGATAATTTAGGACTAAACTTTTAATTTTCTCAAATCATTACAATTAGCAAATTAAGATTCTTATGTTCCCAAAGGTTCTTTAAGAAATATACGTTTGTCATTCTAACAAAATTTACTTCCTTATTTCCTATTACGCTTTCTTTCTTCCGTTTGACACTAGAATTGAATATCTTTGCAATAGGTTAGGCTATCTAATTTTGGATTTAAGATCTAAATTTAATAATGTGTCCACAAGATCATAATATCATTCCTTTCTATTCACTGTTCAAATAGGGAATTATTGTCTTTTCTTTTCTAGAAGTCTATATTTTGACTTTGTAGCTTAAGTAAATTATAAATGTTTCTTTCAATGTTATTAGAAGGCTTAATAACGATAGGATTTTAATAACTTGGGTTTTTCCTTTCTAATTCTCATAGGTTTCAGTCTCCTAATGTGGAGTACAATTTTCCTTCTATTCAAACAAGTTCCCAAAAGCATATAACTTTGTTAGACTAAGCAGAAATCCCAATTATTTTTCCATATTCATCAATTGATCAAGTCTTGCTCACATTCTTCTAATTTTGACAATATCAGGTCAAGTCTTAAATACCCAAGTAATGCTTCCTAACTTTGTTAATTGTTCATGTATGTATATTACTATGTCAGAGTAACTTAAACATTGTCTCTTCTTTTTCTTTTTCTTTTTCTTTTTTTGTTTTGTTTTGTTTTGTTTTTTGTTTTTTGTTTTTTGTTTTTTGTTTTTTGTTTTTTGTTTTTTGTTTTTTTTTTTCCAGATTCATAATTCAATATATCATAATTGGTCACTTTCAATGCTTTCAATGGTTCCATAACGATATGATTTCAATAAATTAAGTCTTACTTATTCGGACATCAAGTAGGAAAATTTTCATTAGCTTAAATCGTTTAGTCTTTTATTTAGCTCAAGTCTTAGCGATGCTCTAATAATTTTTAACAATCTCAGGTTGAATTTCGAATAGCCAAATAGATGGGTTCTAATTTCATCAAATATGGATTAAGCCAATTCAAATAAAGTCACACATATATAAAATTTTAACTTCAAATTTCTATGCATGCATTTAAAGCATTCTTACTAATTCCTAATTTATAGTTCAGTACTAACCTTTAACCAATTGACTCATTTGAGTTTTCTCCTGGGCTTTAGAACAATCTTTTACAAGATGCCCCATCTTCCCACACTTGAAACATGCTCCGATAAGTCGATGACACAACTCACTATGTCACTTGTGACATGTTGAACATAATGAACAAAACTTACTACCTTGCTTAGAATTGCTTGACTCTCCTAGGACAAATTTCTTAGTCTTTTCCTTTGGTTCCTTCTTTGACTTCACACTCAACTTTTTCTTTTGGTTTTGTGGTTTCTCATAGCATTGTTACATAGATTTCATTACTCCCTCAAGTACTTCTTCTACTTTGTCCAATCGTTCTGCTAAAGTCTCAACTTCCATATCATTTTTACTTTTCACCATCTTTTCCTAATGATAGAAGAGGAGGGTCAAACACAAAATGATGGTTGATAACACTTGGGTTAATATCAACTGACTTAGAATATAACACAAACACATATCATATACAAGTAGACATACACATGTAGGCATATAAGGACACTGGTAGGGTAACCTATTCATTTCCATGGAATTTACCAAGAATTTTCGATTCGAAGCTACGTTGGCCAAACGTGATTCTAATCGGACTTCCAAGGTCATTCAACAAAGGCATGAGACTCTACGGTCTAACATTTCACATAATAGGTTCCCGCCAAAATATGCCATCTTACATATCAAATTATCCTCAATTACCATAGTTCCACATACTTCACATATTCCATTGAATCATCAAAGTCCTCAATTTCCAAAATATTCTCATAGTCTAATTTGACATATAACTCATATAACTTTTATGGATTCCATTAAAGATTCTAATTTCTTAGAACACTATGTTTCCACAAATTAGCATACTTGTACTCACCAATGCTTTGGTAAAAAATTTTGATTTCCTTATAACAGTAGAAATTTCATCATAATTCTTAGCTTTCAGCCTCATTGCTAAATTGATTCAACACATTCTAGTTTCCTCATAATTATCAAAAGTCCACAATAGCTCTTAATTCTTAGTTTGAATAATTAAACGTTTTACATAAACATATATACATATTTATAGATGCACAACTTCTTACTTACTTACTATATGCATGAAACTTAAATTCGTTCTAGACATTCTAATGCGCAATGGACACGTGTGTGAGATATTAACTTGTGCTCTGATACCACTCTGTCAGGACCCAAACCCACCCCAATAGGTTTAGCATCGTAACCGGCCAGTAATCATGAGATTACCGAAGGCCTCTAAGACAGATTAACATAATATTAGGGGCTAGCAAAAGCAAATAGCAATTATACAACATCCATTGAGCTGTGCAGACTTATATGAGACAGAAAAATTTTAAACTTTATATACATACATTTACACATCATCATATATATACAGACTAGACAGAAAAGGGACTTGGCCCTAAATACATAATAAACAAAAATAAGGAAACAAAACTTGAACTTTATGCACATAGACACAACCACTTGACATATCCGGAAACTCCACAGGAGGCACATAGGTTGGCTGACAAAATAAAGTCCAGGCAGAAACTCTAGGCCTGGCCACGCCGCTGATCACCTACATACATAAATAATACGGTGAGCTGAAGCCTAGTGCATAATAACAAAGTAAAGAGTTTTAATGAATGATGTCCATCACAGAGTCAGAAATCATAATTTATATTAGAAACAGGTTCTTATCAGAAACAGAGTCTTATGCATATTCATATTTCGCATCAGAAACAGATTCATATACATGTTCATATTCATACTCACATTCATATTTTGCATAAGATCATGCGTAGTACACCTATTAGCGGTAACAGATCATATACAAAGCATTAAGGTCATACCTGTTGTAGAGACCCTATTTTTGACCATCCTCAAGACTTAGACGTCATCGTTTGAACACTCGATGATTATCCATGTTTGTGTTCGTATTGAGTTCTCGGAGGTTTCGGCCGTGCGCCTTGCCTCAAGACCTCTCGACTTACTTGTTTTGTGCTTGGTTGTGAACCAAACACTTGTGTTTTGGCTTATGAGGGCAGGAAATGGCTTGTTGGCCATCCCCACACCTCACCGGCCATGGCTTAAGGCCACCGGCCCTGTTTTATTGCTACCGGCCAAAAGTGTTGGCCGGTCGGCAATGTTTGTAGTCGACCGGCCGTTGTGTTGGTCGATCGGCCATTTTTGCTGGCCGAACCCTATTCATCTGCTTTATGTAGATATTTAGTGCCAGCTGGCACAGTTGGCACGCACAATTCCCCCCCTCCATACACGTGTATGGAGGGATTGGCTCCTTTGCTTAGCTTCTCTTGGAAGCCTTAGAATTGAGCCTCTATAAAGAGGGAGCTCCTCCTCCCTCCTCCAGGGTTTAGAAAAATTACCTTGGAGAGGATAGAGATAGCCTTGTATCTATTCTTCTTGTTTGAGCCTTGTTTTGTGGCCTAAAGTGTAGTATTATCTTACTTTTGGGCACAAACACACACTAGAACACCATCCTTGGTTGCTGAGGGGCTAGGAGGTTGATTTTAGTGTTCTTGGCTTGGTTTAAACTCAGAAAACTTGCTGGAGCCTTGTTCTTGAAGAGGGTCTACAAGGGTGAGCATCCTTACTTTAGTTCTCCCTTTCTTGCTTAGACTTTTAGCCATTCTTGCTTATTGTTTTAAGCTTTGACTATAACTGATAAAAGTTCTAATTTTGTATGTTTTAGAATTTTATTTAAGGTTACTTTGAGGTTTGGGGTTGTCTCCCCCCTCCAAGGCCTTGTTAGGCCTTGTTTAAGGCCATCCCTTTTGGCCATTGTGCTTAACTTTGCATGACCTCTCTACCACTGAAATCCAGAGGATTTTCAGTGGTGGAGAGGTGGTCTTGGTGTCCTAAATAGGAGAGGGTCATCCCCTCTCATTGTTGTCTTCAATACTTGTCATATTTGCCTCATATGTGAGCACCTTTGTTAAGTTCATGTTGGCCATGTCTTAGCTATTATTTGTGGTTATTTTTCTGTCATGTGCCACTATTTTTGACTATCTTGGTCATTCCATGCTTGGTTCATACACTTGTAGTGTAAATTTTGCAAACTAGTCTTGTATGCTTCATGTTTGAGCATGCCCTTCTAGCTCATGTTGACCTCATTTCAGTGGGTTTTAGGGGATGTTTTAGTATCCTATAACTCTGTTTTGAGTTGGTTTAGACATACCATGCATGCTTTGTATACTTGTCTTGTAATCCCATGATTTGCCTTAACATGGGCCATGCTGTAACATGTCCTTTCAGCATGATTTTGGCCCAACTCCTTGAAACTACAAGCCTTGTTTTAACATGCTAGAGCTCTGATTTTCGTTGTTTTGGTCATGCTTACATTGTTTTGTATAGCCACCATGCAATCTAGCTTGTTAGCTTTAAGTGTCCAAGTTGCTAGCATGCTTTACTTAGACCATTTCAGTGGTTTGGCATCACTTGTCATGTTATTTCAGTCCATATAGTATGCTTGTACACTTGCACTTGTCACTCATTTGATGCTTTAAAGAGTTAGTGCTTTATGCTTCATGAATGTGTCATTGTGTATGCCATCATGCCTAGGCATTTGGGATGCCATCTAAGTGGATTTTTGGGCTCATTTTGACATGCCATAACTCTGTTTTTCATTGCTTAAATCATGCCATGTTTGGTTGTATTAGGTGTAGTGTAACACCTCTTTGATGGCCTTGCATGCCTCGTGATTTGCCCCTTTATTTTAGCTTGTTTTGGTTTTGGCCATTGCATGTTTTAGGCTCACTTTAGCATGATTTAGGACTATTTTGGGTCATACTTGCCATATGCTCTTTGTTTTGTGTAGCCTTGGTTCAAGTCCCTTGACTAGTCTTAGGCTTTAAGCCTTGTGCATGCTTGGTTTATGTATGTGATTTGGCATCACTCCTAGCCTCATTTTAGGGCATGTAATGTTGTCACATTCACATGCTTTCCATTCCTTTTAAGTGTTCTTAAAAGTTATCCCTTTATGCTTAGATGTTAGGCCATTATACATGCATGTCTGTATGTGCATTTGTCTTCATCTCCTTAGCATTTTGGCCACTGATTTGGGCCTATTTGAGAGCTGTCCATATTGGTTTAAGACCATCCCTTGCATGTTGTTACATACTTGGCCTATTGCATGTTGTTGCATGCTTATAATTGGTATTGTTGTTGCATACCTATTACATTATATGCTTGCATGTTTGTGTCACTTTGTTAAGTTCATCATGCATGAATCATATTGGTCCAAATGTGCTTGCTTCACATGTTGTTACATGCCTTGCATATTTGCATACTTGAGTTGCATCTTGCATGCTAGTTAGGTTACATGTTGTTACATGCTTGCCTATCCTTGCATGCTTGAATGTCCATGTTGCATGTTACATGCTTGTCTAGGTTGAATTGCATTTGACATGCTTGTTACGTTAACATGATCATGTTGCATTAGTTTTGCTTGCATGCTTGCATCCCTTGCCTCTTGATCAAGCATGATAGAAGTTAGGGTCTATTGTGTGTTTTTGTGCATCTTCATTTGATATTGAAATGCACACTTGACTTCTTTGGTCATCATGCATTGAAATGCGTGATTGGTGGCCCGAGGGTCAAGAACCATACTCCCTTGAGTTCATGACATGATAGGGAGGTTGGTTGTGCAAACATTACTTTGAAAATGCATTGCCATGCTCTGTTTGCCCTCTGCTACAGCAAAACAGGATTCTGCAAGAAGAGATGGCCGACCGGCCATCTTTAATGCCGGCCGGCTATGCATTGTTGGCCGAGAGCCTCACACATGGTCGATGACCAGTTTTCCATGGCCGGTGGCCTTGCCTCTTGGTCGGTGACATCTCACAGCACCCAGAAGGTGGTTCAGAAGCATCTTGGAGACTTGTGCAGTTTTCAAAGGTGCAGAGCAGTGTAAACAGAGGCAGCATGAATATGGCGATGGATTTCCGAACGGAGCTGAGCATGCATGCATTCTTCCCTCTTCCCGAGGCCTCTTTACTGCTTTCTTAGCTTAATTAATTCATTTAATTAGTTAAGTGTTGTGTAATAATTAATTAGCTTGTTAGTTAATTAATTTGTATTATTCTTTCGGACCCTCCGAGAGAGGGCCAATTATGTAATAAGTATGCGTGTGTGCGATGCATGTCTTCCAACCTCCATTTCTTTCTCCCTTTTATTTAACCGCTTATGATGGTTAGTTCTAGGGCATATTTGATTTAGCATACCTTATGCTATGCATGTTTGCATTCATTCATTTGTACTGCATGCACCGGGCTCGGCGCATCATACTAATTGCATTGTATTTCAATTCCAAGTTGAATATGTGCATCAATTGTTGCATCTCATATGCCATTTTAGATTAGCCGAGCCTATTCTAATTGCATTTTGCATGTGTTGCATTAGTCATCTTAACATGAGCTAGGATCATGCACTTGATTACTAACTAGCTATTGCTTTGGCTCGGAGTACTAGGTAAGCTTTTACGCTTTAGCATCTTGCATGAGTGTGAGTGTAGCCATGACAGCATGCTTGCCATGAGGCTAATTGCTTATGTGATATAACTACCTGAATGCCTATGGGTGAAGGTTGGATTGCTTGAATTGGGATAATTCATTGAAATCCGTATTTTAGCCTACTTGCGAGTAGCAAACCTCAAACCGTTTTCAAACAAATGGATATGCGATGCTTCGTTCCAAATTAGGCGATCTAGTCTATACTTGTGTGCTGTGCACATCACATAGTAAATTCTAGCTAATTAACCAGAATAAGAACGCATGTGTTTTCAAAAACTAGATATCATGTTTAGTACAGGCCGATCTTTGATCGGGCGAGTGGGGGTGCTCATAGATGATCTTCCCCAATCGTACCCAAGTTCCCGAGCCGAGGCAACTTTGGTGATGACGGACACGTGGCGTTAGGCAACGAGTCAGGGTTTCCTAAATTTCCTAAAAATAAAATATTTAGGTGGCGACTCTGTATCTAGCAAAGCAGTCCATGTTTGGCACTTCTTTCTAAAAAATCAGTTTTCCAAAATGATTTGCCGGATTTAGACTCTTTGGTGATTTATCAATCTCACATCGCACATTGTGAGATCATATTAAGAACCGTAACAATATGAGTCCGAACTGTAGCAAGAGGCCCTCAGGGCGCGTCTACAGTTTCTGGCGACTCTGCTGGGAATTTAGAGAACTTAACTCGAACTCATGATATGTTGTTTCGATTACACTTATGTGTTTCTTTACATTGCATTTGCATTGGTGCGTCTAAGTCACAGTGGTTGCCGTCTGCTATTCCTGAACGGTTTGCCGGAGGCTCGCTTCGAGAAGCGTACCATAAGGCTGACCGGTTACGGATTTTGCCACGATGGGAACACAAACCCCGGTTATTACCGGGGCACCCTTTTTGACCATTCGACCTAGTGCATATCGGAATCCATAGTGACCATTCCAAACTAGGACAGGTTGCTTACCCGATTGTAGGTTGTTTGAAACCGCTGCGTGCGTAGTGAAATCCTAGCTGCTGACAAAATAGGACAGGGAAACCCTACCCCAGCATAGGGGTATTTTGGCTCTCATTTGCTTGCTATATGATTTTAAAGTTGTGCCTCTACAAGAATGCACGTATCAGTTTGCAAGTCTGGGTATTAGGCCTGCGGGCATTAGTATCAGTGTTTTTGAGAATCAGTTATATCTGCGAGTATCATATTCATATTTGGGGCCGTAATTTTGGGGAACAGTGATCAGTAGTAGAGTACAGTTATTCAGCTATGTTTATGTCTGTTCTGGTGAAATTGGGCTGAGATGCTGCCTATTTTTCTCTTTCAGTTCAAAGATTTAGTTCAGAATAGCCAGTATTCTCCCTCGCTGAGGCAAGGCAGACATCTGATCCGTCAGTCACCAGTTACATCATCTCCGTTCAGTTCAAGCGGACTTATGATGACACAAAATTCAGAGGAAATTGTGGTTATGGCAGCCGCATTGGACCAAGGGATCATCTTGCAGGATGAGACCAATGTTGAGGTACCACATCCGCCCAGGTCGCCTGTCGCGCACTCGATCTGGACACCCCAGTTGTTTCAAGCTCGTGAGCCCACCACGTTTGAGGTTATGGGAATGATTGGCGACCTTCAGAGGTCTGTGGCTGATCTCGCCTATGGGATGTCAGGTTCGCCACCAACCACATCGTACGCTGGGAACTTCATGCCGCAGGAGCCCCCGCTACTGGGGCGAATTGTAATTGAGCTCAGCCAGCCTGAAGTTGTCTCAAGCTCCGGCAATGACGTGCCGACGACAACGGGGTTTCGCACTGAAGCAGCAACCCAAACCCCCTACCAAGCTGAAGCTAGCGGGAAGAACGAGATGAAGATGGATACGGATCCCTATGAACAACTTCAGCAAGTTGTTGAGGCTCTAAAAGCCGGGGGGTTGAATAAGCAACAAGTACTCGCGGTTTTGGCTAAGACTGTGGATGACATCTTCCCCACTCAGACCGAGAGTAGTTCAAGCCAGAGGGAAAATCAGGATAGGGACCGTCGTGCCAGAACAGTTCCTTCCACTCCTAACCCTGCACCTGGAAAAGATCAGAGAGCCAAGGCAGCACCTGCCGATCCCTTTGCTAGTGCGTCCAGCAAAATTCCGCCGACTTCGAAGTACCTGCCCCGAGGTCGTAGAGTCTTTCATGCCCTCTACATGCCTTTGTCTAAGGCACTTCAAATCCTCGCCGAGAAAGGGCATCTTAAACCCCTCGAGCCTCGGCCTCTCTCGAGTAACCTCCCTCTCTCACATGATGCCACTCAGTACTGCATGTACCATCAGCAGACTGGTCACAGTACCGACAACTGCTTCCAACTTCGCCACAAAGTTCAAGATTTGATTGACAATGAAGTCATCCTCCCGCCAAGCTCAGCAAAGTCTGTCAGCGCTGGATTGGTGGATTTCGAGGACAATGTAAGTTTGTGATCAAGGGTTGAACCACCTGAGGGCGGCACTTGGTTTGCTTCAGAGGTGGCGTATGGCACGCACTGTTTTGAGCATTTGCGAATGCTAGTTTTTATGGTTTCTGACTTGGGTATTTAGGTTAGTTCAGTTGTTTTGTTTTAGGTCTGTCTCATTGTTTTGAGTCAGTCTTTTTGATTAAGGGTCTGTCTTGTTATATCGAGTCAGTCCTATTGTATAGAAGTCGGGTGATTCTGGGGTTGTTACCTCGAACATTACTATTTTGTTTTGTGTTTGTCTTTTCGCTTTCTTTTGAGTCTGTTTCTGTCGGGGAGCCAATTACACCGGAAGATCTAATTGAAACAGCTGTGGTTTTCATGCTTTTGTGCTTGTTTCTGTTTTGAGCCTGTTGTGCCAGCAAACTTGAATGAAGCGGCAATGCTTTTCACTTGCTTTTCTGTGCCTTAAAGTCATTGCATTTGACCTAAGTTTTTTCAAAACTTTTTGAATAATGTATTAAAAACGAAGAGGAAGGAATTCCTTGGGTTTTGCAAAACTTGATCAATTGAGAGAAAGAGAGGCATGCTAAGCCCTTAATGAATGAAATCATGCTTGTTAGTGTGAGTACTGAGAAGGATCCTGGCTTGATCCAGATTGGTTTTACATTGTCTTCCGCTCGAGCGACTAGTCGCTTTCTTAAAAGATTTCAAAAAATATTTTGCGCCGTCCTGCGAAGACCTGTGTGGAATTGCTCTTGAGATTGTGCAGCTTAGGATCGCTCTCACCCCGAGACTCGACCCCTTACTTTCAAAACCTTGAACTTGGATTCAGAATGTTCAACGGTCAACTACAATGTGAGGCCTATGTGGCCAGATTCGAAGCAGCCCTCGAACTAGGGGCAGAGAAGTCAGATCAAGAAGATCAGATGTCGTCAAAAGAAGCTTGCAAAGCTAGATCAGAAGCACCCCTAGAACTAGGGGCAAAAATGTCAAAGGTGCTCGAAGAGTCAAGAAATTGGGATGTTTCTCAAGCTAACAAAGATCGGCAAGAATGCCAAATCCCAGAAGGGAAGAAAGAAGAAGGTATCGCTGAAGGACAACTGAGTTCCTATCCACAACACTAGGGGCAAATTCAACCCCCATAGGATGGACTCCAACATCATCAGCAAGCAGCAGCCATTCTCTTAGATTTAGATGGCTTCGAGATCTCAGAACCATTTGACATGGACAAAGCTACACTTTTACCCTTGAGAGGTTCGCTGGGCCGAAAACCTAGAAGGGCGACCCAGGCAAAAGTTAGAGCAAGAAAAAGAACAAAAAGAACAAAAAAAGAAAAAGAAAAAAATAATGCAAAGAACAAAAAAGAAATGAAGAAAAAGAGTAGAAAAGAAATGAAAATAATTGAAAAGAAAAGAAGAACATAGCTCGCAAGGTTGAAAACTCGGAAGGGCGGCCTTGACAAAAGTTAGAGCGCAAAAGGAGAGGTTAATACCCGAGTGTACCTTAACCTGAACTACGTAAGGCTTGATTCCCATGTTTGGGATACGTAGGCAACTTTATTCTGAAGTCTAGCCACAAACACTTCCAAATTGATTGTGCCCATGTAATGGTTTTGATCATCTTTGCCTTCTCTGTGCCTGAGAATTTGGTTGTGTTCGTCACTCTGAGGACTGACTACAATGCGCTGCGGTGCTATTCAAACAAGGGGCAACTTTCCGTTGCCATTCAATGCGCTACGGTGCCATTCAAACAAAGGGCAACTTTTCGTTGCCATGCAGCTCTCTTCAGACAAAGGGGCAATTTTCCATTGTTTGGGATTTGAGGTTGCGCATCTCAAGAGTAGGTTCCGTGCTCGTCGAGTAGTGGTCATTTGCAAAAATAGTTTTTGAGATTTTTTTTACTGAGGTTGACTAATTCTCTCGAAAATTGCTCTATTTTTCCAAAACTGGACCATTTTCTTGGACCCAAAAAAGGAAAATTTTCAGTGTTCATAACCTAACTTGCATGATTTTCAAAATCAGAAAATTGAACAAACATGTTAATCTAACTCTCATATTGGTCAAAATTGTTTTAGTAGAAAGCCAAAACAAAAAATGGTCAAAATGATGAACTAGGGGCACAGCTGAGTCAGGGGTTCTGTCTTTTCCCCATTGTCAACATACTTGCCAGAAAGGGCACTCTACTTGCCAAGAAGGGCGCCATACTTGCCAGAAAGGGCACAACTGATGATAACAACGAAGGGCTAAAAGCTCTCTCATCCTCTAAGCAGCGAGGTATCAAGCCAAGTGCGAAGCACAAACTGGAATGGATCAAGATGTTCCACTTCCTCATCTGGACACATCTGATCGTGTCCAAACTCCCCAGCAGAGCATTGTTAACCGGTGTCAAGCTGCAGATTGGCTACACACCCAGTTGTAGTGTAGCCCATCTATGGGAGAAACTCACTGTTGTGAACAAAAATGAGAATCTAGCTGAATATGTTGAGCATGAACCCACAACCTCCTGTTTATCCATCAACCACCCAGGGGAGGGATAAAAAATGAGAGATTGAAGAATAGAGAGATGTTCGCTGAGAGAAAAAGTGAGGAAAGGGCTTTTTCAGAAAAAACAGAGCCTGAGGGCCGAGTGATGTGAGAATCATAAATGAGAAAGGGTGGGAAATAATACCCGAAGAAACTGGCTCCTCGCGAACTGAGAGGCCCCTTCTCTTTGGAACACGTCTGAGTGTCATGTCACTTGTTTTTGTTTGCCTCGATTCTTGTTTTGAGTCATTTCAAGTGTCTTTGTTTGTGTTTAGGTTGTTCACCTTTTGTTTTTCTTTGTTGAGTTGTAGTGCGCTGTGTTCGGTCGTAGGCTCAATACCCGGTTAAGAACTCATTTCTCAATTTCAAAAAATCGTTTTGTGCTCAGAGTGCTGTGCCATTCTCTACGTTTGTGCAAAACAAGATTCGTTCTTTCCTAAACACCGCAGGGTTCAACCCAGGTCATATGAGAACAGTAAAACCTGGACCTGTCTGAAGCTATTTGGGTTCCGGGCTGCGATGCAAAAGAAAAGAGGGAAAACTTGGAGCATCTGAGTTTGTTTCGACTTCTGCAAGTTCCGTCTTTCCACCCTGAGTGCTGAAAATAAACAGCATACTGTGTTATGGGCTATGAGTTCAGAATGAGCAGTGTTCGGAATGGGCTGTATGTTCATAATCAGCAGTGTCCTGCATCCGGCGTGTGCAAAATAAACCGAGTATTTTGTTATGGGCTATGAATTCAGAGCGAGTCATACTCAGAATGAGTTGTATGTTCAGATCAGGTTGTGTGCAGAACGAGCAGAATATTGTTTTGTGGGCTAGATGTTCAGAATGGGCTGTGAGCAGAATAAGCAGAGTATTGTATCAAATACTTTGTCGACTACTTTCGTGCCAGAATGGCAATCGGAAGTGCTCTTCCCGAGTACCAATCTCTGCCAGGGTTATCTTGGCTGTGTTTGCAATGAGGGAAAGTTGTAAGTATGATCAGGAAGAAAAGCGGCATCAGTGGTTTTCCCAGTAGATGTTGCTCCTTGTCAGCATTTCAGGACCTTTTTTTTTTCCTGAGAATTGAAGGTAAGTGTTCGAGGAGCACAGGAGGAGATCTCCGTCAGAGTAGAGCGGTTCACTGCCACTCGTCCCGCGAGGTGCTTTGTGAAGCACCGCTTTGTTCGATTCATTGCATTCATACATTGTATTACTTTGTGCCTATCGAGTTTCTTTCCCCTTCATGCGTAGTACTGTGTGTACTGTTCATTCAGACGGGTTCCGGTTCAGTTTGACTGATACCTTTCTCCTCTCGCGTTTGGCGCGCGCTTGATTAGCTTTCTCCTCTCGCGTTTGGCATGCGTTTGGACCTACCCTTTCCTCTCTTGCGTGTGCTACATTGAGAGAGTTTTCCCTTTCCTCTCTTGTGTGTGCTACGCTGGGAGAATTTTCTTTTTCCTCTCGCGTGTGCTACGCTGAGAGAGTTTTCCCTTTTCCCTCTCGCGTGTGCCACGCTGAGAGGTTTCTTTTTCTTCTCGCGTGTGCTACGTTGAGAAGATTTTCTCTTTCTTCTCGCGTGTGCTACGCTGAAAGGTTCTTCTTTTTATTGAAACACGGGGTTGTCTCCCTTTGTTTCTCCTTCTCTGATTACGAGCAGTTGGAATACGTTCCAATGCTCACACCATTCCGAAACACGGGGATACGTCCCTTTTGTTTCCTTCTTTTTCTGAGACACGGGGATACGTCCCTATGTCTCTTCTTTTTTTTTTGAAACACAGGGTTGTCTCCCTATATTTCTCTTTCTCTGGTTTAGAGCATTTGGAATACGTTCCAATGCTCATACCATTCCGAAACACAGGGTTGTCTCCCTATGTTTCTCCTTTTCTAGTTAGAGCATTTGGAATACGTTCCAATGCACCTGCCCTTTTTTGAAACTTTGGGATACGTCCCTATGTTTCTTCCTCTCCCTTTTTCTTTCTCCTCACACGATTTCAGCGAGTTTGGAATTTGACTCAGGTTGCGTTGTATGCCCGCCTGATTGTTTGTTTTTCCTCCTCTCATGTTTCTAACATGGTTGGAGTATTTTCCTCTTCGCCTTCATACTTGCATTGTGCATGCATTTTATCGCACTATCTTGCGCCGCGTCCCATACTTGCATTGTTTTGTGCATTTCATTTCGCGCTATTTTGCGTATCGCGCTGTCTTGCGCACATCATTTGCACCTGTCAGCGCGTTGCATTTTACATGCATCGCACTGTCTTGTGCACCTTTCTTTGGTCTAAGGAGACCTTAAATCCTGCATCATCATTCGCGCTATTTTGCGCATCGTACTTGCATTTTGCATACATTTCATTTCATGCTATTTTGCGCATCGCGCTGTCTTGCGCACATCATTTGCACCTGTCAGCGCGTTGCATTTTACATGCATCGCATTGTCTTGTGCACCTTTCTTCGGTCTAAGGAGACCTTAAATCCTGTATCATCATTTGCGCTGTTTTACGCATCGTACTTGCATTTTGCATGCATTTCATTTTGCGCTATTTTGCGCACATCATTTGCACCTGTTAGTGCGTTGCATTTTACATGCATCGCACTGTCTTGTGCACCTTTCTTCGGTCTAAGGAGACCTTAAATCTTGCATCCTCATTCACGCTGTTTTGCGCATCGTATTTGCATTTTGCATGCATTTCATTTCGCGCTATTTTGTGCATCGCGTTGTCTTGCGCACATCATTTGCACCTGTCAGTGCGTTGCATTTTACATGCATCGCACTGTCTTGTGCACCTTTCTTCGATCTAAGGAGACCTGAAATCCTGCATCATCATTCGCGTTGTTTTGCGCATCATACTTGCATTTTGCATGCATTTCATTTCGCGCTATTTTGCGCATCGCACTGTCTTGTGCACATCATTTGCACCTATCAGCGCGTTGCATTTTACATGCATCGCACTGTCTTGTGCACCTTTCTTCGGTCTAAGGAGACCTTAAATCCTGCATCATCATTTGTGCTGTTTTGTGCATCGTACTTGCATTTTACATGCATTTTGTCGCGCTGTCTTGCGCATCTCACCTGCACTTGTTAGTGCATTGCATTGTTTGCGCTTTCTTGCGCACCTTACATGCACTTGTTAGTGCATTGCATTGCTCACGTTGCTTAGCGCACCCTGTTTCGCACTCTCTTGTGCAATTTCCCCGGTCTGGGAGACCTTAAATCTGCCGGTCTAGGAGACCTTAAATCCTCTGAAGCTGCAATTCCTTCGGTGTTTGTCATGCCTGAACGACTTCCGTTATTCCGGTCTGGGGGACCTTAAATCTGCCGATCTAGGAGACCTTAAATCCTCTGAAGGTGCAATTCCTTTGGTGTTTGTCGTGCCCGAACGACTTCTGGTGGTCTGGTATAGCCACTTGCCTGTGTTTGCGGTGAGTTTCTAGGATATCAACTGAGATGGTGGAAACTAGAGTTCGAACGGCTCATGCCTAGAACGCAAAGGTTTGGAATTTCCGAGACTAAAGTCTGGTTTGAATACCCAGGGGTGTCTCCCCGGCTTGAAATCTGTATAGAAGCCCCATACGTTGCGGTAGCGGGTATGTGCCACGATTCTGGATACTGAACCAACCTAGTATGTCGCCCTGTTGAAGAATAGGGAAAGCTGCAACCACAGCTAGGGAGAAGAGTAGTGCATGTGGTTCAACCGAGAAGAAGGGGAAGATTCCCACATCAGCGTTGGGTAGGACATTGCCAAGGTAAGTCATTGCCGAGTGCCCCTGTAAGGTACCTTCACCTCCTAACTACTACATCATCTAGTATTCCATTGCATTGCATATAGAATATATTGCATTGTAGTTTGCATGCATTTACAACATTATCCATCTATGGCTTGCGCCTTTCCATGTTGAGCTTGGTCTGGTATGTGCCCATACTTTTCACGTTGAAGCATGGTTATGAGATTTTGTGCATGCACCTATTCCACTAAAGGGATTGTGGTTTGAGTGTGACGGCACCATTTCCGTGTTAAACGTGGTTTGTTTGTGTCCATGCCTTTCCTAGGCAAGATACGGTTTGGACGCGTGCCTTATCCGCTCCATCCATTGCATATAGAATATATATTGCATTGTAGTTTGCATGCATTTACTGCATTATCCATCTATGGCTTGCGCCTTTCCATGTTGAGCTTGGTCTGGTATGTGCCCATACTTTTCACGTTGAAGCATGGTTATGAGATTTTGTGTACACACCTATTCCACTAAAGGGATTGTGGTTTGAGGGTGACGGCACCATTTCTGTGTAAAACGTGGTTTGTTTGTGTCCATGCCTTTCCTAGGCAAGATACGGTTTGGCCGCGCGCCTTATCCATCGCATTCATTGCATTGTAGTGTAGTGTGTTGCATCCAGCATTTAGGATCATGATCTTTCCTCAGCAGATCATTCCTCACTTATATCATGCCACCCAAATACTTGTATCTTGTGTTCCGTCTACACACACATAGTTCTGCATGTGTACGCACCTATTCCACTGAGGGGATTGTGGTTTGAGGGTGTCGGCACCTTTTCTATGGTAGACGGATTTTGCATCTCCATCCCTTCATGATATTTGTGAGGTTTTGTACTGCTTATGGCTTGATCATCTCAAATACATTGCATATCATTTGCATTGTTTCAATACATTATATATTATTACATTGTTTTGTAATATTGCATATCATTTTGCATCTTATACTCGCATTGTTATGCGTCACACTTAGGTTGCATTGTCTTGCATCTGTTTCCGCATTGTCATGCGTCGTCCTTAGGTTGCATTGTTTTGCATCCTTCACTTGCGTTGTCATGCAATTTTAATTTGCATTGTTATGCATATTGCTGACAATATTGTACCTGTTAAGTTTCTTCCTCTTTCAGGCACGATATTGTATGTACGGTTCATTTGAAGCTGGCGCGACCAGACGAACCGCACAGGTATTGTATCTTTTCCGTGTAAGACGTAGTGAGAATTGCATAATTCTCTTACATCCTTTCTGCATTGTATTGTAGTTTGGTTTATGCTTGCTTGAAACTGTTGCATGATATGCTTCGTTACAGGTTTCTTTGCATGATCATAAGTTATGCTCGGCTTTGTGCATTGTTCTTGCATTTTTGCCCCTGCCTTCAGGCGCATACCTTTATTTGTAGCTTGTATGCTTTGTCTAAGTCTTCGGCCTTGTCAAAAATGGGTCGTCTCTGGGCTTTGACATTCACTCCCGTCATTGTTATGACTTTCGAGTTCTGTCAAAGAGGGACAACTGCAAACACCCCATTTTTGACCGTCCTCAAGACTTGGACGTCATCGTTTGAACACTCGATGATTATCCATGTTTGTGGTCATCTTGAGTTCTCGGAGGTTTCGGCCGTGCGCCTTGCCTCAAGACCTCTCGACTTACTTGTTTTGTGCTTGGTTGTGGAGGAAACACTTGTGTTTTGGCTTTTGAGGGCAGGGAATGGCTTGTTGGCCATCCCCACACCTCACCGGCCATGGCTTGAGGCCACCGGCCCTGTTTTATTGCTATCGGCCAAAAGTGTTGACCGGTCGGCAATGTTTGTAGTCGGTCGGTCGTTGTGTTAGTCGATCGGCCATTTTTGCTGGCCGAACCCTGTTCATCTGCTTTATGCAGATATTTAGTGCCAGCTAGCACAGCTGGCACGCACAATTCCCTCCCCTCCATACATGTGTATGGAGGGATTGGCTCATTTGCTTAGCTTCTCTTGGAAGCCTTAGATCTGAGCCTCTATAAAGAGGGAGCTCCTCCTCCCTCCTCCATGGTTCAGAAAAATTGCCTTGGAGAGGATAGAGATAGCCTTGTATCTATTCTTCTTGTTTGAGCCTTGTTTTGTGGCCTAAAGTGTAGTATTATCTTACTTTTGTGCACAAACACACACTAGAACACCATCCTTGGTTGCTGAGGGGCTAGGAGGTTGATTTCAGTGTTCTTGGCTTGGTTTAAACTTAGAAAACTTGCTGGAGCCTTGTTCTTGAAGAGGGTCTACAAGGGTGAGCATTCTTACTTTAGTTCCCCCTTTCTTGCTTAGGCTTTTAGCCATTCTTGCTTATTGTTTTAAGCTTCGACTATAACTGATAAAAGTTCTGATTTTGTGTGTTTTAGAACTTTGTTTAAGGTTACTTTGAGGTTTGGGGTTGTCTCCCCCCTCCAAGGCCTTGTTTAAGGCCATCCCTTTTGGCCATTGTGCTTAAATTTTCATGACCTCTCTACCACTGAAATCCAGAGGATTTTCAGTGGTGGAGAGGTGGTCTTGGTGTCCTAAATAGGAGAGGGTCTTCCCCTCTCCTTGTTGTCTTCAATACTTGTCATATTTGCCTCATATGTGAGCACCTTTGTTAAGTTCATGTTGGCCATGTCTTAGCTATTATTTGTGGTTATTTTTCTGTCATGTGCCACTATTTTTGACTATCTTGGTCATTCCATGCTTGGTTCATACACTTGTAGTGTAAATTTTGCAAACTAGTCTTGTATGCTTCATGTTTGAGCATGCCCTTCTAGCTCATGTTGACCTCATTTCAGTGGGTTTTAGGGGATGTTTTAGTATCCTATAACTCTGTTTTGAGTTGGTTTAGACATACCATGCATGCTTTGTATACTTGTCTTGTAATCCCATGATTTGCCTTAACATGGGCCATGCTGTAACATGTCCTTTCAGCATGATTTTGGCCCAACTCCTTGAAACTGCAAGCCTTGTTTTAACATGCTAGAGCTCTGATTTTCGTTGTCTTTGGTCATGCTTACATTGTTTTGTATAGCCACCATGCAATCTAGCTTGTTAGCTTTAAGTGTCCAAGTTGCTAGCATGCTTTACTTAGACCATTTCAGTGGTTTGGCATCACTTGTCATGTTATTTCAATTCATATAGTATGCTTGTACACTTGCACTTATCACTCATTTGATGCTTTAAAGAGTTAGTGCTTTATGCTTCCTGAATGTGTCATTTGGGATGCCATCTAAGTGGGTTTTGGGGCTCATTTTGACATGCCATAACTCTGTTTTTCATTGCTTAAATCATGCCATGTTTGGTTGTATTAGGTGTAGTGTAACACCTCTTTGATGGCCTTGCATGCCTTGTGATTTGCCCCTTTGTTTTAGCTTGTTTTGGTTTTGGCCATTGCATGTTTTAGGCTCACTTTAGCATGATTTAGGACTGTTTTGGGTCATACTTGCCATATGCTCTTTGTTTTGTGTAGCCTTGGTTCGAGTCCCTTGACTAGTCTTAGTCTTTAAGCCTTGTGCATGCTTGGTTTATGTATGTGATTTGGCATCACTCCTAGCCTCATTTTAGGGCATGTAATGTTGTCACATTCACATGCTTTCCATTCCTTTTAAGTGTTCTTAAAGGTTGTCCCTTTATGCTTAGATGTTAGGCCATTATACATGCATGTCTGTATGTGCATTTGTCTTCATCTCCTTAGCATTTTGGCAACTGATTTGGGCCTATTTGAGAGCTGTCCATATTGGTTTAAGACCATCCCTTGCATGTTGTTGCGTGCTTGCCTTGCATGTTGTTACATACTTGGCCTATTGCATGTTGTTGCATGCTTATCATTGGTATTTTTGTTGCATACCTATTACATTATATGCTTGCATGTTTGTGTCACTTTGTTAAGTTCATCATCCATGAATCATGTTGGTCCAAATGTGCTTGCTTCACATGTTGTTACATGCCTTGCATATTTGCATACTTGAGTTGCATCTTGTATGCTAGTTAGGTTACATGTTGTCACATGTTTGCCTTGCATGCTTGAATGTCCATGTTGCATGTTGCATGCTTGTCTAGGTTGAATTGCATTTGACATGCTTGTTACCTTAACATGATCATGTTGCATTAGTTTTGCTTGCATGCTTGCATCCCTTGCCTCTTGATCAAGCATGATAGAGGTTAGGGTCTATTGTGTGTTTTTGTGCATCTTCATTTGATATTGAAATGCACACTTGACTTCTTTGGCCATCATGCATTGAAATACGTGATTGGTGGCCCGAGGGTCGAGAACCATACTCCCTTGAGTTCATGACATGATAGGGAGGTTGGTTGTGCAAACATTACTTTGAAAATGCATTGCCATGCTCTGCTTGCCCTCTGCTGCAGCAAAACAGGATTCTGCAAGAAGAGATGGCCGACCGGCCATCTTTAATGCCGGCCGGCTATGCATTGTTGGCCGAGAGCCTCACACATGGTCGATGACCAGTTTTCCATGGCCGGTGGCCTTGCCTCTTGGTCGATGACATCTCACAGCACCCAGAAGGTGGTTCAGAAGCATCCTGGAGACTTGTGCAGTTTTCAAAGGTGTAGAGCAGTGTAAACAGAGGCAGCATGAATATGGCGATTGATTTCCGAATGGAGCCAAGCATGCATGCATTCTTCCCTCTTCCCGAGGCCTCTTTACTGCTTTCTTAGCTTAATTAATTCATTTAATTAGTTAAGTGTTGTGTAATAATTAATTAGCTTGTTAGTTAATTAATTTGTATTATTCTTTCGGACCCTCCGAGAGAGGGCCAATTATGTAATAAGTGTGCGTTTGTGCGATGCATGTCTTCCAACCTCCATTTCTTTCTCCCTTTTATTTAACCGCTTATGATGGTTAGTTCTTTTCTGAGGGCATATTTGATTTGGCATACCTTATGCTATGCATGTTTGCATTCATTCATTTGTACTGCATGCACCGGGCTCGACGCATCATACTAACTGCATTGTATTTCAATTCCAAGTTGAATACGTGCATCAATTGTTGCATGTCATATGCCATTTTAGATTAGCCGAGCCTATTCTAATTGCATTTTGCATGTGTTGCATTAGCCATCTTAACATGAGCTAGGATCATGCACTGATTACTAACTAGCTATTGCTTTGGCTCGGAGTACTAGGTAAGCTTTTACGCTTTAGCATCTTGCATGAGTGTGAGTGTTGCCGTGACAGCATGCTTGCCCTGAGGCTAATTGCTTATGTGATATAACTACCTAAATGCCTGTGGGTGAAGGTTGGATTGCTTGAATTGGGACAATTCATTGAAATCCATATTTTAGCCTACTTACGAGTAGCAAACCTCAAACCGTTTTCAAACAAACGGATATGCGATGCTTTATTCCAAATTAGGCGATCTAGTCTATACTTGTGTGCTGTGCGCATCACAAGTAAATTCTAGCTAATTAACCGGAATAAGAACGCATGTGTTTTCAAAAACTAGATATCATGTTTAGTACAGGCCGATCTTTGATCGGGCGAGCGGGGGTGCTCATAGATGACCTTCCCTAATCGTACCCAAGTTCCCGAGCCGAGGCAACTTTGGTGATGACGGACACGTGGCGTTAGGCAACGAGTCAGGGTTTCCTAAATTTTCCAAAAATAAAATATTTAGGTGGCGACTTTGTTTCTGGCAAAGCAGTCCATGTTTGGCACTTCTTTCTAAAAAATCAGTTTTCTAAAACGATTTGCTAGATTTGGACTCTTTGGTGATTTATCATTCTCACATCGCACATTGTGAGATCAGATTAAGAACCGTAACAATATGAGTCCGAACTGTAGCATGAGGCCCTCGGGGCACGTCTACACCTGTCAGTTCCATAAAGGAACCTCCGGTACCAGAAACTTGTAACATGCTTGAACCACAATATTATTACCCTCGAGCCAGGGCCTTGTGCACATGAACCACGGTATTGTTACTCCCGGGCAAGGGCCTTGTGCTAAGGATGCCACGAATACATTTCAGAAACTTGGACAATCATTCATTGTACAGAATAAAACATTGCATATAACAGATCTTAATTCATGTCATTCAGAAAATAATTAAAGTTGAACATAGCTTTACTACGTTATTACTCATAGATGGCTCCGCTAGTAGATCATATAATGCAGACAAATCAGATAGATCAGGCAAACGATAGCGCGTGACCGACACAAACATATAACATATACACATTGAAACACAATATTAATTCATTGATCAAACTTGATTTTTCTTGTTTTCCGTTTAAATAATCCGAAGGCCTACTAAGCTTAATCTTTCTTTATTTAAAGGAATCAGGTTCTCATTTCACATATTCTTTCATTACTAAATTATTTTTTTCTAAATAAACCAATTTCTTACTTGGCTTTTTAATCAATTATTACTAAGTCAATGACTTATTCTTTAACCAACTAATTTGTGTTGATTGGTAGTTTATTAATCTTGTTGAGTTATATCTCTTGCCTAAGAATGATTGGAAGTGAAAGAGAACAGAAATCGAAATATGAAACGACGTTTCAAAATTTTCTAAACAGGACTCTTCGCTCGAGCGCACCATTGGTCGCTTGAGCAGACCCCTTGGTCAGCAAAAATACTGATTGCATGCATTCTACGCTCGAGCGACAACTTCTTCGCTCGAGCGATGGTGGCGAATTCTGGGTTTTCCAGAATGTTATTTAAACTTCAAAACACATTACCAAGGCTCCAAATTCATGCATGACTCACTCGAATATGCAAAAATATTCCCAATTACATTTATTTAAAGTTAATTCCACTTGTACTTCAAAATTCCATAATTTTAATTCACATTTAAACCTTGGATTTCACGTTTAAAAATTATCTTTTAATTCTTTCTTTGTTTCATGAAACTTAAAATTGAATCTATAAGGCCCTTTTCAAAAATATTTGCATGTATAAAATTAAATCAAAATCAAACTAACTTTTGGCTCTCAAATATAAATTACAATATATTTCCATATTTGTTTGAATTTAAATTTAATTCAAATTTTTTTTTTTCTTCATATCAAGCCCAATTTCAAACCCACAAATTTTAAAACATAAATTAAGCTTTTAAAACCCAATTTTATGTTCAACACTAATGCAAAATTTCATAATCTTCAATAAATCTTTGTTGCATGTAATTTTTGGAACTTAATTTAACAATAACTTCCCAAATTAAACCTAAAATAATTAATTCGAATTTAACTTCTTGAACATAGCTCCAATTCTTCACTTTCTTTTTAATTACATAAAATTGACTTCAAGCTCTTTTCTATTTTCCTTCAAAACATGAAATTAAATTTATAGCCTTCTTAGAAAATCATTTGTATGTACGAAACATTTATCAAAATCCAACCAATTCTACATTATTAAGCTCAAACCATAATTAAAATCTTGAATTTCCCTAATTTAGATTTTTATTAATTTTCCTCATATCAAATCCAAATTCAAACTCATAAAACATGAATTAAAATATCAAAACCTTGAAATTCCATGATGCATGTTAAGATAGAATTCAAATTACATGGAAGGTGAAGAAATTAAACTCAAATAATGACATTCCCAAGTTATTTCTTTGATTCTTCAACTTAATGTAATTTCTTCTTTCTTTTCTTAATTTCTTCCTATTTATATAACATTGAACCCAATTGCTTCTTGATTTTGGTTATTAGATAATTAATCTACAAGAATCAAGCTTAAAATCCTTACCTTCAATTTGGTGAATTCCTTATCAATCCTTCACTTTCCTAGCTTTTCTTTCCTTAGCTCTCTACCTCATCTTCAATTCTTAGCACAAAAGTGGGTTTCTCTCTCTACACTCTTGAGATCTCCAACTCACATTCTCTAGCTTCCTCTCTTTTCCCTTTTTGTGTTTCTCTTGAGCTTCTTCAAAAGTTCCCAGCAAATTGAGAATTCTTCTTCAACAAAGAATTGAGCTCTCAACTCTCTCTCTCTCTCTCTCTCTCTCTCTCTCACACACACACACACACAGTTTTCTTCTCTTTTCCTCTTTTTTTTTATTTATTATTTATTTTTTTTAAGCTTCTTTTTCACTCAAAATGAGTAAAATGACTTGAGCTCCATCAGGTTATACACTCACACACACCTCACTTCTTGTCATCAACATAGCACACGTGTGTACACACTCTCACAAAAAGCTCCAGCACAACATCCCCATACACATACACACACAGATTTCTCTGCACATACATAATTCTCAGCACACACACCCACATATGTCCCCCAACTCTAATTCATGCTACAATTTAATTTACGGTTAAGATTAATTTAATTAAATAACACTTATTCTTAATAAATCTTGATTAACACATAATTAAATTAATCATAACTAATCATAAATCCCACATAATTTAATTTGTCTAATTGACTTCCATTAGAGTCCAATTAATTATATTAAAATTTATCATTCTGAATCAGATTGTTAATCAAACTCCAAAAAGGCTCCAAGTAGTAAATTAAACTTATTTCCATCCTCAAATTTGGTTTCTCAAATCATTTAGGTCTTTAATTTCAAATTAAACTTCAAAATTTTTGCCAATAAATTACATATTCAATTGAACACCTCATGAATAAATTTAATTCACAATAATCTTAATTCCTAATTTGTATAACTTAATTAACTTCAATTCGGACCCAATTAATCAAATCTCAATTTTATAAATCTGAGTCGAATATTTAATTAAACTCACATATGGTCCGATACTCGAAATTAAAATAATTCAATTCACCATTTGTACTATCTTGAACCATTTAGGCTTTCAGTTTCTAATTCCAAAATAAATCATCAGTAGAATCATATACGAAATCAGTCTCCATAATTTTCATAAATCTCAGATTAAATTAGAATAATTGACAATTCAAATTCAAATTTCCTTAATTAATTAAGTGCTAATCATTTTACGTGATGGGGTCGTTACACCCTAGCTTCAATTATGCACTTTATGGTAAATGCTTGGCTTTGCTCAGCTTGGCTCAGCTCGAGGATGAAGCACAGGTCGAACCAACTTTGGCAGTAGAGACTTCCGCAAACACAAGTAGAGAGCGCAGGAGCACCTGACTCATCTATGCCCCTAGTTTATTGCTTTGACTTTTCTTTTCAAGTTTTATGATGTAAAAGCAACTTTGATTTAAATTAGAGAGTTGGAGAATGTACTTGTGTTGAAATCCATGGAATTAAAGTTGTGAGCACTAAAAATTTTCCTTTTGGTCCCAAAATGGTCTAAGTTGTAAAAGGTAAAATTTTAAGAAAATCAATTCATTAAAACTTTTCAAAACCATTTTCGGAAATGATCACTGCCTGACACGCATAGAATCAGTCCTCAAGATGCATAGCCCCAGATCAACAGATCGCAACTGCCTATAACTGCATTCACCATCACTGCTTTGTATTACAACCGGCCCTTCTGCCAAAATGAAGATTACATAACCAAACTAACAGACAGTGGAGAAAGATGGCCCGATCAAATAAACGAATAGGACAGTTGAGTTGGAGATGGTTACGGCCTAACTTCAGAATGAAGTTAGCCTACGTATCCCAAAGATGGGAATCAGGCCTTACGTAGTTTGGTTCTGGTTCATTCGATTATTAACTCTCTCTTTTTGTGCTCTAACTTTTGTCAAAGTCGCCCTTTTGGGTTTTCGACCTTGCAATCTCTGTTTTTCTTTGTTTGTAATTTTCATGCTCTAACTTTTGCCTAGGTCGCCCTTCTGGATTTTCGGCCTAGCGAGCTTCTCAGGGATAATATTTTTTCAACTTGTCCATACTGATCGGCTGTGAGAATTCCAGGCCATCTAGGTCCATTAGGATAATCGCCCCTCCTGACCAAATAGATTTGATGATATAAGGACCAAT
Source organism: Camellia japonica (assembly GCA_030407325.1). NCBI lineage: Eukaryota > Viridiplantae > Streptophyta > Magnoliopsida > Ericales > Theaceae > Camellia > Camellia japonica. The sequence goes on along the minus strand of JAPPVO010000024.1, from coordinate 961,093 downwards.
CCAATTGGGTCGGAACTTGCCCCTAGGGTCATGAATGGAAGTCCGATTGTCTTTCAACACCATATCTCCTTCCTTGAGATTCCAAGACTTAACCTTCTTGTTAAAAGCCCTAGCAATTCTGCACTGGTAGCCCTGAATGTGATACAATGCCTTCAGCCTCCTTTTATTGAACAACATTAACTCTTCAAACCAGCTCTGTTGCCAATCTGCCTCCACTATTTGACACTCAGCCATAATCCGCAGCGATAGTACTTCAATTTCAATTCGCATAACGACTTCCATCCCATATACTAACGAATATTGGGTCGCCCCTGTGGATGTCCGAATTGACTTTCTGTATCCCCAAAGTGCAAACGGCAGTTTATCCGGCCAGTCTATGTAGGTCTCCACCATCTTCCGCAGGATGTTCTAGATATTCTTGTTAGCGGCCTCAACAACTCCATTGGTCTGTGGTCTATATGTCGATGACTTGTGAAAAGCCACATTATATTTCCTGAGTAGATCCACCACCTCTTTCTTGAAGTGTGAGCCATTATCTGATATGATCTCGTTCGGAACCCCATATCGGTAGATGATGTTGTTTCTAATACACTTGGCTACATGTGATGCTTTCAATACAACATAAGACTAAGCTTCCACCCACTTTGTAATATAGTCAATTGCCACCAAGATGAACTCATGTGCATTTGAACCTTTTGGCGAGATTGCACCGATAACGTCGATTCCCCAGACTGAGAAAGGCCATGGCGAAGTTATGTTGTAAAGCTTTGACGGCGGGATATTCATGCAATTGGCATGGATTTGACATTTATGGCATCACCGTACAAAACCAATACAATCTTCCTTCATAGTTGACCAATAATAGCCTTGCCTGAGGAACTTCCGGGCTAACATCACACGGTTCATGTGCGCTCCACACTTCCCTCCATGGATGGCCACCATGAGACGCTGTGATTCCTCTTCTTTAACACACAGCTTGTGTATTCCCAAATGGCCTCTCTTGTACAACTTACCCCCACAGATGATGAACGGGACGGCCAGATGCCGTATTCCCTATTTATCTTTGGCATTTGCCCCTGGTGGATATGTCTCTTTTTCTAGAAAATTCCAAATATCATAATACCAGGGCTTTTTGTCTTAAACCTCATTTATCGCGGCGATGGTCTCATAAGCCAGCGTGTATTTCTGGTCAATGATAATCAGACGCATCTTGACTCCAAGTAGGATGTCTACCATGGAAGATAGAGTTACCAACACATCAGTAAACCGATTGTTTTCTCTAAGCAAATGTGTGAATGTCAGTTTTTCAAACCTCGGAATTAGAATATCTACGGTCTGATGATAAACCTTCACTTTCTCTTCTTTGACTTTCCAGTTTCTGTTCAGTTGAGAAACAACCAAGTTTGAGTCCCTGATGACGTCCAACCTTATTGCCCCCTAGTTCTGGGGTAGCTTCCAAACCAGCAATACACGCCACATATTCTGCTTCGTTGTTGGACACTTTGAACAGGAGTTTGATAGCTAGGGGTATGTGGTATCATTGGGTGCTATCAGCAACACGCCTATCCCATAATCATACTGATTGGATGCTTTGTCAAAGTACATTGTCCAAGTTTCCTCTTCTACTTGCAGAATATCTTTATCTGGGAGCAAGCATTCCACTGCCTCATCTCCTTCTATTAGGTGATCCGCCAGAAACTCCACTACAGCTCTCCCTTTAACTAATTTGTGCATGACGTACTTGAGATCAAATTCAGAGAGAAGAAGCAACCAACAAGCCAGCCTACCTGTAAGCACTGGTTTCTCAAAGAGATATTTGATGGGATCTAATCTCAAAACCAAGATTACGAAGTGAGCTAACAAGTAGTGCCTCAACTTCCTGGTAGCCAGTACAAAGGCTAAGCAAGCTTTCTTGAGAGGAGCATAGCGGGTCTCATAATCTAGCATCTTCTTACTCAAGTAGTAGATGGCCTTCTCCACCTTATCCTCAGATTCTTGGGTGAGCATGCACCCCATGGTCGTATCTGTTACCGATAAATACAGAATCAAATGCTTTCCCAGCTCTAGCGGTGACAACACATGTTGATTCTGGAGGTACTGCTTGACCTGTTCGAAGGCCAACTGACATCAATCATCCCATCAGAACCTCTTCCCTTTCTTTAGGAGACCAAACAGTGGTTCACAAGTCAAGATTAATTTTGAAATAAACTGTCGTATGAATTGCACTTTACCTAGAAAGTCGCGCACCTCTTTTTTAGTCCTTAGTGGTGGCATTTCTAAGATGGACTTGATTATGAAAGGATCTACTTCGATTCCCCTCTGTGTAATCAGAAATCCCAACATTTTCCCTGCCATCACGCCAAAGGGGCATTTCTATGGGTTTAACCTCAATCTGTATTCCCTGATCCGTTGAAAGAATTTTTCCAATGCGGTGTAGTGGCCTTCTCGCTATTTGGACTTGACAATCATGTCGTCCACACACACCTCAACCTCTTTGTGGATCATTTCATGTAAAATGGTGGTCACAACGCTCTAATAGGTAGCCCCAGCATTCTTCAACCCGAAAGGCATGACTCGGTAGCAGTACGTACCTTACGGCATGGTGAATGGGGTCTTCTCTCTGTCCTCGGGTGCCATCAGAATCTGGTTATACCTAGAAAATCCATCCATAAATGATAGCAATGCATAGCCCATAGTGAAGTCTAACAACTCATTAATATGCGGTAATGGAAAGTCACCTTCTGACTGGCTCTGTTCAAATCCCGAAAGTCGACACAAACTCGAATTCTGCCATCCTTCTTCGGTACTGGGATGATATTAGCCAACCAGGTCAGATACTCAGACACTAACAAGAATCCTGCATCAATCTACTTGGTGACCTCTTTCTTGATTTTCAGTGCCCAATCCGGATGAATTATGTGCAATTTCGGTTTGACTGGTCGGGCCTCAGTGTCATGAGGGATCCGGTGCTGTTCAATCTCAAGATCAATTCCAGGCATGTCTTTGTAAGACCACATGAAAACATCTTTGAAATCTTTTAATAAAGCAATTAAATACTTGCATTCCTTTGAAGACAACGTGGACCCGATTTGGACCAATCGTGGATCCTTTTCAATACCCATATTAATGGCAATGATTTAATCAATATAGGGCTTAGGACGCATCTCCTCCTCTTGATTAATCAAGTTTTTCAAAGCCAGAGGAATTTCTTCCTCTTTGTTTTCATTAAAATTCTGAAAATTTTGGTCAATGCAATAAATTAGCAGCATAGAGAAGTGCACAGAATCTGCAGCATTTTCATTCATAAGTTCCGGCTCTTTGGTTACAATAGACTCAAAAAAGAAAGAAAAAGAGAACCTCGACAGGACCTTGGCATTCGGGTTACCACTCCCGAGAATGCCAGACTCAGACTCCCTGGACTGATTTGAATCTAATTCCGACTCCACAAACTTGGTGGAATCAGATTCTGGCTCGTTACTCAATTTAGAACTGGAGAGATAGCCTTTCTTCAGCTGCCAAGTAAGACATGGTGTGCTCGATGCATCCAAAATACCACCGGTTGGGTCCACACCCAGTTCTTCCCCGATCATGGAGACAATAAAGTTATCCCCCAAGTTCTCCAGGTTAGTCGCGGGATCTATCAGAAGATTGGCCAGTGCTACCCCTACTTTAGGCTCGTTGTTGTCTGAGTCATCTTCCGTGCTCTGGCTAGCTTTGATGCTTTGTTTAGCCCTTTCCTCATCACTGTCCTTCAACTTATGATCAAAGAAGATCTCAAATCCGGGGACACGCTTTTTCGAGGAATTTACCCAAGGCTCCAGAAAACCACAAAAAGGGAAATCCTCTCTCTCTCTCTCTCTCTCTCAAACAAAACAACCATTCAACGTCCCCTGGATTGGCCTGCGGACAAGCTCATAATGCTTCCCAGCTCTCTTGGCCTTGGCTCTGTCTTTCATTTCTTCCATTTTTCTTATCCAGTCTTCTTTGGTGGGTACATAACCCAATCCAAAGGCATGCGGTTTGTGTGGCACCTCTGTCAGTGCTGTAACACCATTTTGCCCACTCTGTCCAAGCCCCATTCCCGAAATGTGCCGCAGTTTGTTCATGAAGTAGATGGATTGGGGCACTGACATACATGCCTTCGTCCGAGGCCAGAATTGTTTGCACTACTCGGGCTTCAACCAGAGTGAATCCCGAGAGGAATACATCCTCCTTGCCATGATTGATCTCTAGCACTGGCATAGTCACCTCTGGAGGTGGATAGATGTATGAATTCCCAAAAATGGTTGCTACTCCTCCCTCATAAGGATACTTCAACATCTGATGAAGGGTGGAGGAGATAGCCTTCACGTTATGTAACCAAGGCCTCCCTAACAGCAGGTTAAAGGTAGCCGATATATCTAGTACGTGGAATTCAATCTCTTGCTCTGACGGGCCCACCTGGACCTTCAAGCAGCAACTCTTTGTCAAACAAAGTGAGCATTGGCTTGGCACCACTCAAGAAGACTAGACCCACAAATTGCTCGGGCGTAGTATCAATGGACAATTTAGCCTTGTCTATCGCCGACAATACTGCCTGTCGATGCACCCATGAAGCCATAAGGAGCCCCCAGATAGAGATATCAGCTTGAATTTTCTTGAGCTGCTTCAGAACTAGCTCCTTTTCCAGTTGCTTCTCCTTCTGTTTCTCGACCTCCTTATCCTTTCCTGATTGCTCTACTTGATCCAGGTGTGGTGGCTTAAAGTCCCGTCCATTTCCGGTAAGATGGTCTATCTCCTCAGCATACCATGCATTATCTGGGATGCAATCCCCTCAATCTTCATCGGTATGGGCCAGATGTAGATCACTGTCATCCCATCACTCGCCATCGGCTGCCGATAAACAATTATCTGGCACCATTTGAATCATCTTCACAGTATAAATGTCCCCCTCGGGGCGACACACGATTGTAGTTTTTAGGTTGTCTTCAATTTTTTCTCTCTCAAACTGCATCAGTGCAGCTTCTTGCTCAGTATCTTTGACTTTCACAACACCCATTTCTTGGGTTAGGTTTCTCACATATGTGCCCTCTGGCAATTTTCCATTCTCATCAACCTTCCCGATCACTGCAACTACCTCTGCTTCCTTTCCCTTTGGTGTGTTCCGAGTTTCTTCTTCCTTGTTTGGCTTATCACTCAGCCATCCGGTATTATCAGATGATCCGTTCAGGTCAAACCACCCGATTTGTACATCTCCTTGATCATGCTCATTGAAGAATTGCAGGTTATTTAGATGTTCTTCAAGATCTGCAAGGTCGTCCAACCCTTGGCTCGGGATATCCTACCTAACCACATTAATATCCACCGAGGTGGGCAGTAGCACTTCGGGCCTGGTTTGAATGTTTGGCATGATATAGCAACTCGGATCATATGCCCTGTCAGATAGGTCCTTGAGACACTCTAATAACGGACCAGTACCTCCCTTCGAGGCCAAAACTTCCTTTATAGCGGTATTGTCACCACATTATAGGGCTTAGGTTGTGGATCAGATGTGTCCATCATGCACAAATCTATGCCCTCAGGAATGAACAACATCGATTTTGGTAGGTGGGAAGGGTTAATATATACGCTAGGTTCATAAGAGGTGGCCAGTGTATGGATAAAGTGAAGCTTTCGAGGTGGGAGGACTTGATTATGGGCTCGGAGTGGATTTGTGGTTACATTTGGTTTCTACGGTGGAGTGATAACCTTGTTGTCAATGAGATCCTGAATGTCATGATGCAAGTGGAAGCATTTGTCGGTGTCATGACCATACTGCTGGTGAAAAGCACAGTATTTTGTGGGGTTATGCTTGGGTGGAAGAGGGTCAGGAAGTAGGAGAGGATCTAAGGGTTTTAGGTGCCCTTTCTGGACCAGCACCTGCATGGCTTTGGAGAGGGTCATATATAGTTGGTTAAAAGTCCTACCCTGTGGTCGGGTAGGGTTAGATGATGTGTGTGGGCTTATGTTGGCGAAGGGGTCAGCATTTTTTGTTGTGGTAACAACACTTACGTCCGATGGCCTCGCGGCTGAGCTACCATTGGAAGCATTGGAACTACAAACAAACAGCCTCTTAGTCAGCTCCTTATCATCTGTAATAATCCCCTACTTCATAGCATCCTCGATTTGAACCCCCATCTCGTGAAGTTCTTTAAATGTAAATAGAAGGAGAACAATCATTTTTTGCAACAACTTGCCATGCAGATTCCGGACAACCATTATAATTTAATCTTCTCTGAAGGTCGAATAGTCATCATTGATGCTTTAGCCCTCCATCTTGTCACAAACTCGGAGAAACCTTCCTTTGGCTCTTGACGCGTCACCTCGAGATCACGGGTTGTGACCTCAATTTGCGTGTTGTAAGAGTACTAAGTAATGAACGACTCGGCTAACTCATCCTAGTTCTGCTTTACTGAATCTTCCAACTTAACGTACCAGATGGCCACTATACCCGACATAGTGCGACCAAAGAGAGATAGCTTCTGCAATCTAGTCAAACCTATGGCCGTAAGATATCTGAAAATAGCCGTAATTGAACCATCGGGTCCCCGAAACCATCAAAGTGATCAATGTGTGGCATCTTAAACTACTCTTGTAATGTAACCGCAGACTCAGTGTACCCATCCTCTATGTCTGGAATTGAGTTGATTCCTTGTGCTTTTTTGAATAGCTTCTCTAATTTCTTGACTTTGAGCGCGGTAGGATCAACCTCGAATTCGAACGGTGCCTCGCATTGGTTTTGAAAAGAATATCTTTTTGATATTGAAGTATGTTAATTTATTTAATTTAACAAGTGTGGTTAATTAATTAAACTTGAATTTAAGGAATTAGGTAATAAAGTCATAAGGTTATGGCATGGTATGACTTTATATATATCTGTTTGGTATCACTGTATGGCTGGACCAGGATGCGTTTTAATGTTGTAATATGAGATTGTTTGGTGAGTTAGTGGTTTGCTCACTCCCTACCTGTACATGTGTACAAGGAATGTTTTCGGACTTGAGGATCAAACAACAAGTTATATCTTGGCATGGTTATAAAGTGGTGATGAGCTGTAGTGCTTTTTAATTGTTTCTTTGGCTGAGTTCTATGCTTTGTAAAGGGCAACGCCTTCTTATTTATTGTAACCCTCAGGGCATTTCTTTTATTTGTATGTAAATGACACTGTTGTATAACGAGAGGGAACATGTATATTTATTTATTCATCAATTCATCAAATGATGAATTATCATTTGTAAATAGACTTAATTAATGAATATTGGTATTGTTATCCAAGTAATAAAATATGGGGCCTCACATTCCAGGACAAGTTTTTACCTCCCACTGTTAGGAAGAAATTGAGAGACCAGTTTTCCAAGTTGGTGCAATTGAACACACCAGTGCTGAGTTCGAGGCTACATTCACTAGCTTGTCGAGGCTTGTACTAGAACTTGTGGCGACTAAAGAGCGCCGCTATCTAGAGTTCGAGAAGCGGTTAAGAACTAGGCTCATATTCAGAGTGGTAGGGTCCATGATTAGAGATTATGGGCACCTTGTAGAGGCGACAACCCATCTTGAGACTATCATGTAGGCAGGGGAGGAGAGGATGAGGGGCTCCAAGAGGAGTCAAGACAGTTAGGGGAACGGTAAGAGGCAGAGGGGTTCCAACCCTCAGTCGTCCCAAGGAGCTCAGTTGAGGTCCACTTTTCGAGTGTCGAGTTCGGGTTCTGAGAGAGGTGGTCAGAAGGATGTGATTTATTTCAAATGTGGACAGTTGGGCCACAAGTCTCCAGCTTGCCAACAGAGGGTAGGAGGGCAGCGGTCTGCATCGTCTTCGGCTCGTTTTCAGGGCCAGAGTCAAGGGAGAAAGCAACCGCCCACTTGTTTTCAGTGTCGGCAGGCGGGGCACCTGAAGAGGTTTCGCCCATAGTTGGGTAGGACATCTGGTGCATCTGGTTTGATATAGACACAGAGTTACCAGCCAACAAAGTCAGTATAGGCCTTGAGGGCCACTCAGGGAGCCTCTTCGGCTCAATCCGTGCAACAGGCTTTTGCTTCGAGGGGTGAGCATGTAGACCAGAGGCCAACAGGTCGTGTGTATGCTGTTACCGCGCCAGATCTTGTACCGGCTCTGTCTGTAGTGAGATGTACCTTTTTTTTTTGCAATTCAGTTGCTAATGTGTTGATTAATACGGGTGCATCCCATTCTTTTATCTCGTCTGCATTTGCAACGGTTTTGGGGTTGGAGTTGTCCCAGTTAGCATCTCCTATTTGTATAGAGTCACCTATTGGTAGTGAAGTTATTCTGAAACAGGGGTGTCGGGGTTGTGCCATAGAGGTTGTCGGTCGTCGACTTCCATTTGCATTTGTATTGATTAACATGTCTAGTTTTGATTTTTTTTGGGTATGGACTGGTTGTCGTCATACCGGGCTGTTATAGATAGCTACCGTCAGAGGCTTACTATATGTACCTTAAGCGGTGATTGCTTTTATTTCTTGGGGACCAGGTGGATGGAGTCTTGTCACCGGTATATGATCTGCATGGGCAGAGTGAACTCAATTGCCTTCTTGCTAGCTTCTTGAGTAGTGAGTGTGATGAAGTACGGGTTGAGTTGCCAAGGGTGGTTTGTAAATACCCGGATGTCTTTCCCGAGGACCTTATTAGTTTACCACCTCACCTAGAGATCGAATTATCTATTGATTTTGTAATAACCCAACCCTCATATCTGTTTATGGTATATTGTTGGTCCTTTATTTTGTGCATTTACTCACTTTTTGCGAAATTTCATGTGAAATGAGGTTTAATTAAACAAAACTTATGAAAATTGATTCATATCTATTCACTAAGGAAGTATCTGTCACAATTAAGAACTTGGAATCAAAAATTGGAAGCCTTAGAGACTTAATTTTCTGAAATTAATATGACATTTGAAATCTGCATGATTTTTAAGCTATAATAAGCATTTTTGTGAAATTTTAATTTGGGGATGATTAAATGATTTATTTTCGTCCTATTCACCTCTTATGTATATATCTATGTGCTATGCTCTTTAAATATTTTGACTTGGAAGTTTACTCTAAAAATATCTCTTGTGTGCAACCTAGAAGAGGAAAGTTAGAGAGAGTTGGAGAGAAAGTTCTTCAAGTGAAAGATTGGGAAAATTTTGTGAAGATTGTCTAATTGGAACTTAAGGTATGAAAAATTACTTTATATAAACTCTCTCTTGATCATGGGTGAGAATTCTCCTTTTGTTTGGAAAAGTTAAGGTAGATGTTGAAGGTTCTATGTGTTGATTATATGTTTTGAGAACCAAATTGAGTTATAGGAGGGAAACCTACATCTTACTTCCTTGCTATCTCATGAGAATACTCAACTATGTGTTTGAATTATAAGGCTAGATGGCTCTATATGTATGTGTATAAGTAGACTCAAAATAATGAGAACTTTGGAAAGGTTTATGGTTGGTTATGAGTATGAATTCAAGTGATTGAGGGTTAAGAAGTATTGTGATTAATTTGTTATGTGATTTAGAACCTTATTTTGATGTGAAATCTATCTACCTTGGAACCTTGTTTTGTGTTTTCAAAGATGGGGTTTTGTAGGAAATTCGGACTGCCAAACAGGGGCCAGGTCGCACGTGCAGAGGTCGTGGCCGCACGTGCGGAAAAGAGAGAAAAAAACTGAGGAAGCATACTGTTTTTGGCGGCTCGAGCGGTGAAGGGGGACCGCATGTGCGGTCCATGTCCGCACGAGCGGAGGGGATGGCCGCACGTGCGGCCCAGGTCGGGAAACTTGTTCGCTCCGTTTTCTGTGCTTAACCCTCAGCTATTTTTGGAATTTATGTTTGATGTCTTTTTGATGGCTGTAAATGCAATTGACGTATAATGACTCAAGAAATGGTTTAATAAGGAAAAAGGAACTAATGTGTGTTATATATGTGTATAGGGCATACCTCGGGAAAGTCAAGCACTCCGTTGTTGCACTATGAGTAATAGTACTACAAATGTACATTATTTACCGTTAATACTTCTTATTATTAACATTCTGTTTTCCGTGAGCAATAATATGTGGATTGGGAATTAGTGTGAACTTGTGTGGTCATTGAAAGATTTGGCATACATCGCTGTGATTCAGAGATTATTCTGTATTCCGATTACGGATAATGATTATCGGTAATGTGCTACACCCTATGAATGATCCATAATTCCACATAAGAATTTCATACCAACTATTCATCTAATGGAATTAGTTAACAAAAAGAGTTCGTGGGAAAACACTCCGTTTGTCAGGAACATGATATTCCGAGTACCCTAATTGGGATTCCTATAGTCTGTTGGGTAATACATGTCTTACAACATAGGTGTTTGCCTATAATAGATGAACATAATTGGGATTGCTTACTGGTGAAAGGCATTATTAATGTTCTGTTATCTGTACATTACCTATATTGATTTATAGTGAACAAACGAAACAATGATGTTCCTGTATTCCGAATCATTCTGTTTTGTCAATGATGAATCAAGACTGTTATGAGGTAAATTATTCCGTTCTTATTAATCATACTGTAATGATATTTGTGACGTCTATCAAGGAGTGTTTTTAATGTTTTGACATACGTAAGATGATTATGCTCATTTGTAATAACCTATGAAATGATTTATGTACACTATTATGTGATGATCTTCTTATGAATTTGGGATTATTCTGTTCGGTTTATTCGTTCTGTTTATGCATCCTGCCTTGTTAATTCGTTCCATTTATGAAGTGATATAGTATGAATTGTTTGGTTTTTAAAACTTATTGATTTTTGGTATGGAACAAAGTGCTGTACGGAACTAAGTGCTACACCTTGGTGGGAGCCACCTCTAGAATCCGTGCGAGCCACCTTTTGAGTCCATACATAGTTATTTCTGGGCCGATGGCCGTTCTGTTATTTCTGGGCCGATGGCCGTTCTGATATTTCTGGGCCTATGGCCGTTCTGTATCTGTTAGGCCTATGGCCGTTCTGTACATTACTGGGCTGAAAGCCACTCTGTTAAGAAAACTGGACCCATGGCTGTTCTGGAGATAATTACAGAATGTAATTAATCATGTGCCTCTACAGTTATATGCTTTGTTATTTAAGTTAACTATTACTTTATGTATGTGCTATTATTCACTGAGTTTTACTCACTCTGTATTTTGTCTGTTTCTGTAGGTAAACAATCGGGAAGCCAGTCCTAACCTTCAAGGCTTGTCTCCCTTTTGTCAATCTCAGTGTGCCCAAGCACTTAGGATGAAGCCCGTGCATTTCGTAAAGTTTGTTAAGTTTTTAGTTTATGCTTTAGTTGTCTGTCTATAGTTGACTGTATATAAGCCCTTCTCATTCATGTTTTTGTTATGCGCCCGATTAGGGGGCTAGTTTTAAGTGTGTGCATGTATGTGTATAACGCTTGGGTGTATGTTTTCTATATATCATTTACCTGATATGATGTTTGCGGTCCTGGCATACTAGTGGTAGCTCAATGGAATAGAGTTTGTTTTGTTATCAGGTGCTTCCGTTCAGGCCCCATATGTTACTTATGTCGCTTTTGATGTCTGTGTCGGAGGTAGTCATGCCCAAACTTTTAGGGGCGGTTTCGGGTCATGACAAATTTAGTGCCTAGCACGACACCGATTTCTGCGGCACCGTATAGGTTTGCACCTGCTGAGTTGAGTGAGTTGAAGATTCAACTCTAGGAACTATTAGATAAGGGTTTTATCCACCCTAGTACTTCACCTTGGGGAGCATTGGCACTCTTTGCTAAAAAGAAAGATGGAGCGTTATGACTATGTATCGATTACAGGAAGTTGAATAGTGTAACTGTTAAGAACAAGTACCTAATGCCTTTTATAGATGATCTGTTTGATCAGTTGAAGGATTCTTGTTGCTTCTCTAAGCTAGACCTGAGATCGGGTTATCACCAGTTGAAGGTAAGGGAGGAGGATATCCCAAAGACAACATTTTGTATGCGGTATGGCCATTACGAGTTTCCAGTGATGCCTTTTGGGCTAACCAATGCTCCAGTGGTGTTTATGGATTTGATTAATCGGATCTTCCATGAGTTCCTAGATCATTTTGTGGTCGTCTTTGTGGACGACATCTTGATTTATTCACCCTCTGAGAAGGAACACGAGGAACATTTGCGAGCAGTGCTTGAATTACTTAGAGCCCAAAAACTGTATGCTAATTTGGAAAGTGTGAGTTCTGGCTGAAAGAGGTTAAGTTTTTAGGCCATATGGTATCCGGGGAAGGGGTGACTGTTGATTCATCCAAGATAGAGGCAGTGCAAAATTGGGCACAACCTAAGAATGCTTTTGAGATCCGTAGTTTCCTGAGGTTGGCCGAGTATTATCGGAGATTTGTGAAGGATTTCTCTAGATTTGCTTCACCGTTAACTAGATTGACGATGAAGGGAGTTAAGTTTGTGTGGAATGAAACCTATGAGAAGTCATTCCAAGAACTTAAGGTTAGACTTACCACTGCTCCAATCTTGATCATTCCGGAGAAGGGTTTGGGTTATTCAATTTATTGTGACGCTTCACGGGAAGGTTTGGGTTGTGTTTTGATGCAAGAGGGGAGGGTAGTAGCTTATGGCTCACGACAGTTGAAGACACATGAGAGGAACTACCCTACTCATGATCTAGAGTTAGCGGCAATGATATTCGACTTGAAAATTTGGAGGCACTATCTGTATGGTGAGAAATTTGAGGTGTTCTCCAATCACAATAGCCTAAAGTATATGTTTACACAGAAAGACTTGAATTTGAGGCGCAGGAGGTGGATGGAGTTAATAGAAGATTATGATTTCGAGTTGCAATATCACCCGGGAAAGGCAAATGTTGTGGCCGATGCCTTGAGTAAAAAATATGTTAGTAGCGTGGCTTGTATTGCCATTCGGGAGTGGGAAATGTTGGGTGCTCTTGGAGAGTTTGACTTGCATCTTAGCGAGTCCATTGAATCTACAACTTTGTTTACGGTAGTTGCCCAACCTACACTTGTGAACAGAGTGATAGAGGCATAGAAGGGTGACCTTGAAGTAGAAACCCTCCGGGAGAAGATCTCCAATGGGAAAGTAGAACGGGGCTTAAGCGTGTATCCTGACTCGAGTGTTAGATATCGTGACCATCTTGTCATGCTGGAGTCTTGTCGAGAGGAAGTACTCCGAGAGTTTCACCATTCGCGCCTTACGGTGCATCCGGGAGGCACAAAGATGTATCATGACCTGAGTCGCCAATTTTGGTGGAGAGGTATGAAAAAGGATGTGGCAGTATTTGTATCGAAGTGCCTTACTTGTCAGCAAGTGAAGGCTGAACATCAGAGGCCAGCGGGTTTGTTGCAACCCTTGCCTGTAACTGAGTGGAAATAGGAGCATGTCATGATGGATTTTGTTGTGGGTCTTCCAAGGACTCAACGGGATAGTGATGCCATTTGGGTGGTAGTTGACCAGCTGACTAAGTCGGCACATTTTATTCCCATGTGCGTAAGTGACTCGGTAGATTACCTTGCCGACTTCTACATAAGGGACATAGTGAGGTTGCATGGGGTCCCTGTGATGATTGTTTCAGATAGAGATCTGCGTTTCACAGCTCAATTATTGCAGAGCTTGCAGAGTGCCTTGGGCACTAGACTAACTTTTAGCACAGTGTTCACCCTCAGACTGACGGGTAGTCCAAGCGGACTATTCAGATCCTGAAGGATATGCTTCGAGGGTGTGTCCTTGACCTCAAGGGGTCGTAGGAGAGGCATTTTCCCTTAGTGGAGTTTGCCTATAACAATAGCTTCCAATCGAGTATTGGCATGGCACCATTTGAGGCCTTGTATGGTCGACCGTATAGGTCCCTTGTGTGTTGGGCTGAGATGAGTGATGCACCTTTGTTGGGACCGGAGTTGGTTTAGGAAACAACGGAGAAAGTGACACGTATCCGTAAGAGGTTGGTTACGGCTCAGAGTCATCAGAAAAGTTACGCCGACCTTAGGAGGAGACCCTGATCTTTTAAGGTGGGAGATCATGTCTTTTTGAAGATATCACCTAGGCGGGGTTTGATGAGATTTGGAAAGAGTGGGAAGTTGTCCCCTTGGTTTATTGGGTCTTTTGAAATCCTTGAGCGGATTGGAGAGGTAGCTTACCGTTTGGCATTGCCGCCGCAGTTTTTCGGGGTCCATGATGTGTTCTATATTAGCATGCTTCGGAAGTATAATCCAGATCCATCGCACGTGTTGGATTGGACTGACTTAGAGGTAGATAAGGATGCCTCGTATGAGGAGAGACCGGTGAGAGTCTTGGATACCCGGGACCGAGTATTGGGCAAGAAAATTCCTCTGGTAAAAGTATTATGGAAACATCATGGGGTAGAGAAAGCGACTTAGGAGCATGAATTGGAAGTTCGAGAGAAATATTCGGACTTGTTTGTTGATGCTTGAGCATGTATTGAGATTTTGATTATGTTAATGAATGTAATAAAATTGTATATGTCTTAAATTATGAGAACATTGTTTATGTTATGGGAGTTTGGAATCATGAGTTCAATATAAGCATTGTATATGTCTTAAGAATATGAAATATTGTGTGTGTTGTATCACTCTTGGGAGCATTGTATATGCCGTATAAATTTCAGAAAAAGAACTTGGATTTTGATTAAACATTGCACATGATTTGGGAAAGTATGAATTGTATATTCAGTATTGAGATATTGTTTAACTTGTAACTAGGAATGGATGATCGGCGAATAGGTCATGGTGATGGAATTGAATGATTATCGTTGTCGTAATTAGTTTTTATTGTATTTTAGAACTTAATTTGAAATTTAGGGGACGAAATTCTTTAAGACAGGAAGGTTATATCGATCCCAATTTTGACCTGACACTTGTGGTAGTCCGGACTCGGGTTTATGGTTTCTGAATGTTGCTCATTGTCTTTTCCTCTTTATTCCTCCTTAAATTTGGTTATTTGGGCATTTTGAGTGTGTTTGGAACAGGTTGGTTGCTTGGTTTTCAAACCATGTGCTATCCAGAATTTTGGCCCTCCGCTCAAGCAGCCCTTTTTGCGCTCGAGCGATATTTGCAAACTCTCAGTACGTTGCACGTCTACAAAGGTACTGGAGGGGTGTTTTCCATACTCGAGCGGCGTTTCCTATGCTCGAGCGGGCTGGCGCTTGAGTAGCCTTTCTTGCGCTGGAGCAGTTTGTCTGTTGTCTGCAAAAATACTGGAGGTGTGTATTCTGTGCTCGAGCGGGGCTTCTTGCGCTCGAGCGGATCAAATTTTTGTGTCTGACACTCGAGCGGACTGTGCGTATATCAGATCGCAAAAATGACATTTTATATCACTTTTTCATTCTTCTCTCTCTCTAAAACTTTCTAAAAACCTAGATCTTGACTCTCTCTCTCTCTAAAACACACACTCTCTCTCTACATTTTGACTTAGATCCTTTAGGTTCTCTACCCTAGTGTCTTTCAGAAAAAGTTAGAGCATTCCAAGAGCTTCATTTTGATCTGATTGGAACTTGGTTTCGGTGTTGTTGAGGGTTCCACTTGCTTTGGTTGATCTTCTCTTCTTGAGGTAGGGATTTTTTACACTTTAATATGGTTTTTAACTTAGTTATTTGTCGTTGTGTAACAATGGTGGGATTTGGGGGTAATGTGAACAAACCTAGGGTTTGGGCGTAAAATGGAAAGAGGGGTTTTTGGTAAAAGAGAAATAAATGATTGTGGGGTTTGAAAATGATGTTGTATGGGATCAAAATTGTTGGTTTTAACCGGGGCTTTGGAAGCTTGTGCTAGGATGGGTTCTGTTGGGACTGGAAAAATTGGATAACCCTGGGTTTGTGGATCTTGAGCAGTGGCAGTATTAGCAGGGGGACCAAGCACAGGGATAGCCGCGGTGGGTACATGGGATGCAGAGGCCGCAGCCAGCTGCGGTTGCTGTTGCTGTAGCCTAGTTATAACCTCGGCCTGACTGGTCGTAACCTCGGCCTAACGGGCTGCATCATGCTATAATGTTTCAACTATCTATTGCAGATGTTGTATTAATTCCTCTACATTGCCCAGGGGATACTGTGTCATCGGAATAGGTGACTGTTCTTGAGCTGGACTGGAAGTAGACGACTGTTCCCATATTGGACTGAAGACAAGTGAGTTGAGAGGTGATTGCTGTAAGAATGGCACTGGTGAATATTGTCTGATCCTCATTCGTCTTGTAACCGGTGATAGTGAGGTAAACATGGGCTATCCCCAAACAAGACCCCTGACTTTACAAAGTCTTCTGATGCTGGTTCAGAGCACTTGGGGGATATCTGAACGTTCTGAAGCTATGGTTTAAACTACCTAGCAAAAGAAATAAAGCAAAAGAATAGTAATCAGAAACCGCACGGCATCTCAGCTGAGATGTTATCAACACAGACGTGATCAAAGTTGTACAATTGTACTCTACACTGAATCCTGCCCCAAATCAGATACCAACTGTACCACTAATATGCACATCCTTGTACAGTTTCACTGTAAAGCACATACCAGTTAAAAGAGAGCTAAAAACACCCTTATAAGGGGCTAGGGTTGCCCTGTCCTAGTTTTGTCATGAACTAGGGTTTCACTACTTCAATCAAGCAGTTTCACGCAATCCTACATAAGGGTGAGTATCCTGTCCTAGTTTGGAACAGTCACTATGGCTTTACTATATGTAGCTAGGCCAAATGGTCAAAGAGGGTACCTCAACAAGACTACCTAATATACCTCTCACACCTAACACCGAAAAGTGAAAGGAGGATCAAGCGATACAGCGGTAGTCCAGATCCAATGGTTGTGTTTCCAACATGGCAGAGCCCACGACCGGTCAGCCTTTTGGCAAGCTTTTGGGTAAGCCTCCAGCAAACCGTCCAGGAATAACAGATGGAAAACACAGTGACTTAAAACACCGATGTAGATACAATGCAAAGAACATATATATGTAGGTAAAAAACTCACATCATGAATTTCAAGTCAAGTTCTCTACTTTTTCCAGCAGAGTTGCCAGAAATTGTAGCGTGCTTTTTGTGCTTCTCTCTTATACGATTAGCCCTACAAGTGCAATGTGCAATGTGAAATAGATAAATACAAATGAGTCCAAATCCAACAAATCTTTTGAAAAATCGATTTTGAATAAAAAATGCCAAAAATGGACTGCATTGCCAGATTACAGAGTCGTCACCTAAATATTTTTGTGAAATTTAGGAAACTCATGACTCGTGCCAAAGGTTAGTTATCCATCATCACCAAGAGTGTCTTAGCTCAGGAACTTAGGTATTAGAGGGAAAGGTCATGAATTAAGCACCCCACTCACCCGATCAAAGATCGGCCTCTACTAATCATGATGTGATTCTTATTTACATTATATGCTCTTTCTTCGATTATTATGCTAACTTATTATGTGTTGCACACAAGTATAGACTAATTTGTAAAATTTGGAACACTTTGATTTTGTGTTTGTGTGGAATTTCTTTTGAATATGTACCACTAAAGTGACCTCATATATACATTTGATCAAACTATCCCAAGTTAAGCAATTAGCCTTCATCCACAGGTATCCAAATAGGTGTATCACGTAAGCACTTAGCCTTATGGAAAACATGCTTATCATGGCAACAATCACACATGCGATATGCTAAAGCACAAAAATGCTTACCCCAATGTCCGAGGTGAGCCAAAAGAGAGAAAATAGTTAGAAAAAATGCATGATCCTAACTAATGCAACACATGCAACAGGTAATTAAATAGACTCGGCTACTAATATGGCATGTGAATCAATTTGATAGCATGCGGTTTAAACACGTTTCAAAGGAGTAATAAATAACAATGTGAGTTAGGATGATGAGCTGAACACTATGCATGCGAGACAAATGGATGCAAATCATGGAAAATGCTAAAAGAAACATGATGTTCTATTCTATCCATCATAAGCAAGTAAATAAAAGGGAGAAAGAGATGGGGATTGGAAGACATACACATTATTACACATTTTTCCCTCGCGCAGGAGGGTCTGAATAAATGTCCTAGCTAATGACTTTGAATTAACTAACTATTACAATACCAAAATAAATGAATCAACTATTCTAGCAAATTATTTACAAGTTAGAACCAATTAATTAATTATAACACATAATTAATTAACTAAGCTATTACAAGTTTGAAGGAATTACACTTAATTAATTACAAGATACTAATTAACGAGCCACGAGGAGGAATTGCTCATGCATGAAATGCGGATTTGCCACCCAAAAAATGTCCATGTTTGGCTACCAGAATGATGTTGTTTTGCAGTCAGAAAATTGCACAGTTTTTCACCTCAGCCTCTGCTCTATTCTGCAAGAAAAAGGACACTACCTGGCTGAAAAAGGTGGCCGGCTAGCGAGAAGAAGTGGTCAGCCGTACAGTAATGTGGCCGGCCGGTCACTAATGTTTGGTACTGCCCTACTACAACAGACATGAAACACAGCACAAACAGAGTATTCTCAGGGGATGTTTGTCTATCCTGCCTCTCCTTATCATTAAACAGATCAAATGAGAGGTAGGCTTGATTCACAAACTATCAATCAACACAAATTCGTTGCGTGATGATTTATGGATCAAGGGACAAAAGCTTAATAAATGAAGCTAAATGACCAACAAAAACCTCTCCTTATCATGATATTGATCAAGTGAAGTGGTTGACTTGAAATTTTGAACCATTATCATCATAAAAGAGTATGAAATGACTCAAAACTCAATGGGTTCAATTAACGTCCGATTGAACCCCAAACCATTTTATTATCTTGTTATCTCTTAGTCTAATTTTATTACCTCTTTTAATTACCTTTCCATTCATTAGTCATTTTAGTCCAATAATGAAGATTAAGTCCACTAATGGAGAGAAGCATCAAACAAAGGGTTGTTTTGGGCATGAGAGAGAGGTCATGCCTTTGGTAATGAATCTCTGAAGAGATTAAACCATTAAGCACAGATTTCTCTTTCTCAAACTTAAACAACACTTATTTGAAATAACTCTCAAAGCAATAAAAAAAAAAAAAAGCCAAGAAAAGAGAGAGAGTGCAAAGGTGATTAGATGTGAACACAAGTATGGAAAGCTTAAAACAAATGCTATCAACTCAAATAGGTTAGTGTCTAATGCCTAAAACACCAAACCTATGAGGACTATTACACTACAAACATACTATACAAAGCATACATGAAATGGACAACCTAGAACAGTCCTAAAATAGTCCACAAAAAAAAAAAAAAAAAACACTGAAATTTTAAGAGAAAAGCTTGAAAAAGTTAGCTAAAATAACAAGGACATGAAGCTAGTAAACAAGCACAAGGAGGGGAGGCTAACCCCTCCATTTTTGGGACTTCAAAACCACATTTTTAGCCTCTGAAAAACTTTGAAACTTAGTGGTAAAAAGCTCAAAAAAAATTGATGAAGAGATGGGAAACACAAGGGCAAAAGCTTGAAATACAAGGTACAACGAAGGGTGGTCCACCCCCTACCTTGGATAGCTTTTAACCACAAGTTTCAGCCCATAAAAATAGTTGAAAAATAGCCCAAAAATAGTAAGAAAAGATAGGAAAGAAGTTGTGATAACCCCATCTTGTGTTAAGTTAATTAATTATGATTATGTGTTTAATATGATTTTGAGTGTTATTTATATGATTATATGTGGTTTTGGCTTTATATCTGTTCATCGTAGGAAAATCTGTTCAATTTGTTGTTGTAAACTGAAAATTGAAGGCCTTATCGGCCACAGAAACCAAAATTGACTACACCATTGTGATTGACGTAATTTTTAGAGCCTACGGTGAAATTTAATTGAAAAACTGATTCGGATCAAAATAATTAGATTCATAATGATTAAATTAGAGCACTATTACTGAGCCTTAATCAATTTGATTAGCCAAGCCTATAAATAGGCCTATATGCACTCAATTCCTTCTTTTGATCTCATCTTGGCTGAAATCATACTCTAGAGAGAGAGAGAGAAGGGGGCCGGTTCTAGAGAGAGAGAGGAAGAAGAAAATTTGTGAAATTGTTTCAAACCTTGGGGATTTGGAAGGCTAGGCTCAAGAGCTAGCTAGAATTTGGAAGATTTGAACTCCTAGGTGAGTAATTGAGCTTAACTCATAAGTTTTAGTTGGCAATTGAGTGAATTCAAGCAAGATTTGAGTTGATCATGACGAATTTGAAGTCTATATGCACATGCATGTATAAAATTGCAATGATTTTACATATTCAAGCATGAATCATGTTGAACATGATGAATTGAGAACCAAATTTCACATGCATGCATAATTTTGTGTAGCTTCATGATTTTGAGCACCACTTGTACCATTTGAAATGGAATTGAAGTCAATATTTCACATGCATGCAAGATTCATGTAAGTAAGGAGCTTAACTATTTGAGTTTAGAAATTGACAAGAAGAATTTGAAATGATTTGAGAGATGAACCATGATTTTAGACAATGGGTTTCAAATTACCTATATTCTTATGTTGTACAATGTCTTTCCATGCCTTTGTATGAAAAACATGAGTTTTGGACCTTTGAACATCAAGATTGAGCTTCAAATTCAGTTCTGGAAATTCTAGAATTTGTCGAGTCCGCTCGAGCGGGGAAGGCGCTGCTCGAGCGTAAAATGTTAGCTCCCAGAAGTTTTTCAGACATTGATATCCGATTGAGTGAGAGTAGTTACGCTCGAGCGTCCAGTCACATGTCTGACTCTCAGCTCGAGCGTCCAAAGTCACGTTCGAGCGCAAAAATGAGGTAACTAGTACTTTTGTAGACCAAAGGGGTCCGCTCGAGTGGAGAGCCCTATTTCAGAAATTTTAAAAAGTTATTTTCTGTTTTGTTTCCGTTATGTTTCATTTCTAAGCACTCTTAGGCATGCATTGAGCATTATAAATGAATTAAAAAGATAAGGAAGAAGCCTAAGAAGGATATATGAATTAAGAACGGATTGAATCGCTTGTGACCCATTATGTTTATGAAATGTGTAAGGTCAAGCAGAAGGGCAAATCATCCGGCAAATCAATGTGAGTAATGTCTTAATAAAGATATGTTAAAGTACGCTATTTTTCACAATGTTACTTCTATGTGAGCCTTATGGGTTCGTAATTTGAATTATGGATGAATAGTGTAGACACCTCATTTTTGACCGCCCTTCAGACTTGGGCGCCATTGATTGATTATTTGGTGGTGAAAGCTATGTTATGCAAAGGTTCAATTTCTTCGGCAAGGAGAGCTCCAAATCCCAACCTTACACCTTATTTTGGACCAAAACTATTTTGACCAAAATGATTTTTAGACCTTAAAACCCTCTCTTTCAAAATATTTTTGAAAAAGTTTCTACGATGTTCCGAGGCTCGCATTTCGTTAAATATTGCGCTTTTCGGTAAATCGAGCAAGGACAAAGTGGAAATAAAAGAAAGAGAGGTGAACTCTTTGAAAAAAATCTTTAAAACATCTTGTTTAGAGGTTTGGAGTTGAAGAAAATTGGAGGAGAGGGAAGAAAACTAGTTGAGGAGAAGTTAGGCATGAATCCAGTTAGGACCGAAACTGAGCAGTCTTCACTAAAATAATAATATCTTCTTGCACAGTTGGAATTTTGATGTGACGCTGCCACCATTGGAAAGATTACTTCCAGGGTTTCAATTTAAACTTAAGAATGAACTGCAATGGAGTCCGGACGAAGGAGATATGCCCATTTGAAGTTGGACCTAGAGGGCAGGTTTTTCTGGCCGGCCACTGGTGGAGTTTTCCGGCCATGAGTGGGCTTTGTCGGCCATGTGTCGACCAGAGGTGAGTTTTTTCGGCCATCAGTGGTGGCCGTCGGCCACCAGTGATTGCCGGTTGGCCACTGGTGTCGAAAAGACCGTTTTTTCTGCAGATATTTTCCTCCAGCTGTTCCACACTGCTCCAGCTATCCTTTCTTTGATATTTTCGACCTGAGCTCTCATTTTTCTATATATAGAGGACCTTCTAAATTGTTTTCAAGGTTGGAAAAATTTTGGGAGCCTCTCTCTCTACAATTCTCTCAATTTAGGTTTCTCTCTCTCTTGAACTTTTGTGCATACAAGTAGAGATATACTTCTAGTTTGCCTATCAACCCTTAACCAAAGTTGCTTATCTTTGGGTTGAGGTTACTTGGGACCCTCTTTGAGCTCTAGAAGGTGGTATTGGCTTGATTTAGTGCCTCATTTGTGCCTAGAATTGTCATTTGCTTCAAGAGGTATAACACTTGTCCTTTAAGCTTGTTTTGTACACTTGTTTTGCCATCTTTTCAAACTATTTTTGGGCTGATTTTGAACTGTAAAAAACTCTATTTTTGTGGCCTAAAAGTGTTGGTTTGAGGCTGTTTTCAATTAAGGGGTGGTTCACCCTTCTTGCTTCTTTGCTTGTAAAGTTTTTGTACCATTTTTCATCACTTTCAAACCAACCTTTTTGGGCCTTTTAACCACTGAATTTCAGAGGTTTTTCAGTGGCAAAAATGCTATTTTGAATTCAAAAATTGGAGGGGTTAGCCTCCCCTCCTTGTGTTTTGTTTGCATGCCTAGTTAGCTTATTGTTTTAGCTTTTTTGTGGCTCAAGTCCAGCATGTTTTAGACTATATTTAGGGTTGTTTTGCCTCTATTTTTGGCTGGTTAATTCATTTGAGTCTTGTATGGCATGGTTGTAGTGTTAATTCCTTCACTAGCTTAGTGTTTTAAGGCTTTAACTAGCATTGGTGTGAGTTGGTTACATGTTTTAGTGTTTTTATCACTCATTTTCAGCACCTATAATCTCTGCAATCTCCCTCATTTCTTCACTTTTTGGTTTTGCTTTGAAAGTGGTTTCAAGCCACTTGTTTGCCCAAGTGTGAAATGGAGGTGCTACACCAAATGGTTTAATCCCTTAAGTGGTTCATTACCAACAGTGTAATGCCTCTTTCGTGCCCAAAGCAACTTGTGGTTTGAGCCCTCTTTCCATTAGAGGGCACTCACCAATGGACAATTGGTTATTGAATGGTTTGGTAATTAAAATGAGTAAATAAAATTGGAAAGTAAAAGTGTGCAAGATAAGCATTCTTTGTGTTGCATTACTTGTGTTCAAATCGGACGTTAATTTGAACACAAGGAAAATGACCCATTTCATGAAATGTGTCATTTTCCTAGGTCACCATTGCCCTTGATCATGCATGATAGGGTGGTGGTCATTTTGGTCTTATTTGTGCATTTATTTAACTTGTACAAACTTGGTCCCTTAGCCATCATGCATGGAAATTGCTTGATTGATGGTTTGAGGGTCAAGAGTTTCTCTCATTTGAGCTTGTGTGATGATAAGGAGGGTAAACAGTGCAAACAACCTGTGAGAATACACTGTTTTGCTCTCTGTTGCAGCATGGAAGTGTAAACCAGCAGTGGCCGACCGACCACTAATGGAAGCCGACCGGCCACCATTGGTAGCCAACCGGCCCCTTGTCCCTCTTGTAGGCCGTCAGTGATTTTTGCACAATGTGTTGGTAAGATGAAGCAGAGGTGTTCTGGAAGTGGACAGCTTTGTAAGTGATCATATGTGCAAACAGAGGCTTGTAGTAGCAGAACAACGGCTTTTTGGGTGGAAATCGAGCACGTGCATCAGCCTCCCTTGCATTTTAAGTTTACTTATCACTTAAATATCTAGCTTAGATATGTGTTGTAATTAATTAGTTATGGCTAATTAAGTGTTGTAAATAATTAATTAGTTTGACTAGTTATTCGTTTTCGGTTTGTAATAATTAATTAGTTAGAGTAGTTAATTAATTCGGTTTGTAATAATTAGTTAGCTTAATTAGCATAGCTAGTTAGTTAACTTATTCATTCAGACCCTCCTTCGCAAGGGCGTAATGTTGTAATAAGTGTGCGTGCGCGTGTGTAATTTTATTTAACTGCTTTCGATGGTTAGATTAGGAGCATATTTCGATTAGCATGCCTTATGCTTGTATCCATTCATCTTGCCTTGCATGCACCGAGGCTCAGCGCATCATTCAAACTGCATTGCCATTTCAATATCTTATTTGAATACGTGTTTAATCGCAAGTTATCAAATTGATCCATATGCCATATTAGTAGTCGAGCCTATTAATTGCATATTGCATGTGTTGCATTAGACATCTTGTATAGTTAGGATCATGCATATTTCACTAACTCATGTTTTCCTAGCTTGGAGTACTAGGTGAGTTTTTATGCTTTAGCATACTTGCATGATTGTGAATGATGCCATGTTTAGCATTCTTGCAATGAGGCTATGTGCTTAAATGCTAAATTGCTTGAATGCCTGTGGATGAAGGCTAGTTGTTTAAATTGGAACGATTCAACAAATGTGCGTTTTAAGCCCACTTTGTTAAGCGGCAAATCATGTTTTAAGTCCACTATGTTTGGTGGCAAAACCGCAATCTTTAAGCCCACTTGAGGTGGAAAATTCAAACCATTTTCACAAACAAACATAAGTTGAATTGTTCCAAATTGAGCAAACTTGTCTATAATTGCTTGTGCGCATCACATACTAATGTTAGCTAATAACCGGAATAAGAGCACATAATGTTTATACAAAATCATATCATGATTAGTAGAGGCCGATCTTTGATCGGGCGAGCGGGGGTGCTCAATTCATGACCTTCCCCTCTTATACCTAAGTTCTCGGGCTGGGGCAACTTTGGTGATGACGGACACGTGGCCTTTGGCACGAGTCAGGGTTTCCTAAATTTCCCCAAAAATAAAATATTTAGGTGGCGACTCTTTATCTGGCAAAGCAGTCCAATTTTGGCATTATTTGATTTAAAATCGATTTTCCAAAAAAGATTTTCCAGATTTGGACTCTTTGGTGTTTATCAGTTTCACATTTCACTTTGTGAGATTAGATTCAGAACCGCAGGAGTCCGAACTGTAGGGCTTCTTTTGAGCTTCCGAAAGGGGGCTCGAAAAAAGCGAGCCACAAATGGTTTGAATGACAGTCTTTTACACAAGACTAATTGAATATGAATGTGATTACTATCATGAGTATGACATACACATGGATACGAGTATGGAAATTAATGAATGGGCCAAAGGCCGTTTGACATAAATGATTAGGCCAAAGGCCATTTGACATGAATGAATGAGCCAGAGGCCATTTAATATAGATGGTTGGGCCAAGACCGTTTGACATGAATGAATGGGCCAGAGGCCATTGGATATGAATGATTGGGCCAGAGGCCGTTTGACATGAATGATTGGGCCAAAGGCCGTTTGACATGAATGATTGGGCCAGAGGCCGTTTGATATGAATGAATGGGCCAAAGGCCGGTTGATAAAAACGGAATGGGCCTAAGACTGTTTGATATGTTTGGGCCTGACGCTATTTGATATGTTTGGGCTTGAGGCCGTTTGATATATTAGATCAAATTATGAATGGGCCTAAGGCCGTATGATATGATTGCTATAAATTTCAATTATGTACTCCTTTATTTTGATATTATTCACTGGGCTATCGTTCACTCTCATTTATGTGTGTGTAGGTGAGCAAAGAGATGTCCAAACATAGCCCCAATGAAAGACACGAGAGGAGTCAAGTTTTGTGGAGTCAGCCCGAATGTCTCACGCACGAGACACTGCTTTGTTTCTTTTGGTTTACTCTTTTGTTATCTTTGTGAACATGTTGCACCACCTTTGTATATAAGCTTTTGGTTTGGTTAACTATGACTAGAATGTTCCTATATGGACAAAATTATATATGGTCTTTCTTTTTGTGTGGGTTATTAATATACATATGTGAAATGTTATGATGTGCCATGTAAGCACAGCTCTATGGACAAAATTTTTAAGTTTGCTTCCATTTTGGCCCCTTAACTCTGTTGAAATATGTTTTAATCAGGTTTGAGGCCATAAGTAATCTCTTGATTACTGGCCGGTTATGACCTTAACCCATAGGGGCGGGTTTGGGTCATGACAGAGTGGTATCAGAGCACAAGTTAATAGCTCATACACTTGTCCAAATGAGCAATAAGCATCTAGAAAAGATCTATGATGCATTCATGTGATAAGTATGAATTTGAAAGCATCAAGAACATGCTTAAATGCTTCAAGATGAATGATTATGTGCTATATGTTTGTGATTTACTTGCATTGCGAATTATTTGAATATGTATGCTCTTTGGTATATGCATACTTGTGAACCTTTTTGTATAAAGAATAATGCAAGTCTAATCAGATGGTGAGAACAAGAGGTGATGAAATAGAGGAGTCTTCTACTGCCAGAATTAATAGGATGGAAAGATTGATTTAGGAAATGGCAGAAACATTGAGGCAACAACAACAGTGGTGTAGACACCTCATTTTTGACCGTCCTCAAGACTTGGACGTCATCGTTGGAACACTCGATGATCATCCATGATCGTGTTCGTTTTGAGTTCCCGAAGGACTTGGCTGCGCGCCTTGCCTTAGGATCTCTCAACTTGACTGTTTTGTCCTTGGTTGTGGACCAAGGGCTTGTGGTTTTGCTTCTGAGGGTAGGAAGTGGCTTGTTAGCCATCCTTGCAACCCATCGGCTAAGGCATGATGCCATCGGCCTTGTTATATTGCTATCGGCCAAATGTTTGGCCGATCGGCACTCTTTTTGGCCGATCGGCACCTTGTCTTGGGAAATCGGCCATTTTTCCTGGCTGACCCTTTTTCTTTGTGTCTGCAGAGTTTGTGCTTGCCAGCTGTGCCAGCTGGAGAGCACAGACTGGCTCCTCCATACACGTGTATGGAGGGATTTCATCCTTGTGCTAGTTTCTCCAAGAAGCTTTGCATTTGATTTCTATAAAGAGGGAGCTCTTCCTCCCTTCTCAAGGGTTCAAAAAACTGATATAGAAGATATATATCACTCTCTCTCTATATCTCCCTCTCTCTCTATATATTTGTGTGTGTAATAGTGCTCTAAAGTGTGTTTTTGTTCATATTTTTGCACTAAAGCACCTAGTAATACACTATCCTTTAGTTGCTGAGGTGCTAAGGAGTTGATTTTAGAGTTTTTGAGTTGGTTTTGATCAGGAGAAGGTGCTGGAGTGGTGTTCTTGAAGGTGTTCTTCAGGGGTGAGAAACTACCCTTTTATTCCCCATTTTTGCTTAAGCTTTTAGCAATACCTGCATACTGTTTTAACCTTAGTGTCCTACTAAAAAAAGTTATGATTTTACATGCTAAAAATGTTTGTTTAAGGTTACTTTTGGGTTGGGGGTTGGGGGTTGTCTACCCCCTCTTAGGCCTTGTTTGGCCTTATTTTGTGCCTTTCTTTTTGAGTTTTGGAACCTCCTTGTTTTGACCTTTCTACTACTGAAATCCAGAGGATTTTCAGTGGTGAAAAGGTGGTTTTGAAGTCTTGAATAAGAGAGGGACACCCCTGTCTCCTTGCGTCTCATATGCTTGTGTTATTGGCCCATAATGGTAGCATGTTTGCCTAGCTTGTTTTAGCTCCATTTCAGTAGGTATTGGGCGTTATTTTGTCAATTTATACCTCTATTTTGAGTTGGTTTAGTGGTCTCTTGCATGCATCATACACTTGTCTTGTAATCCTCTCATTTGCCTTAACTTGTATCATGCATTTGGACCATCACGCTTGTCTATTTTGGCTCAACCCAAAGGAACTTTTAGCCATGTTTTGCCATGTTTAAGCTCTGTTGGGTGTTGTTTTGATCATGTGTGCATTGCTTTGTATAGCCATAGTTCAACCTAGCTTGTTGGCTTTGAGTGTCTAAGTTGTTAGCATGCATTGTTTTGACTATTCTCATGATTTGGCATCATTTTAAATCATATTTCAGTCCATTTAGTGTAGCCATACACTCACAATTGCCATCCTTTCAATGCTTTGAAGAGTTATTGTTTTGTGTTTCAAGAATAGGTCATTGTGCATGCCTCATTGCTTAGGACTTTAGGATGCCATCTTAGTGGGTATTTAGGCTTATTTTGGCATATTATAACTCTGTTTTTCATTGATTAAGTCTTGCGATGTTTGGTTGTAATAGGTATAGTGTAATGCTCCCTTTGTAGCCTTGCATGTCTCTTGTTTTGGTGCTCATCTTTTAGCATGCTTTGGCCTTATTCTATGCATGTTCTAGCCTTGTTTTGGTCTGCTTTGGGACTATTTTAGGCCACTTTGGCCCTTTGGGGCTTGGTTGATATGGCCAAGGTGTGAGCCCCTTGACTAGTTTTGAGCATTGAGTCCATTAGCATGCCATGCTTGACCTGTGTATGTGATTTGGCATCGTTCCTCACATGATTTCAGAGTTTATTACATTGTCATATTCTCATGATTATCGCATCTTGCTCATGATTGAGGATTGTGCATTGTGGTCTAGCTTATGGACCCATGTGTGTGCATGCATGTCTCCCTTTTTGGTACCTTGATTTGGGTGTTTTGGCCACTGGTTTTGGACATGACTGAGGTCTGTCCATCTTTAGTTTAAGCCCATTCACCATGTTGTTCAATGTTGCATGCTTGTCCACCTTTGCATGTCATGCATGTTTGTATGTTTAGGTTACATCTTGCATGTTTGTTAATTTGCATATTGTTCCATGTTATTACATTGCATTTTGTATGTTTGGCACATTGCATATTTGCATGTTTAGGTTGCATTGCATTTGGCATGCTTGCTACCTTAGCCTTGTGTGCATGCTTGAGTCATATTGCATTTGGCATGCTTGAGTTATATCACATTATATGTTTGCATATCTAGGTTGCATAGTAGTATTACATACTTATTGTATACCATTTTGTGTACATGTTAGGTTGCATTGCATTGTATTTGTCATGTTCATGTTACATTGCCTTGCATTTCCGTGCTTTGCATTGTATTTGGCATACATACATTGCATTGTGTTTGGTTTGGGGTGTCAAACTAAACATGAGGGCCGAGGGACGTTTCGTACTTGAAGTGACGAAACGTGCCTCAATCCACGGTCGCCGACGCTTTTGATCAAGCATGATAGAGTTCTAGGCATTCATATGTTTTGTTGCATTCATTCCACATTGATTTGCACACTTGGATCCTTTGGCTATCATGCATTGAAATGCGCGATTGATGGTCCGAGGGTCGAGGACCATACTCCCTTGAGTTCATGACATGATAGGAAGGGTGGTTGTGCACACATTACCTTGAAAATGCATTGCCATGCTCTGTTTGTCTTCTGCTGCAGCAAAACAGCATTCTGCAGGAAGATATGGCCGGCCGGCCATCTTCAGTGTCGGTCAACTAAACATTTTGGCCGAGATCCTAACAAATGGTCGATGTCCAATTCCACATGGCCGAGGTTCCTATATTTTGGCCGGTGACATCCCACAATGCTCAGGGAGTGGTTTAGAAGCATCCTTGGGACTTGTACAGTTTTCAGAGGTGTAAAACAGTGCAAACAGGGGCAACATGTGGCATGGCAACGGGTTTCCGAGCAAGGCAATCGAGCATGCATCATTCAATCATTCCGAGGCGGAGCTGCGACGGCCTCTTTAGTTCCATACTTAGACTATTTTGTGATTAATTTGTTAATTAGTTAAGGGTTTGGTAATATTTAATTAGCTAGGGTAGTTGATTAGTTATTCGGTTTGTATTATTTATTCGAACCCTCCGTCGAGAGGGCGAATTTTGTAATAAGTGTGCGTGAGTGTGTGAATGTCTTCCAACCCCATGTCTTTCTCCCTTTTACTTACCTGCTTTCAATGGTTAGTTCTAGGTCATGTTTTAATTAGCATCCTTATGCTCGCATGTTTGCATCATTCATCTGTATTGCATGCACCGGGATCGGCGCATCATACTAACTGCATAGTATTTCAATTCCAACCTGAATACGTGAGTCCAGTTGTCGCATTTCACCTGCCATTCTTAGATTAACCGAGCCTATTCTAGTTGCATCTTTGCATGTGTTGCATTAGCCATCTTAACATGAACTAGGATCATGCATTTCATTACTAACTGGCTATTGTTTTGGCTCGGAGTACTAGGTAAGCGTTTACGCTGTAGCATACTGCATGTGTGTAAGTGTTGCCATGATAGCATGCTTGCCATGAGGCTATTTGCTTATGTGATATAACTGCCTAAATGCCTGTGGGTGAAGGTTGGATTACTTGAATTGGAACAATTCATCAAATGCGAGTTTTAAGCCCACTTGAGAGTGACAAAATCATGTTTTCTAAGCCCACCTGAGGGTGGCAAATTCACATCTTAGCCTATTTACGAATAGCACATTCAAACCATTTTCGAAACAAACAAGCATGAGATGTTTTGTTCCAACTTAGGCGATCTAGTCTATACTTGTGTGTTGTGCGCATCACGTAGTAATTCTAGGTTAATAACCGGAATAAGAACACATGTTTTCAACACAAGATATCATGTTTAGTAGCGGCCGATCTTTGATCGAGCGAGCGGGGGTGCTCATTACATGACCTTCCCCAATCGTACCCAAGTTCCCGAGCCGAGGCAACTTTGGTGATGACGGACACGTGGCCTTAGGCACGAGTCAGGGTTTTCAAAATTCTCCCAAAATAAAATATTTAGGTGGCGATTCTGTATCTGGAAAAGCAGTCTATGTTTGGCACTTCTTTCTAAAAATCAGTTTTCCAAAACGATTTGTCGGATTTGGACTCTTTGGTGATTTATCGGTCTCACATTGCACTTTGCAGGATTAGATTCAGAACCGTGATATTTGAGTCCGAATTGTAGCATGCAAAGGCCTGAGGGCGCGTCTACAGTTTCTGGCGACTCCGCTGGGAGTTAGAGAACTTGACTCGAACTCATGATATCTTGTTTTGATTACACTTATGTGTCTCTTTGCATTGCATTTGCATTGGTGCGCCTAGGACACAGTGTTTGCCATCTGCTATTCCTGAACGGTTTGCCGGAGGCTGTGTGCCATAAGGCTGACCGGTTACGGGCTCTACCACGATGGGAACACAAACCTCGGTTTTTACCGGGGCACCCTTTTTGACCATTTGACCTAGTGCATATTGTAACAGCTCCCGCGGGGATCTCGGCTACAGTTCGGACTCCCTTTTTGTTTGTTGCGGTTCTAAATCTGAACCAAAGAGTCCAACTCCGGCAAATCGTTTTGAAGAAAAATAGATTTTTGAAAAGTAGTGCCAAACATGGACTGCTTTGCCAGATTACAGAGTCGCCACCTAAATATTTTTAAAATGGGGAATTTAGGAAACCCTGACTCGGTGCCGAAGGCCACGTGTCCGTCATCACCAAAGTGGTCTTGGCTCGGGAGCTTGGGTACGATCGGGGAAGGTCAGCTATGAGCACCCCCTTTCGCCCGGTCCGAAGACCGGCCTCTACTAACCGTGATATTCGTTTTTGAAAACTTTATGCGTTCTTATTCCGGTTATTAGCCTAGAATTACTATGTTGTGCGCACAACAAACAAGTATAGACTAGATCGCCTAATTTGGAAATAAGCATTGCATATCCGTCTTGTTTGGAAAACAGTTTGAAATTGCTACTCGCGAGTAGGCTAAAACACGGATTTCAATGAGTATTCCCAACTCAAGTAATCCAACCTCCACCCACAGGCATTCAAGCAGTAATATCACATAAGCACTTAGTCGCATGGCAGGCATACTGTCATGTTAACATTCACACGCATGCGATATGCTAAAGCATAAAACTTACATCGTACTCCGTGCCAAAACAAGAAACCAGTTAGCAAAACATGCATGACCTAGTTTATGTTAAGTGACTAATGCATCGCATACGGAATGTAATCTAGACAGGCTCGGCTATCCTAAGCATGGCACATGAAATGCAACAACTATCACGTATTCAATTTGGAATTGAAAGTACGATGCAGTTTGTATGATGTACCGAGCCCGATGTATGTAAACAAATGCATGAATGCACGCATGCATTGCATAAGGTATGCTAAAATAGACGTGCCCTAATCTACCATCGTAAGTAGGTAAATAAAAGGGATAGAAAGAAATGGGGATTGGAAGACAGACATGCCCACGCACCCACACTTATTACAAATTCGCCCTCACTCGGAGGGACCAAAATAATAATACAGTCCAACGAATAAATGAATTAATTATTACAAATTCTAATTACTAAAATTAAAGCAAAATAAACGCAATGGGGCCTCAGCCCTGCCTTGGGATGCGCGAATGATGCATGCTCGGCGCGACTTGCCCGGAAAACCTGTACCGTGCCACTGCTGGCCTCTGTTTTTACTGCCCTGTCTCTCTAAAAATTCCCAAAGTCCTAGAACACCTCCCTTGCATACTGCTAAACATCACCGGCTGGGGGAAAAGCTCACCGGATGCTCCAGTTTACCACCGGCTGCTTGTGGTGTTTATCGGCACAAATAAAGTGCCGATCGGCACATTATATTGCCGGTCGGCAGAAAGTTCCTGCAGAGGACAGTTTGACAGCAGCAGCGAAAACAGCAGTGCAAGGCATGGTTTTTGGGCATATGTAAGCATGATCATGGCCTCCTATCATGCTTAGGGACTCAAGGAGGCATGACTCTTGGTTCTAGGGCCATCAATGATGCATTTGATGCATGATAGCCTAAGGAACCAAGGTTGCATGTTTTAATTGAAATGCATGCAACACAAAAGATGAAATCCAAAACCTTATCATGTGTTAGTCAAAGGTCTTGGTGACTTGAGGATGGAGACAAGTTTCACCACTCAAAGTGTGAACTCCTCTCGATCCTCATGCTTGGCTTGACAATCCCCAAGCCAAACCATGAAATGCAAGTATACAAAATGGCTCAAATGCAATGCAACCTATCATGTTAAGCATGCAAAGAGCTAAAGTATGCAAGGTACAAATGTCATGCAACATGGACCAATTAAGCATGGAACTAGCATATACTCAAGGCCTCATTAATCAAACATACAACAACCGAGATATAAGCATGCAATAATGGACTTAAGCCATAGGGGGCAGTCCTCAAACTCTCCTAAAACAGTGGTAAAACATGCCTCAAAACAAGAGCAAGATGCTACACAAGCATGCAAGCCATAAGGCCTAAGGCCAAGCCACAAAGTGGGGCATTGAACCACCACTTAACAAGACTAAACATGGCACATGTTAGGCAACCAAAACAGGTTTTTATCATGCAAAATGGCACCCAAATCCCCTCATGGCACCCCCCAAAATGCATTAAACATGGAAGCATGCACAATGCTCTCTTGAAGACATAAAAGACCAACAAGTCAAAACATGGATAGGATGATAAAATGGAGGTATTTGAACATGGAATGGGGACTGAAATACCACCTACAATGATGCCAAATCATGAGGATGATGCAAGCTAAACATGTTAGAGCTCCATACAAGCAAAGTTTACAAGCCAATAGGCAAAACAACCACACTAAGCATGCCAAACATGGCCAAAACAGTGGCTCACAACCCTTTCACATGGCAAAGAGATGCTAAAACCTCCATGAAACCAAGCTAAAACATGCAAGAGTCATAGCTTAAAAGCATGGCATATCTCTAAGCATAAAAGGGAACTTCAAAGCAAGCATGAGATACATTCCAAGGGCCATCAATCCGACCAAAAACAGAGGTTAGATGTGACCTAAAACACCCTAAAAAGTTCTGAAATGAAGGCAAATACAAACAAGCATGCATGCTATGCTATGAGCCCAAAACAAAGGCAAGTAAAGGACCAAGGGGAGAGGGGGGTCCCTCCCCTATATGAGACTCAAAAATCATCTTCCTCACCACTGAAAACCCACTGGTTTTCAGTGGTGGGAAGGCCAAGAACACCAAGTAAAGAGGGTCTTAAGCAAAGGCACCAAAAGTGGCCATACAAGGCCTAATAGGATGGACCTTTGCTCAAACCAAAAAAGGACCTTAATGAAGGTTCAAGAACAAGTAAAAACAAGACTTTTTTATCTTAAACACAAACTCAAAAACACAAAGTAAAGAGGGTAGAAAGAGGTTGCAAAAATGGGGAATATAAAGCAAGATTCTTACCCTTGATGATCCCTTGAAAAACAGAGGTTGCAACCACTCTCTAATGCTCAAAACCAGTCCAAAACCAACACAAACAACCTCCTAAGTCTCTCAAACTCGAGCTAAGGTGTAATGGTGTGTGTAAAGGAGCAAAAATGAGGTAAAACTACACTTTTTGGCCTAAAAACACACACACAAGAGGAGAGAGAGGGAGATATATATATATATATATGGATGTATATCAGAGATATATGTATCTAAGCTCTGGTTTTGCTCTCAAAAGGCTAACCTTGAGCCAAGAGGAAGAGTTCTCCTCTTATAGGCAAGGAATGCTTAGCAACTAAGCAAGCCAAGAGCTCATCCCTCCATACACGTGTATGGAGGGGAGCAAAGAACTTTACAGCTGTGAGAAAATATCTCATAAAGCAAGTGTACAGTGCTCGGCCGGCAAAGAAAATCATTTGGCAAAATTTAGTGCCGGTCGGCACAAAATAGTGCCGGTCGGCACAATAAAGTGCCGATGGACAAACCAGCCAGCCGGTGGCCTCTAGCCCCAGCCGGTGGTGTGTAGGGATGCCTCACAAGGCATTCCCTGCCCTTCCAAGGCAAAACACAAGTGTTTGGTGCAAAACCAAACACAAACGGTCGAGTTCGGAGGTCCTGAGGCAAGGCGCGCGCAGCCGAGAACTCCGGGAACTCCAAACGAACACAAACATGGATAATCACCGAGTGTTCCAACGGTGACGTCCAAGTCTTGAGGACGGTCAAAAATGGGGTGTCTACAGTTGCCCCTCTTTGACAGAACTCGAAAGTCATAACAATGACGGGAGTGAATGTCAAAGCCCAGAGACGACCCATTTTTGACAAGGCCGAAGACTTAGACAAACATGCAAGACAAAAAAGGTATGTGCCCGAAGGCAGGGGCAAAATGCAACTGAAAATGCAGGAAGCCGGGCATAACTTATGATCATGCAAAGAAAGCTGTAACGAAGCACACATGCGACAGTTATAAGCTAGCATACCAAACTACACCACAATGCAGAAAGGGTGTAAGAGAATTATGGAATTCTCAACATGTCTCACTCGGGAGATACAATACCTGCGCGGTTCGTCCGGTTGCACCGGCCTCAAATGAGCCGTACATACAATATCGTGCCTGCAAAGAAAGCAAACTTGACAGATACAACATCGGTAGCAATATGCATAACAATGCAGTCGAAAGTGCGTGACAATGCATGCAATGTGTACAGCAAGATAGTAGAATTGAACACATGTGAGTGAAGTAATGCACACGTGCACACAATGTGTATATAAAGGAACTTGAACACATATCAGTAAAGCAAAGCACACGTGCACGCAATGTGTATATAAAGGAACTTGAACACATATCAGTAAAGCAAAGCACGCATACAATGCAATGTGTATAAAAAGAAACTTGAACACATATCAGTAAAGCAAGGCACGCATACCATGCAATGTGTATATAAAAAAGAAACTTGAACACATATCAGTAAAGCAAGGCACGCATACCATGCAATGTGTATAGTAGGAACTTGAACACATGTAAGTAAAGCAAGGCACGCATACCATGCAATGTGTATATAAAAAAAGAAACTTGAACACATATCAGTAAAGCAAGGCACGCATACCATGCAATGTGTATATAAAAGAGACTTGAACACATATCAGTAAAGCAAGGCACGCATACCATGCAATGTGTATATAAAAAAGAAACTTGAACACATATCAGTAAAGCAAGGCACGCATACCATGCAATGTGTATAGTAGGAACTTGAACTCATGTAAGTAAAGCAAAGCACGCATACAATGCAATGTGTATAATAAGGAATTTGAACACATATCAGTAAAGCAATGCACGCATACAATGCAATGTGTATATAGGAACTTGAACTCATCTCAGTAAAGCAACGCACACATACGAAGCAATGAGTATATAAAGGAAGGAACTTGAACTCATGTAAGTAAAGCAATGCACGCATACAAAGCAATGAGTATATAGGAACTTGAAATTGAACATGATAAAACATGATGTTGAAATGCAGCGTACTGCAACACAGTATAATTGAAACAATTTCTTTTGAAATTCACAAGATATAAAAGGATACGAGAAAGGGACATCCTTCGCATGTTCCGAGTATCGCTCACAAAAGTAATGGCTTGAAATCAACTTGAAGATCCATTTGCATTCTGACAGTGCATCTTCTTGTATTGTCTTGAATAATGAAGGTGCCAAACCCTCTAATTGACCCGAACAAGGGCGCAAAAGGTACGATGACCGAAAGGGGGAGGTTACCGGTGTCAAACCCAGCACTTTGCTACCCTGCTATTCTTCTTCTGCTTTATTTTCCTTTTTACTAGGAGTTTAAGCACATTGCACTGCCTTAGGCAGGTTTTATTTCTCAAAAGCGCGTGTTTTTACAAAACATAAGATGGAAATGAAACAACTGTTTGTTCAAAAAGTGTTATATTTGCACGTTCTATGCATCGCATCGCAGGGCATCACACAACAATGTGACTGAAATCGAAACCGCGTTTTGAAAACCAAAGCATCGCATCGTAATAATCAGGTAGTAAACCAATTACAACTCGATAAGCAAAACAGGGTGACTCAGCAAACTTAACAAATGCGAGTGCACCTTGACAAACATTTACAAAGACTCAACAAGAGTGAGATACAACTCGAAATGCAAATATGCAACAACTCGATAAGCAAATGGGCGCGCCCTCGTAAGAATTGATCATTGGAGGGCATCGAAAGTAGTGGGACTTCCCAAATTCTTAGCATAAACAGCTCAGAGGGCAAGGGTGAGCACCACCGGCCCAGAAGAAAGTCCACCGGCTGCGTGTAAAGGCCATCGGCCGAAAGAGTGATTCATTGGCCAAAACAGATGGCCGGTCGGCACTATATTTGGCCGGTCGGCACTAAATTGTCAGCACCAGCAGAATGTTGACATCTGTCCTTCACTCAGCCTTATCTTCTTCAAAAGTGTCTCAACTTCGTGGTTCTCTTCATTTCACACTGATTTGCTCCAAATGGAAGAATTTCTTGGCCAAAATCTCGCAACTTGGATTAACAACTTGGATGGCTCAGAAAAGCTGAATTTTCCGGGCTTTCGGCATAATGCACTATTCACTCTGCGCCGTACCCCGCTGCATTTTCCATTCCTCCATGCCGCGGCAAGGTTTGGAACCCGGTAACACACTGTCTTTAGCTTTAGCGGGCAAGAGGTGTCCCACTTTTGAAGATTTCCAAGCTCTAATGGAATCTGAGCGCGATGAGGAGATTCTGCCCCAACTTCGTTTTGGCCATGCTCAAGCCTGGGACAAATGTGTGGGCTCTCAATGCCCGATGCTCGCTCTCTGATTTGTGACGGGACATTAGATGTTCCGAGCTTGGTTTGTCGTTTTCCGAGACTGGCGATCGCGGCGACCATCACTGGCAAGGTTTTCGGCGACACGCCCTTTGTTTATGCCTGCTATCTCATTTTCTGTTTATCTCTGGTTCTGGAGGGCCCAGTGTCCGGTTGATTGAGGTTGCCCAAGGCTTGAAGGGGGGCAAAAGCTGCATTGCCATGATTCTGGCTGAGACACTGCTGGGCTTAGACGCCTTTATCGTCGAGAGACGATCAGATTAGCAGGGAGTCCACTATTACTGCAGGTAATGTTTCCCACCTAATCTCGCATACATATGCTCACATCACTCGGCTCTCAAGCTCGGTTTTTCTCACAAAACCCCTTCCTCACTTTTTCTCTCATCATACATCTCTCTATTCTTTATTCTCTCATTTTTCATCCCTCCCCAGGTATGGTTGATGGATAAACTGCAGGTTGTGGACTCTTGTCCGCATATTCAGCTCGTGGCTACTTCTTCAGGCAACGCCTAGTTGACCCCTTGATGAGGGTTGGTGGTTTGAATGGATGTGCAACTTGTCCGCAGACCGCATTGCTTGGCGGTGCCCTTGGCTCAATCTTCCGGTGATGAGTTACAGCATGACCCGTCAACCGGGATCCAATTGGTTGGCTTGACTCACTGTGTTTCTATTTCCCATTCCGTATCCTGCGCCAGTTTGGTCATAATCAGACTTGTCCGCCGGAAGGGATAGAGTACCGTTACATTCCCGATTCGAGGCGCACAGCTGGCCCGGTATGCCACAGCATGGAGGACGAGAGAACTCCTGGCTCCCGCTCCCGCTTTCAGTTGCACTTTGTCTGATGAGTGCTTGGATTGGCTTAATGAAGAGGCACAGATTGGGCCCAGCTTGGTATCAGAGGCTCCAGCTAGCTCTGGAGGGGGCGCAGTGACATTTGACTTGACTATGCCCCGGTTTATTGCTTTATTAGTACTTTCAAGTTTTCTTTATGAATGTAATAAAAAGCAACTTCGATTGTATGCAAGAGCAAGAGAACTCTATTTGAAATCAATGAAATTGAAGGTTGTGGTACTGAAAATTTCCTACTTTGGTCCAGAAATGGTCTTAGTTGTAAAAAGATTATTTGAGCAAAGTCAACTTTTATTAAAACTTTTCAAAACATTTTCGATATGGATCAAAACTGGACACGCTTGAGATCTGTCATTGAGGTGCACAACCCCAGATCCTGGCAACTGGAAAGTTGCCCCTTGTTTGAATGGTACTATGGCACTGTGCCACGGAAAGTTGCCCCTAGTCTGAAGTAGCACTGTACCGGAGATTCGACAACGAGTCTGAATGCAGATAGACAAAGATGACCAAGACATAGCAATGGACAAAGTTGATTGGGAAAGAGTTTATGGCTGAACTTCAGGGATGAAGTTGCCTACGTATCCAAAGATGGGAATCAAGCCTTACGTAGTTCAGGTTAAGGTACACTCGGGTATTAACCTCTCCTTTTGCGTTCTAACTTTTGCCAAGGCCACCCTTTGCGGGTTTTCAACCTTGCGAGCTCAGTTTTTATAATTTCAAATTTTCTATGCTCTAACTTTTGCCTAAGTTGCCCTTTTGGGTTTTCGGCCTAGCGAGCCACTCAGGGATAGCATTTCTTTAACTTATCCATGTTGATCGGCTAGGAGAACTCTAGGCCATCTAGGTCCATTAAAACGACAGCTCCACCTGAC